>JAPQNM010000049.1:12571603-12626603 GCA_029783475.1 Metacarcinus magister
CTTCAGGTCCAGTAAGTGACTCACACTTACTACCTGCACCTTAAACACCACTGTGAGTCTTGCCACGTCACGGCGGTGTTGGAGGGTGTGCAGATGTGGCTTTTGATCGGTGCCACGGTCCCTGATGAGCCTCGCTGCATGATCCTGCACTCTGTCTAGGAGGGATAAGTGTTTTTTGGCCGCTCCACCCCATGTAAGGCACGAGAACTCAAGGGATGAGCGTACCTGTGCTTTGTAGAGTGTCTCCAGCCCTTTTGCATCCAGGAACATTGACATTCTCCTTAGAGAAGCCAGCTTTCCGGACGCCTCCCTGGCGAGACGTTCGATGTGGGTTTTAAAGGTCAACCCACGATCGTAGGTGACCCCCAACACCTCCATCTCGTCCTGTGGCACCAGTGGTGCCCCGTTAAAATCAAGGCGCAGGGTTGAGTTTGTTCTGGAGACGAGAAGCAACTGAGTTTTATGGGGGGCAAATTTCACCTGCCACATGTTGCCCCAGGCGATGATGCGGCTCAGCCTGTCGTCAAGCTGAGACGCAGTGGCAGGCTCCTCCTGTAGGTTGTAGCTCTGCGTCAGGGTGATGTCATCGGCGTATGCTTTCGCACTGGGGATGAGGTGCAGCAGATCATTCCAAAGCAGAGGGCCGAGACAGCTCCCCTGAGGAACACCTGCTTTGATGGGCTGCACCTCAGACTCCCGACCACCGACAGTCACCCTGAGGTACCTGTCACTCAGATAATCACTGAGGAGTGGAAGGAGAGCCCCATCTATGCCGACGGCGCACAGCTTGGTGACCAGAGCCTCTTTCCAAACACGGTCAAAGGCGCCTTCTATATCAAGCGCCACAACCGCGGTGAGTTTTTCCTGGTCCAAGGTCGTGCTGAGGCTGGAGGCCAACAGCAGGTGCAGATCTGCTGTTGACCGCCCCTGCCGGAACCCAAACTGCCTGGTGCACAAAAGATGGTGTCTATCCAGGTGCTTCGTGATCCTGGCGACCACGATAGACTCCATTACTTTACTGACCACCGGCAGCAGAGACACAGAGCGGTAATTTTTTGCCTCACACTTACCACCCTTTTTGTGCACTGGCACCACATTGCTTGTTTTCCAAGCTTTTGGCCACGTGCTGGTCTGAAGACAGTAGTTAAACAGTGAGGCAAGAGGACGAGCCAGTTCAGTAGCACACTGACGCAGCAGGCGAGGGCTGATATTATCTGGGCCCACGGCCTTTTTGACGTCCACTTTCAAAAGTACGGCTCTCACCTCCGCCTCACTTGTCATCACACTCACTCACTCTCTCTCTCTCTCTCTCTCTCTCTCTCTCTCTCTCTCTCTCTCTCTCTCTCTCTCTCTCTCTCTCTCTCTCTCTCTCTCTCTCTCTCTCTCTCTCTCTCTCTCTCTCTGTCTCTCTCTCTCTCTTTTTACATACATGTACACTTGACAATATTGATAAACTTATCAAAGACACCGAGGACACTGATCAAAAACAGACATTATTTTCTAAGTAACGGACTAATGTTAAATTCTGCTAAAACACAATGTATATTTATAGGGAACCGTCAGCTCTTGTCTCGTATTCACCCCAACACTACCTTAAACTTTAATGGTGACATAATTCATCCAAGTAGTTATGTAAAAAATCTGGGAGTTTACATGGACCGATACATGGTATTTGATGTACATGTCAGTGAGCTAACTAAAAAGGTAAATGGCATTTTAATGTATATTAATAGAATAGGAGATCTTTTTGATAAGCAGACTAGGATTATCGTCATTCAATCACTTGTATTAAGCTTAATTGAATATTGCATAAGAATATGGGGCACTACTAATGAAACACTTTTATCAAATGTACAAAAAATACAGAATTTTGCAGCCAAAATAGCAATCGGAGGAGCCAGAAAATATGATCACGTATCGCCTATTTTCAGAGAATTAAAATGGCTGAAAATAAAACAAAAACACGAGTTTGACGTCTGCACAACAAAGTATAATATTTTAAGAGGATTTTATCCAGACTGGCTTTTTACTCGTACTTTTAATACTGTACATGACGTCACAAACAATGTTACCAGACAGAATAACAAGCTGTATGTGCCGCGCTCCAGGACCTATAGTGGTGAGCAGCGCCTTGCCGTACTGGGTGCCAAGCTGTGGAATGAACTCCCTACCGCTGTCACGCAAGCTCAATCTCTGAGTTCCTTCAAGTTTGCACTAAAAAAACTCCTTTTTAGCAAATAATGCTTAGTTTTATTATCTTATATGGCCTACTCTCATTTTACTAAATTGTTGCAAGTTTATTTTTATTTTTATTGCTTTGATGCGCTTGTACGATTTTATTCTTTTACGTCCATGTCTTTTATATACGACGAGTGTGCATACACAATACGTTGTTCTAAGTGTAGTATTTTTAATTTAGTTTTACTTGATAAATATTATATTTCATTCTTGATTAGTTTGCATTACATTATCAGTAATTTTTATTTTATGTTTTTTGTATCTAGTCATATCTGTAAAGATGTAATGATGTGCTTAATAACCACCATTGGTGGAATAAAGAATCTGAATCTGAAAAGAATCTCTCTCTCTCTCTCTCTCTCTCTCTCTCTCTCTCTCTCTCTCTCTCTCTCTCTCTCTCTCTCTCTCTCTCTCTCTCTCTCTCTCTCTCTCTCTCTCTTTCTCTCTCTCTCTCTTTAAAAAAAATTATTTTTTTTTTATTTAAACTTAGGTACTGACATAAATACAGTTTATGGGTCTACATGCTAAAATTACTTTTGTCATTAGTAATTATTTCAAAGCATTTACTAATATCTAAAATAATAAAATATTTGCATTAAGGATTTAAAAATAGTATATATAAAAAAAAAAAACACAATTCTAATTGTTATATGAGTGTCTTATGGAGGGTGGAGACGGAGCCACAAGTGGGTGGCAACCTTCATATGTTGTGTGGACAACTGCCATACGTCCACGTCTGTGGTGAAGGAGTTCCACAATACCACAGTTGCCACAGAGAAGGAACGTTGGTGGGTGTTGGAGTGGGACCTTGGCACCTCCAGGAGGGAGTCATTGCTCAGCACCGTCCTCGTACTACGCTCAGACCTCCTCCAGGCTGTTCCCAGGTCCCTCAGGTGGGTCACTTGTTGAATCTGTTCCTTATGAAACACAGTCAACGCGACAACTCTCCGTCTGTGGTCCAGACTGTCCCTCACTGCTGGCTCGGCTGTTGCTGCTTTAGGATTAGCTTGCCTTTGCTGCTGCTGTTGTTGTTGGCGTTGGTGCTGTTGTTGTCGCCACGGTTGCTGATGTCCTGGCAGGTTGGCGCCGAAGATGAGTCGTTCTGCCCGCCTCTGCACCCGGTCCAGCAGGTTAAGGTAGCAGCGGGCACTGGACATCCAGGTGAGCGGCGCGTACTCCATGATCGGCCTGACCTGAGCCTTGTACAGGGTCAGCAGGCCGTCGGAGGTGAGGGGGTGATTCAGGCGTCGCATCAGAGTCACCTTCTGGAAGACTTTTCTCGCTACGTTTTCAAGGTGACGGTCAAAACGTAGCTGGGAGTCCACCTCCACACCGAGGATGTTAACGCTGTCTTGCAGAGGAATGGTGTCGCGTCCCAGCCTCAGTCTCCCCTGCAGCTGTCTGGTGTCCTCCTGAGAGCGTGATATCACCATGGCCTGAGTTTTATCAGGGGCAAACTTGACTTGCCACCTGTCACCCCAGGCCATTATGTCTGTCAGCTGCTTGTTGACAGACTGCACCACGTCTTGCAACTCCTCCCTTGCATAGGTCCATGAGAGGGTGCAGTCATCAGCATAGGCACTTGCTGAAGGGGCACTGTGCAGGAGGTCATTGAAATATATGTTCCACAATATGGGCCCGAGGACAGACCCTTGTGGAACCGAAGCCTCTACAGGGAAGCTTGCTGAAGTGCACCCGTTGACGACGACGCGCAGACTCCTGCCTGACAGGTAGCTGGAGAACAGATGCAGTAGGTCCCCGGTAATGCCCATCTGTTCCAGCTTGGCTGTCAGCCCTTGATGCCACACACAATCGAAGGCACCGGCGATGTCCAGGGCAATCACAGAGGAGGGGCGGCCAGCATCCAGAGCGTCGTGCCAAGACTTAGATAGTAGTAGAAGAAGGTCAGAGGTGGAGCGTCCTCTCCTGAAGCCGAACTGTCTTTGGGACCGCAGGTGGTGATCCTCAAGATAATTTGTAAATTGCTCAGCAATTATCCTTTCGAATATCTTGCTGATCACCGAGAGGAGTGAGATGGGTCGGTAGTTGTTCGGCTCCGACCTCAGCTTCTTCTTGTGAACAGGAGTCACTCTTGCATCCTTCCACTGTGACAGCCACATCCTGGACTGTAGGCACTGGCGAACGACCATCGTGAGAGGTCCTGAGAGCTCCTCCGCACAGTGTTTGAGCAGATGAGGGCTCAAGTCGTCTGAGCCCGGCGCCTTTTTGGTGTTGGCTCCTTCCAGGTGCCTCTTAACAGCCTCCTCAGTGATTATAATAGTGTCCAGGCATGAGTCACCAAGTCGTGGAAGGGCGAGGAGCGGCCTGTCAAGTTCTGGTGTCCTCATCTTGGTACTGAATTTCTGGGCGAGGAGGTCGGCTTTTTCCTGGATTGTGACAGCAAGACTGCCATCAGGTTTGTTCAGGGCTGGGATGCGCTCTCTCTCTCTCTCTCTCTCTCTCTCTCTCTCTCTCTCTCTCTCTCTCTCTCTCTCTCTCTCTCTCTCTCTCTTCTCTCTCTCTCTCTCTCTTTCTCTCTCTCTCTCTCTCTCCCTTTCTCTCTCTCTCTCTCTCTCTCTCTCTCTCTCTCTCTCTCTCTCTCTCTCTCCTCTCTCTCTCTCTCTCTCTCTCTCTCTCTCTCTCTCTCTCTCTCTCTCTCTCTCTCTCTCTCTCTCTCTCTCTCTCTCTCTCTTTCTCTCTCTCTCTGAAACAAATTATTGCAAATACAAAACTGACTCAAGTAATTACCAAACCCACGAGGATTACTTCCAACTCTGCCACATTGTTAGATTTGATTGTAACCAACAAACCCCATTCTGTAATAGTTTTAGATACACTTCCATGTCATGTGGCCGACCATGAGCTCATCACTGTAACGATTAACTTACGAAAGGCTAAACCTGTGTCTACTGTTAAAACATTCCGTGAATTAAGAAGCTATTCACCAGAGTTTTTGTGTGACTTACTTTATCAGGAAAGTGCCAATTTAAGCAAGATATTTAACACTGACAATACCGGAACACAGGTTAACATATTCACTGAATGTTTCAACAAATGTCTAAATGTGTGTGCACCTTTAGTGACTAGGGAGGTGAAGAGGCCCCCCGCTCCATGGATCACTCATGAATTGCGAGCTAAGATGCTAGAGAGGAACACCACACACACACTCCTCAAGAATAACAGATATAATACAGCTCTTCAAGTGAAATATAAGGAACTAAAGAAACAAGTAAAGCAATTGATTAACAAATCCAAGTCTGAATATTACATTAGAAAACTAGAGGATGACAGAGGGAACAGTAGTGCAATGTGGAACACGTTGAGACAACTCGTACCAAGTAACAAAAACAAAACCTGTCCACTACTCTTAGAAGATGAAAGAAAAATCAGTGAAGAAATTAATAGATTTAATAGATATTTTGCAAATGTTGGGAGAGAAACTTTTAAAAATTCACATAAAAACTTATCAAATCATGACAATGAATCACAACTCAATGCACATGACACCATAAACCTAACATGTGAAATGTTCAGACCACAGCCAACTAATTCTCAGACTATTATATTAGTACTGAAACAACTGAAAAACTCTTCCGCACATGGCTCAGATGGCATTCCAACGCGCTTTTTAAAAGAATCTTTGTCAGTTATAATAACATACTTAACATGCATTGTAAATACCTCAATAGTAACTGGAATATTCCCGTCACCATGGAAACACTCAATAGTCGTCCCTATTTTTAAAGGCGGAGATACAAGTGAACTAAAAGACTATAGGCCAATATCACTCTTGCCCATTATTTCTAAAATCCTGGAGAAAGTTGTAACAGTTCAACTAATCCAACACCTTGAAGGAAACCATCTCCTTAGTAACACACAACACGACTTTAGAGCTGCACTGTCAACTGAAAGCGCTCTACTAACACTATCAAATAAACTTTATGAGAACATCGATAATGGTAATATATCTTTAGTTACTTTGTGCGATTTGTCAAAAGCATTTTACAGTGTGAATCATGAAATATTGATGAACAAACTAAAGAAATTGAGAAGAGATACATTCTGGTTTAAAGATTACCTATGTGGTAGAACTCAGTCTGTCCGTATCGACAAACATGTTTCAAACAAGTTAGACGTCTCCCATGGAGTTCCGTAGGGATCAGTGCTCGGACCTATCTTATTTTTGATGTACGTAAATGACCTCTCACAACACATCTCTGATTGCCTCATCATCCAGTACGCGGATGACACACAGTTCATACACACAGGAAACATAAACAAAATTCAAGACCTAATTTGCAGAGGAGAGGAAACTTTATTAAAAGCAAACAACTATTTCCAATTAAATGGTTTAAGACTTAACTCAAAGAAAACCCAGTGTATGTTTATTGGAAGTCGGGGAATAACATCCCAGATTCCACAAAACATCCACTTACAGGTTGATGGCAGTAACATCATCCCCAGCACCTCCTTGAAGAACTTGGGTATATATTTTGACACTCACTTGACTTTTGACACGCACATAAACAAAATAAGTAGTAAGATTTTTAGTACTATTATGTATATAAATCGTATAAAAGATACTTTTAGCAAAAAGACAAGAATTATAGTTGTACAGTCACTTGTATTAAGTATAATGAATTACGGACTAAAAATATGGGGCACTGCTAATAAAACACACATGCATCAAATTCAAAAATTGCAAAACTTTGCTGCAAAAGTTGCATTGGGTGGTGGTGCCAAACGTGACCATGTGACGCCATTCTTAAGGGAACTCGGTTGGCTGAAGGTAAACAAAATATACGAATATGAATTAGGCGTAATGACTTATAATATTATAAAGGGAAATGTACCGAGCTACTTGTTCCAATTGCCATATGTGAGTGACATGAGCACTGTTGTTACCAGACAAAAGCATCAGCTACATGTCCCTAAAGCACGTACCAATACAGGGACAAGATCCATGCTTGTGGCTGCACCAACACTCTGGAACAGCTTCCCTCTCTCGATAAGAAATGTACAATCTTTACTATCTTTTAAGAAACACCTGCACCAATATCTTTTTAATGAACAGTTCAATGTGTAGTCTGTTTAGACTTTTATTAATGTATTTTGCTATAACATTTTATTCCCCCTTTGAACTTTCAATAGTTTTTTACAAACCTATTTTAAAATTGACTCCCTGCCGTAAACAAAGGCATGACAGGATGTATATATTTTATGTACTTATATATTCATGTACTTTATTGTATAAATGTAAAGAATAACCATTGTTAAATGGAATAAACTTCTGATTCTGATTCTGATTCTCTCTCTCTCTCTCTCTCTCTCTCTCTCTCTCTCTCTCTCTCTCTCTCTCTCTCTCTCTCTCTCTCTCTCTCTCTCTCTCTCTCTCTCTCTCTCTCTCTCTCTCTCTCTCTCTCTCTCTCTCTCTCTCTTTCTCTCTCTCTCTTTTTATTATTTAAACTTAGGTACTGAAATAAATACAGTTTATGGGTCTACATGCTAAAATTACTTTTGTCATTAGTAATTATTTCAAAGCATTTATTAATATCTAAAATAATAAAATATTTGCATTAAAGATTTAAAAATAGTTGTGGACAACTGCCATACGTCCACGTCTGTGGTGAAGGAGTTCCACAATACCACAGTTGCCACAGAGAAGGAACGTTGGTGGGTGCTGGAGTGGGACCTTGGCACCTCCAGGAGGGAGTCATTGCTCAGCACCGTCCTCGTGCTACGCTCAGACCTCTTCCAGGCTGTTCCCAGGTCCCTCAGGTGGGTCACTTGTTGAATCTGTGCCTTATGAAGCACAGCCAACGCGGCAACTCTCCGTCTGTGGTCCAGACTGTCCCTCACTGCTGGCTCGGCTGTTGCTGCTGCAGGATTAGCTTGCCTTTGCTGCTGCTGTTGTTGTTGGCGTTGGTTCTGTTGTTGTCGCCACGGTTGCTGATGTCCTGGCAGGTTGGCGCCGCAGATGAGTCGTTCTGCCCGCCTCTGCACCCGGTCCAGCAGGTTAAGGTGGCAGCGGAGACTGGACATCCAGGTGAGCGTCGCGTACTCCATGATCGGCTTGACCTGAGCCTTGTACAGGGTCAGCAGGCCGTCGGAGGTGAGGAGGTGATTCAGGCGTCGCATCAGAGTCACCTTCTGGGAGGCTTTTCTCGCTACGTTTTCGAGGTGACGGTCAAAACGTAGCTGGGAGTCCACCTCCACACCGAGGATGTCAACGCTGTCTTGCAGAAGAATGGTGTCGCGTCCCAGCCTCAGTCTCCCCTGCAGCTGTTTGGTGTCCTCCTGAGAGCGTGATATCACCATGGCCTGAGTTTTATCAGCGGCAAACTTGACTTGCCACCTGTCACCCCAGGCCATTATGTCTGTCAGCTGCTTGTTGACAGACTGCACCACGTCTTGCAACTCCTCCCTTGCATAGGTCCATGAGAGGGTGCAGTCATCAGCATAGGCACTTGCTGAAGGGGCACTGTGCAGGAGGTCATTGAAATATATGTTCCACAATATGGGCCCGAGGACAGACCCTTGTGGAACCGAAGCCTCTACAGGGAAGCTTGCTGAAGTGCACCCGTTGACGACGACGCGCAGACTCCTGCCTGACAGGTAGCTGGAGAACAGATGCAGTAGGTCCCCGGTAATGCCCATCTGTTCCAGCTTGGCTGTCAGCCCTTGATGCCACACACAATCGAAGGCACCGGCGATGTCCAGGGCAATCACCAAGGAGGGGCGGCCAGCATCCAGAGCGTCGTGCATCCTTCACTCTTGCATCCTTCCACTGTGACGGCCACACCTTGGACTGTAGGCACTGGCGGAAGACCATCGCGAGAGGTCCTGAGAGCTCCTCCGCACAGTGCTTGAGTAGATGAGGGCTCAAGTCGTCTGAGCCCGGCGCCTTTTTGGTGTTGGCTCCTTTCAGTTGCCTCTTAACAGCCTCCTCAGTGATTATAATAGTGTCCAGGCATGAGTCACCAAGACGTGGAAGGGCGGGGAGCGGCCTGTCAGGTTCTGGTGTCCTCATCTTGGCCCTGAATTTCTGGGCGAGGAGGTCGGCTTTTTCCTGGTTTGTGACAGCAAGACTGCCATCAGGCTTGTTCAGGGCTGGGATGCGCTCGTGGGAGGCGACGCCCTGTTTCTCTTTTACGAGGCTCCACCACTGCTTGGGGTTAAGTTGGTTAGAGGACAACAACCTCCTCGAGTTTTCCTCCCACTTAGCCTTTGCCCACTTTGCCGTCCTCGTCATAGCTTTGCACGCTGCTCTGTGCAAAGCCTTATTTTGTAGGTTGGGGCGCCTTTTGTACCTCCTCCAGATGTTGTACTTTCTTTCAGCAGCAACACGACACCGATAACCAAACCAGGGCTGGTCTTTAGGGCTTGTTGTGTAAGCTCGGTGTGGTACATGCTGCTGCTGTAAGGTGTGGAGGATGATGGTGATGGTGGTGACGTCTTGCTGCGGGTCCCCGCTCAGCGTGGTGTCCCAAGCTATGTCGGTCAGAGCACGCTGCATGGCTTGCCAGTCCGCATGCTCCCACAGCCATATGGTGCGGTGGTGCTCCTCATCACGTGCTGGGGGGAGGCTGATGGTGGACAGGATAGCGACGTGATCGGAGGTGCCCACAAAATCCAGTGAATGGCACTGCACACTCTCACCCGCCAGGTCTGTCAACACTGGGTCCAGGGAACCTCCACGCTGGTGTGTAGGAAAGTTGACGTGGTTCTGTAGTCCCTGAACCACTGTCAACTCAGTAAAGGCCCTCACCACCTGATGTTGGTTCAGGTCACCTACAACCACGACATTCTGGCAGTTGTGCGAGGCCATTATGTCATCCAGGTTGTCTGTGAGGTAGACGAGAGGGTTGCTTCCCTGCCACTGAGGTCTGTAAGCGGCACATAACAGCAAGCCGCTCCTGTCTGTGAGGATGAGGCGTGCGAACATAATTTCACGTTCGTCAGGGGTGTTGACGGGGAGCACGTCGACCTGCAGGCCATCACGGTGACACATACCTATGCCACCAACCCGTCCACCACGACGGTCACGCCTGGCCCATTGTGAGTAGCCATGTATTCTATCACAGGTAGTAACACAGCTATCATCGAGGAAGGTCTCTACCACAACCACTATGTCCACGCGCTGGTTCAATACAAAGGAGTGCGTCAGCTCCCCGACATTCGTCTTGAATCCACGCACATTAGCTGACAGGAAGGTGACGGTGGCGGCGTCCATCCTGCTTTACCTCACCAGTGGGTGGGAGGAGTGGGTTTGGTGGTGGTGGGGCCAGGCCGGGAAAGAGGCGCTGCTCGCCTCATGCCGGTAGGGGGCGGCTTGAGGAGGGAATTGGTGTCGCTCAGACAAGAGTGCTCTAAAGAGGCGCTCCTGTCTTGCCTCACTGGCGCGGGTGAAACAGTGAGTTTCCACGTGGCCGCGGCGGAGGCAGTAATTGCACTCAAGCCTCCTGGACTCCTCCACTTGTCGTTTTCGGCACTGGTTCGCGACGTGTCCTCTTCGCCCGCAGTAGTCACAGACAATTATGGAGCAGTGGCCTGTCGTGTGGCCTCGCTGACGGCATCAACCACAGAAGGGCTGTGACCCTTGTGTCCTGGTCCCCTGTTGCCTGTTGTCGCGTGCGCGGGAATTTGTGTTTCTTGGAGCACCGACTGTGTTAGTGCTGATGTGACGGCGGGGAGCAGCGCGAGGGTGATTAGTGTGCTGAGAGGTGGTGGTGTTTGGAGGGGAGGAGACCTGGGAGTGCTGGGGCAGTGGTTGTTGGGGGTGTGACGTCTGGGTGAGGTCAGTGTTGCTGCTTTGGGTGGTATATATATATATATATATATATATATATATATATATATATATATATATCTCTCTCTCTCTCTCTCTCTCTCTCTCTCTCTCTCTCTCTCTCTCTCTCTCTCTCTCTCTCTCTCTCTCTCTCTCTCTCTCTCTCTCTCTCTCTCTCTCTCTCTCTCTCTCTCTCTCTCTCTCTCTCTCTCTCTCTCTCTCTCTCTCCTCTCTCTCTCTCTCTTCTCTCTCTCTCTCTCTCTCTCTCTCTCTCTCTCTCTCTCTCTCTCTCTCTCTCTCTCTCTCTCTCTCTCTCTCTCTCTCTCTCTCTCTCTCTCTCTCTCTCTCTCTCTCTCTCTCTCTCTCTCTCTCTCTCTCTCTCTCTCTCTCTCTCTCTCTCTCTCTCTCTCTCTCTCTCTCTCTCTCTCTCTCTCTCTCTCTCTCTCTCTCTCTCTCTCTCTCTCTCTCTCTCTCTCTCTCTCTCTCTCTCTCTCTCTCTCTCTCTCTCTCTCTCTCTCTCTCTCTCTCTCTCTCTCTCTCCTCTCTCTCTCTCTCTCTCTCTCTCTCTCTCTCTCTCTCTCTCTCTCTCTCTCTCTCTCTCTCTCTCTCTCTCTCTCTCTCTCTCTCTCTCTCTCTCTCTCTCTCTCTCTCTCTCTCTCTCTCTCTCTCTCTCTCTCTCTCTCTCTCTCTCTCTCTCTCTCTCTCTCTCTCTCTCTCTCTCTCTCTCTCTCTCTCTCTCTCTCTCTCTCTCTCTCTCTCTCTCGAGGTAAGAAAAGGAAGGAAGGAGTTTAGGAGGGGTAGGTGTCACCCTGTCTATCACACACACACCCACACACCCACACCCACACCCACACACACACACACACACACACACACACACACACACACACAGTTTAGAACTTCCTTTATTGTTCTTGATCTCTATATTAGCTGAAAATAGACCGATTTTTCAGATCACTCCGAGAATAACCAATTTTTATAAACACTGCAAAGCTCACAACAGTATATGCCCAAAGACAGCGGCGGAAGTGTAGCTGATGCCTCATTATGTTGTTATGGTTGTCACCTCTCTCTCTCTCTCTCTCTCTCTCTGGTTATAAATGAAAACTTTAATAATAAGAGAGAGAGAGAAAGAGAGAGACAGACAGACAGTCAAACAGACGTGACGTGTGTGTGTGTGTGTGTATGTGTGTGTGTGTGTGTTGTGTGTGCATGTGTGTGTGTGTGTGAGTGAGGAGCAGCATTAGGTGACAGACAGCAGGGACTTATCGGGTCATCTGACACCTGACCTGACTCGTCTCCCCAAGCCAACTACACCCATCAAGCATCCACCCACAAACATTAAATGTCCACCCCAAGTTTTGTGAAACAAATCAGCAACCTGTAAATCCCATGTATACACCACATAGCTACATTTTGTTCACCATCAGGCGCTAACACTGGCTTGACGCCGATATGTTTTTTTCACAATGTATTTTTACGAATAAAAGTATTGAATCTGAATCTCTCTCTCTCTCTCTCTCTCTCTCTCTCTCTCTCTCTCTCTCTCTCTCTCTCTCTCTCTCTCTCTCTCTCTCTCTCTCTCTCTCGCCGTGGGGAGTCACCTTGATGTGGTGGCGGGGCTTGAAGCGTGGTCGGCGGCGCCCCCTCCTGTGGGGCCCTGTCCGTCTCTGTAGGGTTGGTGTCCGTCGGCCTCGTGGACCAAGCACTCCCCCTTCATCACTGGTAGAGGAGGCCTACCGGTGATGTTGCTCGTCCTTACCCGTCTACATCTAGGGAAGGACTAAGCCTCCCAGCGTGTTTGCCGTGCGTTGCGTCCTGTATACTTCCCGCGCTCCCTCATCTGGGAGTTGAGTCCACCGCAGGGCAGGAGGTAGTTCCCTGCGGTGGACAACACACTTCTTTGGTGGGGGAGTTGGGGTAAGACAGGTGGTCCAGTGTGGCCCCGCTGGATCAATCGGCTGGTCATGCGTTGGCTAGGGTCAAGCGGCTGCTGTCTGGTGGGCACCGCAACGGTCCCGCGGCTGCCACCTCACTCCAGGCAGTGGCTGCGTATACTTCCCCCACTACCTCTAGGGCTGTTGAGAGCCGTCGTGCCTCAACATACATCCCTCCCTTGTTGGGCTCCGTGGTGGGTGGGGGGGTGGGGAAGCGAATGCTTTCTTAATATTTTTATGGCATCTACACCACCACTTTCGCGACCAAGCTCGCTCCCTGACGTCCGCTCGTCCCCGGCTTCTTCTTCTCGATCTTCCCTTATCGCCACCCTTCAGCCTTTCCGGGCCACGGGTGGTGCAACTGGGACCACTGTCCCCTCCGCTTCGAATTCTACAGATTCGAACCGAGAATTTTTGAATAATAAGCCAAGAAAACAAAGACGCGTTAACGCACAGAAGGGCTTTTCAGGCCCTCTCATTCAGACTCTACCAGGTACTTTCGAACCGGCATATTACGAACAATTCCTTGTCATCAAGTCTCTTGATGGGGTGTCTGTCATGGATCTGGACATATTTGACGTACATAGAGCACTCATTAAAGTTTGTGGACGCGAGCCTAAGGTCTCCTCCCAAAGGGATGGTAGTCTCCTAGTGGAGGTGTCGTCCCCGGAAGAGAGTGCTCGCCTCAGAGCGATCTCCTCTGTCCCTGGAACGCAGGTGGCGTGTACTCCACACGCTACCCTCAACCAGTGTAAGGGGGTCTTCTTTTCTCGTGACGTCATGCGCTACTCAACCGAAAAGCTTCTACACGAACTGAGTGATCAGGGTGTTGTAGGAGTTGATCGGCTACAAAGGAAAGTTGATGGAGTTCTTGTTCCCACCCCTACCCTGTTTCTCACTTTCGACCGACTCAAACTGCCTGAAGTTGTCAAACTGGCGTGGCTCCGCCTCCCAGTAAAAGCATACATACCGTCCCCTAGGCGATGCTATCACTGTCAGGCATTCGGACATGTCAGTCGTTCCTGCCGTAGGTTACAAGATGGCCTACCAGCGGTGTGCCCGTCCTGTGGTACAACGGATCACGATGGCACGACCTGCCCTGGTCCTGTCTCTTGCTTTAACTGCCACGGACCTCACCCAGCTTACTCAAAAGACTGCGACCGCTACAGATTTGAGAGGGAAGTACTCTCCATCAGGACCACGGAGAAAATTGATTTTGCCGAGGCAAAGCGTAGAGTCCTTACTACGCATATACGTCCAGGAGTGACTTATGCAACTATGCTTTCCTCTCATAATAATAGACGTCAACTACACAAACCGACTGCTACAGGACACCAAGTGTCTAAGCCACAAAATGATTCACAGAAAAATGCTGTTGCTCCTGCTGCTCTGCCCTCTACATCCATGGAGGTGTCAGAGGAACTCACTCAGACCCCTACTGCTACGCCATCACACCATAAGCGTAGCAGAAGTGAAGACTCCATCGAGGAGGTGCCCCTTCCTAAGGAGGCACGATCCTCTACACCCTCTGGTGGACCTCGAAGGCCCCCACCAGTGTCGGCTCCGGCCGTCACTTTTACCCCAGTGCCGGCTTCGGCCGTCACTACCTCCCCGGTGTCGGCTCCGGCCGTCACTCCCACCCCGGTGTCGGCTCCGGCCGTCACTCCCACCCCGGTGTCGGCTCCGGCCGTCACTTCTACCCCGGTGTCGGCTCCGGCCGTCACTTCTACCCCGGTGTCGGCTCCGGCCGTCACTCCCACCCCGGTGTCGGCTCCGGCCGTCACTCCCACCCCGGTGTCGGCTCCGGCCGTCACTCCCACCCCGGTGTCGGCTCCGGCCGTCACTCCCACCCCGGTGTCGGCCCCGGTCGTCACTCCCCCCCTGGTGTCGGCTCCGACCGTTTTGACTTTGACCAACACTCCTGCCCCGGTGATGGCTCTGGCCGTTACTCCCGCCCCTGTGTCGGCTACGGCCGTTACTCCCGCCTTGGTGTCGGCTCCGGCTGTCACTCCTACCCCGTTGTCGGATCACGCCGTCATCACTGCTCCTGCTGCTGTGGCCACCTCACTGGCCACTGGGCTAGGAAAGACTGCAAGGCGATTGTCCACTGCCTCCACTGCTCTAGCCACTGCCATTAGGCAGGGTAAGAGCAAGAAGGATACTGGTGTTGGGAGGGTCTCCTCTAGGGGCCTCCCCACGCACCGTTAATTTTAATATTTTTAATATTTTACAGTGGAACCTTCGTGGGTTGAGAGGAAATTGGGAGGAGCTCAGTCTACTCCTGCGAAGACACCAGCCGGTCTGTGTCTGTCTGCAGGAGACTATGATTGGCTCGTCCTCCCATCCTACACCCAGGGGTTACTCTGGCTTTTACTCTCCTCATGATCGCGCGCAAGGCCATCATGGTGGAACAGCAATTTTTTTAGATAACTCACGCGGCATTGCTTTTACCTCTTTTAATATTGTCTCCCCCCTGCAGCTGGTGGCTGTCCAGCTCCACCTCAGGAGAACATACACTGTCTGCTCTTTATACCTCCCTCCCAATTCTCCAGTAGACAGAAAGGACTTCGTTTCCCTAGTCCAGCAATTGCCTTCCCCGTTTAATCTTTTAGGAGATTTTAATGGTCGGCACACCCTGTGGGGAGATACACTTATCAACCCCAGGGGAGCAATGATTGCCACTGTGGTTGAAGCCTTAGATCTAGGTATTTTTAACACCGGTGACCATACACACTACCACATCCAGACAGACACCACCTCGGCTCTAGATTTATCGTTGTGTTCTCCTGACACCCTACTTGA
Source organism: Metacarcinus magister (assembly GCA_029783475.1). NCBI lineage: Eukaryota > Metazoa > Arthropoda > Malacostraca > Decapoda > Cancridae > Metacarcinus > Metacarcinus magister. The sequence goes on from JAPQNM010000049.1 coordinate 12,587,369, forward strand.
CTTCACATGGAGCGTCACAGGAGATCTTTGTGGGAGTGACCACTACCCTATACTCCTGTCTTCTCCCGACGTCCTCCCCTTACCCCGTGTCCCCCGCTGGCGGCTAGACCGCGCTGACTGGGGACTTTTTAAACAACTTGCCATAGTTGACTGCGAGGTTGATGAGTTTTTAGACATAGACAGCGCTGTCGAGTATTTTACATCTATACTCCAGCGAGCTGGTGAGCTTTCCATCCCTCAGACCACAGGGTTTACCAAGCGCCGACCGGTCCCCTGGTGGTCTGATGAGTGTAGACAGGCAGTGACAGAGCGTCGTCGAGCTTTTGGTAGGTACCGTCGACACAAAACCGAATTTTTCCGGGGACAATACAGACTGGCTAGAGCTAAGGCTCGCCGAGTCCTCAAGGATGCTCGCCGTAAGTCCCTTGCATCTTTTGTCTCCACATTGAACGTGCAGACACCTATGTCGCAGGTATTCAAGCGCGTGCGGAAGATAGCAGGAAAGTTCTCTCCAGGCCCGCCTCCGGTCCTCCATGTCAACGGGGATAAGGTATCTAACAGCCAGGCGGTAGCCAACACACTCGCTGAGACTTTTTCTATGGTGTCCAGCCGGGCCTCGAGATCTCCAGCAGTGCGTCGCCAGTTTGAGGCAGACGAGGCTCGCCAACTAGACTTTTCATCTCGTGGGGGTGAAAACTACAATGTCCCTTACTCTCAACCGGAACTGCGTTCAGCTTTATCTTCCTGTAAGGACTCTTCCCTAGGGGCAGATAACATTACATATTCAATGATCCGTCACCTAAATTCTGGATCACTGTCCTTCCTCCTAGGATTATTTAATAGGATGTGGAGTGACGGATACGTACCACCCTCCTGGAAGTCTGCTATAGTCATCCCAATCCCCAAGCCTGGAAAGGACGCCTCACTCCCCCTTAGCTATCGACCCATTGCCCTTACCGTTTGCATGATTAAAATTTTGGAGAAGATGATTAACACTCGTCTAGTCTGGTTCCTTGAGAAGGGTGGCCATCTTTCGGCAGTACAGTGTGGTTTTCGTCGATCTCGCTCTACTTTAGACGCTCTTCTGCGATTAGAAAAAAACTATCTGCCAAGCTTTTGCTTGCAGGCAGCGGGTTGTGAGCGTCTTTTTCGACCTTGAAAAGGCATACGACACCACCTGGAGGTATGGCATTCTACGAGCTCTCCATACGGTTGGACTCAGGGGTCACCTCCCTCTGTTCCTCCGGTCTTTTTTACAGGACCGTACTTTTAGGGTGAGGGTGGGCACTGCTCTTTCTAGCTCATTTGAGCAAGAAGAAGGAGTCCCACAAGGTAGTGTCCTCAGTGTCACTCTATTCAGCGTTGCCATCAATAGCATCACCGAGTGCGTCCACCGGGACTTTCGATGCACGCTATACGCTGATGACTTTTCCCTCTCCTACGCTTCCTCTCGTCTCGATGTGGCCGAGCGACACATCCAGTTGGCTCTGGGCCGGGTCACCCGTTGGGCCGATAGTCATGGTTTTAACTTTTCCCCCACAAAGACGGTTGCTATGCTTTTCTCTCGAAGCAGAGGTGATTTTAGGGATCCAGACCTATACCTCTATGGCAGGAGACTGCCAGTAGTTGAAACGACTCGATTCTTGGGCTTAATATTTGACAGACGCCTTACATGGTTGCCACACCTGCGGGACCTGAAAGCGGCTTGCCAGCGACGGATGTCCTTGCTCCGTTTTCTTTCCCATGTGTCTTGGGGAGCTGACCGCACCATTCTCCTCCGTTTATATCACTGTTTCGTTCTGTCCAAGTTAGATTACGGTTCCCAAGTCTACGCTTCAGCCACATCCCCTCGCCTTCGTACTCTCGACTCTGTACATCACGGTGGAATCAGACTGGCGACGGGCGCCTTTCGGTCTTGTCCAATCCCCAGTCTACTCGTAGATGCAGGAGTGTTACCCCTCGACCTTCACCGTCAGACTCAGATGGCACGTTTGTGGTTCAGATGCCAAAGTCTCTATGGTGATCCCACTTACAGTGCTGTGACGGACACTTCACGGGACGCCACTTTCACCCAGCACCCGCACTTCCCAAAGCCTTTTGGCTTTCGGGCTCGTGGCGTGATTGAAGAGTTGTCCCTTCCTCGCCCTGCCATAGCTAAATTAATTTTTAGTTTTTTTAGTACGGTGCCAAATGACCTCGATGTTGCGGCACCATGATCTATAGTCACCAATCAATCAATCAATCAATCTCTCTCTCTCTCTCTCTCTCTCTCTCTCTCTCTCTCTCTCTCTCTCTCTCTCTCTCTCGTGTTCGTGTTCGTGTTCATGTATCGAGTCAAAACTTTAAAGTGTTGTTCTATGTGTCTGTCTATGTGTGTATATGTGTGTGTGTGTGTGTGTGTGTGTGTGTGTGTGTGTGTGTGTGTGTGTGTGTGTGTGTGTGTGTGTGTGTTTGTGTGTGTGTGTGTGTGTGTGTGTGTGTGTATGTGTGTGTGTGTGACGTGGGTCCTCGCCATATAAAGGCGGTCCACAGCCTCATTAGACCTAGCCCTTCCAAGTAATCCCTGATTGGTGACCTGACAAATTCTTTCGTTAGCGGTTGGTTTACACTGCTAATTTTTTCTTGAGGAAAATAGACTATAATATTTATAATATTTTTCATGATTATTTCAGTAATGATATAAAATAAATTACTTAAATTATATATCTTCTTCCTTCATTCTATTTAGCCTTTTCCACCCTCTCTCTCTCTCTCTCTCTCTCTCTCTCTCTCTCTCTCTCTCTCTCTCTCTCTCTCTCTCTCTCTCTCTCTCTCTCTCTCTCTCTCTCTCTCTCTCTCTCTCTCTCTCTCTCTCTGTGTGTGTGTGTGTGTGTGAGACGAGGTTTCACTTCACCTCACTCCTTCTCATTAGTCTCTCTCTCTCTCTCTCTCTCTCTCTCTCTCTCTCTCTCTCTCTCTCTCTCTCTCTCCCTTATAATTCTCCATCCTTTTGGTGACCGGGCGCTGTACCATAGCCCGTTTAGCTACCTTTGTCGCTCAGTTTATTTACAACTTTTTTTTTCCATCACTCATTATTGCCTTCCAGATCGCATTATACTGATATTTTTTGGCACTTATTGTTAGCAAATTTATTCACGATGACATTTTAGTCTCCTTTTTGAAGTATAAGACTTCATACAAGGATATATTAAGGAAATAATGAAGTGATATCAGGTGTCTAATTTTTCCCTGTAGAGGCTTCGGTTCCACAAGGGTCTGTCCTCGGGCCCATATTGTGGAACATATATTTCAATGACCTCCTGCACAGTGCCCCTTCAGCAAGTGCCTATGCTGATGACTGCACCCTCTCATGGACCCATGCAAGGGAGGAGTTGCAAGACGTGGTGCAGTCTGTCAACAAGCAGCTGACAGACATAATGGCCTGGGGTGACAGGTGGCAAGTCAAGTTTGCCCCTGATAAAACTCAGGCCATGGTGATATCACGCTCTCAGGAGGACACCAGACAGCTGCAGGGGAGACTGAGGCTGGGACGCGACACCATTCCTCTGCAAGACAGCGTTGACATCCTCGGTGTGGAGGTGGACTCCCAGCTACGTTTTGACCGTCACCTCGAAAACGTAGCGAGAAAAGCCTCCCAGAAGGTGACTCTGATGTGACGCCTGAATCACCTCCTCACCTCCGACGGCCTGCTGACCTATACAAGGCTCAGGTCAGGCCGATCATGGAGTACGCGCCGCTCACCTGGATGTCCAGTGCCCGCTGCCACCTTAACCTGCTCGACCGGGTGCAGAGGCGGGCAGAACGACTCATCTTCGGCGCCAACCTGCCAGGACATCAGCAACCGTGGCGACAACAACAGCACCAACGCCAACAACAACAGCAGCAGCAAAGGCAATCTAATCCTGCAGCAGCAACAGCCGAGCCAGCAGTGAGGGACAGTCTGGACCACAGACGGAAAGTTGCCGCGTTGACTGTGCTTCATAAGGCACAGATTCAACAAGTGACCCACCTGAGGGACCTGGGAACAGCCTGGAGGAGGTCTGAGCGTAGCACGAGGACGGTGCTGAGCAATGACTCCCTCCTGGAGGTGCCAAGGTCCCACTCCAGCACCCACCAACGTTCCTTCTCTGTGGCAACTGTGGTATTGTGGAACTCCTTCACCACAGACGTGGACGTATGGCAGTTGTCCACACAACAAATGAAGGTTGCCACCCACTTGTGGCTCCGTCTCCACCCTCCATAAGACACTCATATAACAGTTAGAATTGTGTGGTTTTTTTTTAAATTTTTTTATTTATTTATTTATTTTTTTTATATATACTATTTTTTTTATATATACTATTTTTAAATCTTCAATGCAAATATTTTATTATTTTATATATTAGTAAATGCTTTGAAATAATTACTAATAACAAAAGTAATTTTAGCATGTAGACCCATAATTGATTGATTGATTGGTGACAATAGATCATGGTGCCGCAACATCGAGGTCATTTGGCACCGTAAAAAAAAAACTAAAAATTAAAAAACTACATAAATACTACTTAAAAAGAAAAATAAATCTACAGGAGGTGGAGAAAGCCACTTTCCTGTAGGAATTTTAACACTTCATGTCCCGGGGAGAGTGCCTCCTCCCCCAGCACCAGAGAGAGAGAGAAACTCCCATCTCTGCTCCGACACTGGGCGAGGTACTGCTCTCGCAGTTCCCTCAGACTGGGGCACTCGACCAGCAAGTGCCGCACAGTCAGGGGAACTAAGCAATCATCACAATAGGGCTCAACTCCCCGGGACATGAGGAAACCATGGGTGAGGCGGGTATGGCCCGTCCGTAGACGGGCCAATGCTGTCTCACGGCAGCGGCCTTGGACGTGCGCATAAGACCAGGGGCTCACAGCCCTTGCGGTAATTGCAACCATCTTGGAGGTAGCTCTATTGGCATTCCATCTCTCTTGCCAAACTAGAACAATAGCAGCTCGAGTTGTGGGAAACAGGTCTCTGTGAGTGACGGGGCAGGTAGTGACTTGACGTGAGGCGCCAGTCTTAGCTAGCTCATCTGCCTTCTCGTTCCCTTTAACAGAGATATGGGCTGGTACCCAACAAAAAGTAATTCTGTGCCCACGACGGGCTGCTAGTACGAGCCAGTTGAAAATTTCTGACACTATTGGATGTACGTTATTAAAATCCTCAAGGGCTGACAAAGCTGCTCTGGAGTCGGAAAAAATAACAAAACCTCCAACATTCAAGGTAAAAAGAGATTTTATCGCTACTAAAATGGCCCACAGCTCTGCGGTAAAAATTGATGTACAGAGGGGTAGACTGCCGCAACGGGTAAAATCAGGGAAGACCGCTCCAAATCCGACGCCTGCATCGGATTTGGAGCCGTCAGTAAAAATGGGCGTGCAACCCTCATGTACGGAGGCATGATCGGTGAACAAAGTCCTCGCAGCATGCTCCGACATAGCACTCTTGTTAGCCGGCATGTAACGGCAATACGATACTGCCAGCCGCTTCCACGGCGGGACAGGCAATAATCGTGGGACAGCTATGGCAGGGCGAGGAAGGGACAACTCTTCAATCACGCCACGAGCCCGAAAGCCAAAAGGCTTTGGGAAGTGCGGGTGCTGGGTGAAAGTGGCGTCCCGTGAAGTGTCCGTCACAGCACTGTAAGTGGGATCACCATAGAGACTTTGGCATCTGAACCACAAACGTGCCATCTGAGTCTGACGGTGAAGGTCGAGGGGTAACACTCCTGCATCTACGAGTAGACTGGGGATTGGACAAGACCGAAAGGCGCCCGTCGCCAGTCTGATTCCACCGTGATGTACAGAGTCGAGAGTACGAAGGCGAGGGGATGTGGCTGAAGCGTAGACTTGGGAACCGTAATCTAACTTGGACAGAACGAAACAGTGATATAAACGGAGGAGAATGGTGCGGTCAGCTCCCCAAGACACATGGGAAAGAAAACGGAGCAAGGACATCCGTCGCTGGCAAGCCGCTTTCAGGTCCCGCAGGTGTGGCAACCATGTAAGGCGTCTGTCAAATATTAAGCCCAAGAATCGAGTCGTTTCAACTACTGGCAGTCTCCTGCCATAGAGGTATAGGTCTGGATCCCTAAAATCACCTCTGCTTCGAGAGAAAAGCATAGCAACCGTCTTTGTGGCCAGTGAGGTGGCCACAGCAGCAGGAGCAGTGATGACGGCGTGAGCCGACAACGGGGTAGGAGTGACGGCCGGAGCCGACACCAAGGCGGGAGTAACGGCCGTAGCCGACACAGGGGCGGGAGTAACGGCCAGAGCCGTCACCGGGGCAGGAGTGTTGGTCAAAGTCAAAACGGTCGGAGCCGACACCAGGGGGGGAGTGACGACCGGGGCCGACAGCGGGGTGGGAGTGACGGCCGGAGCCGACACCGGGGTGGGAGTGACGGCCGGAGCCGACACCGGGGTGGGAGTGACGGCCGGAGCCGACACCGGGGTGGGAGTGACGGCCGGAGCCGACACCGGGGTAGAAGTGACGGCCGGAGCCGACACCGGGGTAGAAGTGACGGCCGGAGCCGACACCGGGGTGGGAGTGACGGCCGGAGCCGACACCGGGGTGGGAGTGACGGCCGGAGCCGACACCGGGGAGGTAGTGACGGCCGAAGCCGACACTGGGGTAAAAGTGACGGCCGGAGCCGACACTGGTGGGGGCCTTCGAGGCCCACCAGAGGGTGTAGAGGATCGTGCCTCCTTAGGAAGGGGCACCTCCTCGATGGAGTCTTCACTTCTGCTACGCTTATGGTGTGATGGCGTAGCAGTAGGGGTCTGAGTGAGTTCCTCTGACACCTCCATGGATGTAGAGGGCAGAGCAGCAGGAGCAACAGCATTTTTCTGTGAATCATTTTGTGGCTTAGCCACTTGGTGTCCTGTAGTAGTCGGTTTGTGTAGTTGACGTCTATTATTATGAGAGGAAAGCATAGTTGCATAAGTCACTCCTGGACGTATATGGGTAGTAAGGACTCTACGCTTTGCCTCGGCAAAATCAATTTTCTCCGTGGTCCTGATGGAGAGTACTTCCCTCTCAAATCTGTAGCGGTCGCAGTCTTTTGAGTAAGCTGGGTGAGGTCCGTGGCAGTTAAAGCAAGAGACAGGACCAGGGCAGGTCGTGCCATCGTGATCCGTTGTACCACAGGACGGGCACACCGCTGGTAGGCCATCTTGTAACCTACGGCAGGAACGACTGACATGTCCGAATGCCTGACAGTGATAGCATCGCCTAGGGGACGGTATGTATGCTTTTACTGGGAGGCGGAGCCACGCCAGTTTGACAACTTCAGGCAGTTTGAGTCGGTCGAAAGTGAGAAACAGGGTAGGGGTGGGAACAAGAACTCCATCAACTTTCCTTTGTAGCCGATCAACTCCTACAACACCCTGATCACTCAGTTCGTGTAGAAGCTTTTCGGTTGAGTAGCGCATGACGTCACGAGAAAAGACGACCCCCTTACACTGGTTGAGGGTAGCGTGTGGAGTACACGCCACCTGCGTTCCAGGGACAGAGGAGATCGCTCTGAGGCGAGCACTCTCTTCCGGGGACGACACCTCCACTAGGAGACTACCATCCCTTTGGGAGGAGACCTTAGGCTCGCGTCCACAAACTTTAATGTGTGCTCTATGTACGTCAAATATGTCCAGATCCATGACAGACACCCCATCAAGAGACTTGATGACAAGGAATTGTTCGTAATATGCCGGTTCGAAAGTACCTGGTAGAGTCTGAATGAGAGGGCCTGAAAAGCCCTTCTGTGCGTTAACGCGTCTTTGTTTTCTCTGCTTATACTTTAAAAATTCTCGGTTCGAATCTGTAGAATTCTAAGCGGGGGGGACAGTGGTCCCAGTTGCACCACCCGTGGCCCGGAAAGGCTCAAGCGTGGCGATAAGGGAAGATCGAGAAGAAGGAGCCGGGGACGAGCGGACGTCAGGGAGCGAGCTTGGTCGCGAAAGTGGTGGTGTAGATGCCATAAAATATTAAGAAAGCATTCGCTTCCCCCCCCCCCCCACCCACCACGGAGCCCAACAAGGGAGGGATGTATGTTGAGGCACGACGGCTCTCAACAGCCCTAGGGGTAGTGGGGGAAGTATACGCAGCCACTGCCTGGAGTGAGGTGGCAGCCGCGGGACCGTTGCGGTGCCCACCAGACAGCAGCCGCTTGACCCTAGCCAACGCATGACCAGCCGATTGATCCAGCGGGGCCACACTGGACCACCTGTCTTACCCCAACTCCCCCACCAAAGAAGTGGGTTGTCCACCACAGGGAACTACCTCCTGCCCTGTGGTGGACTCAACTCCCAGATGAGGGAGCGCGGGGAGTATACAGGACGCAACGCACGGCAAACACGCTGGGAGGCTTAGTCCTGCCCTAGATGTAGACGGGTAAGGACGAGCAACATCACCGGTAGGCCTCCTCTACCAGTGATGAAGGGGGAGTGCTTGGTCCACGAGGCCGACGGACACCAACCCTACAGAGACGGACAGGGCCTCGTAGGAGGGGGCGCCGCCGACCACGCTTCAAGCCCCGCCACCACATCAAGGTGACTCCCCACGGCGGGGTGTAGACCCATAAACTGTATTTATATCAGTACCTAAGTTTAAATTAAAAAAAAACAAAAAACAAAGAGAGAGAGAGAGAGAGAGAGAGAGAGAGAGAGAGAGAGAGAGAGAGAGAGAGAGAGAGAGAGAGAGAGAGAGAGAGAGAGAGAGAGAGAGAGAGAGAGAGAGAGAGAGAGAGAGAGAGAGAGAGAGAGAGAGAGAGAGAGAGAGGAGAGAGAGAGAGAGAGAGAGAGAGAGAGAGAGAGAGGAGAGAGAGAGATGAGAGAGAGAGAGAGAGAGAGAGAGAGAGAGAGAGAGAGAGCATCGTTTGAAGCAGTCGTGTTGGGGTTGCTCCGTCTGTGACCGAAAATTACCCAGGCTCTGTGACAATCATGACATTGTAAATGTACAAAAGTAGTGATAAAGTGTTCTAATGTTCAACGAGTGAGTATTCACAGTGAAAAATGCCTAAACTGCGTTGTAATATTAACTTGTAAGTGTGGAGCGTGGTACAAACTCAGTGACCTGAGTAGTGACCTGGGCCCTGACACCCGCCAGCCACCCCTCGCCGCTCCCTGCTTACCAGTGTTGCCAAACCGCGTCTCTCTCCTCTCCTCCGCCCTTTTGGATTATTTACGTGATAGTGGTGGTACTCTGTGATAGTGGTGGTCAAAGTATATATACTATTAAACAAGTAAAACCACTGAGGGAGTATTGGAACCTATGACGTCACGCGAGTAGCGACAGCGGAGTCAACAACACCGCTTGTGGGTGTTTTAGGCGTGTGTTATTTAAGTGTTTTAGGTACTTTATTGTATTAATACAGTACTATATCAACTCCCAAGAACTTGTGTAGTGTTTGGGAAGGTTAGGAGTCTGATAAATAATAGATAAATAACGTTTATAGTAATTATAAGTGCATTATCTACCTCCTACTTCTTGTGTGGGCTAGGGACGCTTGTCTCAATGGAAATTTGTCCTCTACGATATTATCAGAGGGCTGAAGAAGATCCTAACGAGAGGAGAATTTGTTTCTTCACATAATTTGTGATAAAATTAGTTGTGATAAGGAAACAAAAGCTTATATTTACGTGTGACCAAAACATAGATCTTCTACACCATTTTCTTATTTTCAGGTGCATTTTTCCTGTTCATGGTACTGTATTGTGATTAGTTTAAAGTTCTTTAAAAAGTTATTACATGCTGTATACCCTTATGAAATAAAAGATGTATGTACAGTACACTAGCGTTTTGAAAGAAACTTTTACTCTCCCATAGTGGCCAGTTGATATAAAGATGGTCGGTAAGTACAATATTGCAGTTTGTGTAACTGTAAAATTGTGTTGTATTAAAGGGGATAACATCTGCACTGAATATGAGATAAACACTGGACACTAAGAAAATACAATACTGTATCAGTAACTAAAAAGGAAAAAAAGAAAATTATCAGATGCCGGAGAAATAAGATGAGCCTAATGGTGAAATTTTTTAGATGAATAATAAGAGTATAATAATGAATTTTTCAGGAATAGGCTGTTGTAAAACAGTGGCTTCCTCATCTACTTATCTATCAATCTATGCAGTTGAAAGCAATTAATAATAAAACAAAGTCTTAAATATTGGTAGTGACAATTTGCTCATTCTGAAGTTTGGTTATAGCCTATAGCTTTAAAAGTTAGGCTATGCTCTAATGACAGAGATAAAGTTATATACTGGTAAACGTTATTTACTTTATAATATTGGAAAGTTAGTATAGCACAGATAAGACAGTATAGGCTACACAACTTTCATGATATGTGTTTTAACACTGATATTTTGTTTGTATATACAATTATATAATGGTAAATAACTCTAGCCTACACTTTTCCTTTGCTGTTTGGTCGCACTAATTCTTATTACTTTATACAGCAATATATTTAATTTTATGCTAAACAGAATAAAAAATTATTAAAAAATATCTCTCATATAGTAAATTACAATGAACCTACAGGATGAAAGCCGTAATATTCACATTTATCTCCTCTGGTAAACTATGCGTCAGCGACACCATCAAATATTGTGAAATAAATGTTGATTAACTCCTTATATGGGAACGTTAACATGACACTGTAAGACAATATACAATTTTCATCACATCTTTGTGCTTTCCTATAATATTTTGATTGTATTTATAGTAAATAACTTGCTAAACTGAGCATTTCCTTTCGCTGTAGTCGGATCCCTTGGTCGTATCAGTAATCATGACTTTATACAATAAAAACACCATATAATATTAAGATTTATTGTGCTAAAAAGGATAAAAAGGGATTAAATATGCGTGTGATAGTGTAAGATACAATTAATATAAAGGGAGAAAGCCGTAATTCCCATAATATCATCTTCTGGTAGCTACCATATAGACAGGTAGCAGCAGCTCATATGTGACGTCACACTTTTAAGAGACTTTGACTACGAGTTGGAGTTAGAGTATCCGGTGGTTTTACTTGTTGATATAGTAAATATACTTTGGTGGTGGTACCGTTGCCACAAAGAGATGTGGCAACATTGCAGTAGTAGCGAAACTATCTATGAATGAACGGCCATCGGTCTTGTCGGAACGGAAGTGAGTGGTGGGTATTTATTCCAGACGCCATAGTGGCTGTTCATATTATGTAAATAAGGGAGTGATTATAATATAACCAAAAACAACATTTATTTAGCTCATGTTAATAAGGAATACCAAAACAAATATAAAGGCAGCCAAAATGACAAAAGATATATTAAAAGTTGTCGCAGTTATAGTTATCCTACATCAGCCACCGGTTCGTTGTTACTACCGGCTGTTGGTGGTTACACAAGTCTGGTCATCTACGTTTGTCATATTTGATACTGACCTTTACATTATATCGTTTGATAAACACACGCATCTAAGTGTGTCAGACGAGATATGATTCAAATGGTTAAATACACCCTATCAGAATATGGAGCTCTCTTCCTTTGTTTTTCCACCTGTCTATGACTTAACTCTTTCAAAAGAGGAGTGTCGAGACAACTCTAATGTTAAACTGAACTTCCACCCCCTGCTTCTATCTCTCTTACTGTCCTCTTTACAGGGTCTGGCGACAAGCGGGAATTTTTTTTTTATCATATTTTTGTTTACCCTGAGCCAGTGCTCTTTTAATGTTAAAAAAAGAAAAAAAAAAACCTCAGTGACTCATTTCTCGCTGCGCACGATCCCCATGTGCTATTTGTTAAATTCTAACAGTTTCTGAAATACGGTATTATGTCAGTAAGTCTGTATATATGCATTTGTTTAAACAGTCATGCCTTGTATTCATGACGTAAAATCCAGCACCAGAAACCATACGTAACTAATCTAAACACCCAAGCTATTACTTCGTGAAAAATTACAATCCCTGGTTCGGCCACTGGCACGTGTATCAGATATTGCAGTTAATACCCATTAAAGTGAACACACGTAATTTAATTAATGAATATTATATATCGACATCCGCTTGCAAAAATCAACAGTATAGCTGCTATAGCGTTATGAACTGGTTAAAATATCCTTGCATTTTGTAACGTGTATAAACTAGTTATTGTGCAGCTACATTCATATTACTGTGAATGCTTTATCTGTTGACCACAGGTGTGGTTTCATAATTATTGCACATATGTTGTGTCTAAGCCTCTAAGGTTTAATAAGATAAAGAGGGAATGTAAGGGTGAATAATAAATTTGCACAGTGCATTCTTGGGATCTGATGTAGATTTATTTATTGACTAATATATTGAGCAAATGTAATACACGATGTTACAGCACCTTATCCCTAATATTTTGTCCAACCACCTTCATGCTCAATAACTTCATGCAATCTCCTCTGCATGGACGCTACATGATTATATATACTTGGTTGGTTGGTATGAGCCAAATAAATGTTGTTTCTGGTCATATTATAATCACTGCCCTATTTACATAATATAAACAGCCACTATGGCGTCTGGAATAAATACCCAACACTCACGTCCGTTCCGACAAGACCAATGGCCGTTCATTCATAGATAGTTTCGCTACTACTGCGATGTTGTCACATCATGACAGGAGCAAACACAGGGGGTATTGGAACTCTTTGTGGCAACGGTACACTGTGATTAAGTGACTGGTGTTTGAAGTGATCACGAGTGAAGAGTGCTAGTTAAGTGCTAGTTTAAGTAACACGTTTACACCACCACTCCCACCACCCCGCTCCTCGGGCCATCCAAACCCCAGGGGACCACATCACCCCCGCGTGTGCGTGAGCGACCTCACTCCACCCAAGAGGACCCTCCTCCCTCAAGGCCACCTTCACCTCTCGCCACCATTAAGCTAAATGGCTGTCCTGAGCCCCACTGAAGCTGCTCCTAGCCACCAAAAAATTGCATGGGCAGGACAGTCTGGCTACTCTGGAGCAAGATACTGCTGCATCTGTAGCTACTCTACTAGGCTGAAGGCCGCCACAGCGTGTAGCCAGGAAGATTGTCCTAACCAGGCCTCTGTGGATTGCCATAACGATGATCCTTTCTGCTGCTCACGAACAGAGGAGCTGAGACAGGCACGGGGAATCCCTCTCCCCGTCACCTATAAGGCACCGGCTGACGTCACGGTTGTCGACACACCTGACTCCACACCTGAGCCTCCTTCCCAACAACCGACGCCTGACAACGACAACGCCGCCGTCAGAGAAGAGCTTCTCTCTAACCCCCCTGAGGCTCTCGTCGACATTATTTTAAGGCAGAGAGACGAGCTGCACTCCCTCAAAGGCACTGTTCAAACCTTTACACATCTCACTAAGAAGCTGCAGCAGCAGAGAGCGGCGCACGTGGCAGCACTGGACGTGATCGACAGCATCTCCCAAGTGACAGCTTGCCCCTGCCTCTACACCCACTACCCAGGTCTGCAGCGCCCTACCCAGTAAAATTGACTCAGACTGGCAGGAGGTGTTTGACTCACACCCTATCTGGTTGACTTGGTGGCGGTCAGGGAAACCAAAGTCACTGAGAAAAGTCACCAACGACAACCCCCAAGGCAGCAACACTGACCTCACCCAGACCTCACACCCCCAACAACCACTGCCCCAGCACTCCCAGGTCTCCTCCCCTCCAAACACCACCACCTCTCAGCACACTAATCACCCTCGCGCTGCTCCCCGCCGTCACATCAGCACTAACACAGTCGGTGCTCCAAGGAACACAAACTCCCGCGCACGCGACAACAGGCAACAGGGGACCAGGACACAAGGGTCACAGCCCTTCTGTGGTCGGTGCCGTCAGCGAGGCCACACGACAAGACACTGCTCCATAGTTGTCTGTGACTACTGCGGGCGAAGAGGACACGTCGCGGACCAGTGCCGAAAACGACAAGCGGAAGAGTCCAGGAGGCTTGAGTGCAATTACTGCCTCCGCCGCGGCCACGATGAAACTCACTGTTACACCAGCGCCAGTGAGGCAAGACAGGAGCGACTCTTTAGAGCACTCTTGTCTGAGCGACACCAATTCCCTCCTCAAGCCGCCCCCTACCGGCCTGAGGCGAGCAGCGCCTCTTTCCCGGCCTGGCCCCACCACCGCCCAACCCACTCCTCCCACCCACTGGTGAGGTAAAGCAGGATGGACGCCGCCACCGTCACCTTCCTGTCAGCTAATTTGCGTGGATTCAGGACGAATGTCGGGGAGCTGACGCACTCCTTTGTATTGAAGCAGCGCGTGGACATAGTGGTTGTGGTAGAGACCTTCCTCTATGACAGCTGTGTTACTACCTGTGATAGAATACATGGCTACTCACAATGGGCCAGGCGTGACCGTCGTGGTGGACGGGTTGGTGGCATAGGTATGTGTCACCGTGATGGCCTGCAGGTCGACGTGCTCCCCGTCAAAACCCCTGACGAACGTGAAATTATGTTCGCACGCCTCATCCTCACAGACGGGAGCGGCTTGCTGTTATGTGCCGCTTACAGACCTCAGTGGCAGGGAAGCAACCCTCTCGTTTACCTCACAGACAACCTAGATGACATAATGGCCTCGCACAACTGCCAGAATGTCGTGGTTGTAGGTGACCTGAACCAACATCAGATGGTGAGGGCCTTTACTGAGTTGACAGTGGTTCAGGGAGTACAGAACCACGTCAACTTTCCTACACACCAGCGTGGAGGTTCCCTGGACCCAGTGTTGACAGACCTGGCGGGTGAGAGTGTGCAGTGCCATTCACTGGATTATGTGGGCACCTCCGATCACCTCGCTATCCTGTCCACCATCAGCCTTCCCCCAGCACATGATGAGGAGCACCACCGCACCATATGGCTGTGGGAGTATGCGGACTGGCAAGCCATGCGGCGTGCTCTGACCGACACAGCTTGGGACACCACGCTGAGCGGGGACCCGCAGCAAGACGTCACCACCATCACCACCATCCTCCAGACCTTACAGCAGCAGCACGTACCACACCGAGCTTACACAACAAGCCCTAAAGACCAGCCCTGGTTTGGTTATCGGTGTCGTGTTGCTGCTGAACGCAAGTACAACACTTGGAGGAGGTACAAAAGGCGCCCCAACCTACAAAATAAGGCTTTGCACAGAGCAGCGTGCAAAGCTATGACGAGGACGGCAAAGTGGGCAAAGGCTAAGTGGGAGGAAAATACGAGAAGGTTGTTGTCCTCTAACCAACTTAACCCCAAGCAGTGGTGGAGCCTCGTAAAAGAGAGACAGGGCGTCGCCTCCCACGAGCGCATCCCAGCCCTGAACAAGCCTGATGGCAGTCTTGCTGTCACAAACCAGGAAAAAGCCGACCTCCTCGCCCAGAAATTCAGTGCCAAGATGAGGACACCAGAACCTGACAGGCCGCTCCCCGCCCTTCCACGACTTGGTGACTCATGCCTGGACACTATTATAATCACTGAGGAGGCTGTTAAGAGGCACCTGAAAGGAGCCAACACCAAAAAGGCGCCGGGCTCAAACGACTTGAGCCCTCATCTGCTCAAACACTGTGCGGAGGAGCTCTCAGGACTTCTCGCGCTGGTCTTCCGCCAGTGCCTACAGTCCAGGGTGTGGCCGTCACAGTGGAAGGAGGCAAGAGTGACTCCTGTTCACAAGAAGAAGCTGAGGTCGGAGCCGAACAACTACCGACCCATCTCACTCCTCTCGGTGATCAGCAAGATGTTCGAAAGGATAATTGTTGAGAAACTTACAAATTATCTTGAAGATCTTGCAGTCCCCAAGACAGTTCGGCTTCAGGAGAGGACTCTCCACCTCTGACCTTCTTCTACTACTATCTAAGTCTTGGCACGACGCTCTGAATGCTGGCCACACCTCCTTGGTGATTGCCCTGGACATCGCCGGTGCCTTCGATTGTGTGTGGCATCGAGGGCTGACAGCCAAGCTGGAACAGATGGGCATTACCGGGGACCTACTGCATCTGTTCTCCAGCTACCTGTCAGGCAGGAGTCTGCGCGTCGCTGTCAACGGGTGCACTTCAGCAAGCTTCCCTGTAGAGGCTTCGGTTCCACAAGGGTCTGCCCTCGGGCCCATATTCTGGAACATATATTTCAATGACCTCCTGCACAGTGCCCCTTCAGCAAGTGCCTATGCTGATGACTGCACCCTCTCATGGACCTATGCAAGGGAGGAGTTGCAGTCTGTCAACAAGCAGCTGACAGACATAATGGCCTGGGGTGACAGGTGGCAAGTCAAGTTCGCCCCTGATAAAACTCAGGCCATGGTGAGGACACCAGACAGCTGCAGGGGAGACTGAGGCTGGGACGCGACCCCATTCCTCTGCAAGACAGCGTTGACATCCTCGGTGTGGAGGTGAACTCCCAGCTACGTTTTGACCGTCACCTTGAAAACGTGGCGAGAAAAGCCTCCCAGAAGGTGACTCTGATGCGACGCCTGAATCACCTCCTCACCCCCGACGGCCTGCTGACCCTGTACAAGGCTCAGGTCAGGCCGATCATGGAGTACGCGCCGCTCACCTGGATGTCCAGTGCCCGCTGCCACCTCAACTTCCTGGACCGGGTGCAGAGGTGGGCAGAACGACTCATCTGTGGCGCCAACCTACCAGGACATCAGCAACCGTGGCGACGACAACAGCACCAACGCCAACAACAACAGCAGCAGCAAAGGCAAGCTAATCCTGCAGCAGCAACAGCCGAGCCAGCAGTGAGGGACATTCTCGACAACAGACGGAGAGTTGCCTGGTTGACTGTGCTTCACAAGGCACAGATTCAACAAGTGACCCACTTGATTGATTGATTGATTGACTGGTGACAATAGATCATGGTGCCGCAACATCGAGGTCATTTGGCACCGTACTAAAAACACTAAAAATTAAAAAAGCTACTTAAATACTACATAAAAAGAAAAAAAAATCTACAGGAGGTGGAGAAAGTCACTTTCCTGTAGGAATTTTAACACTTCATGTCCCGGGGAGAGTGCCTCCTCCCCCAGCACCAGAGAGAGAGAGAAACTCCCATCTCTGCCCCGACACTGGGCGAGGTACTGCTCTCGCAGTTCCCTCAGACTGGGGCACTCGACCAGCAAGTGCCGCACAGTCATGGGAACTAAGCAATCATCACAATAGGGCTCAACTCCCCGGGACATGAGGAAACCATGGGTGAGGCGGGTATGGCCCGTCCGTAGACGGGCCAATGCTGTCTCACGGCAGCGGCCTCGGACGTGCGCATAAGACCAGGGGCTCACAGCCCTTGCGGTAATTGCACCCATCTTGGAGGTAGCTCTATTGGCATTCCATCTCTCTTGCCAAACTACAACAATAGCAGCTCGAATTGTGGGAAACAGGTCTCTGTGAGGGACGGGGCAGGTAGTGACTTGACGTGAGGCGCCAGTCTTAGCTAGCTCATCTGCCTTCTCGTTCCCTTTAACAGAGACATGGGCTGGTACCCAACAAAAACAAATTCTGTGCCCACGACGGGCTGCTAGTACGAGCCAGTTGAAAATTTCTGAGACTATTGGATGTGCGTTATTAAAATCCTCAGGGGCTGACAAAGCTGCTCTGGAGTCTGAAAAAATAACAAAACCTCCAACATTCAAGGTAAAAAGAGATTTTATCGCTACTAAAATGGCCCACAGCTCTGCGGTAAAAATTGATGTACAGGGGGGTAGACTGCCGCACCGGGTAAAATCAGGGAAGACCGCTCCAATCCGACGCCTGCATCGGATTTGGAGCCGTCAGTAAAAATGGGCGTGCAACCCTCATGTACGGAGGCATGATCGGTGAACAAAGTCCTCGCAGTATGCTCCGACATAGCACTCTTGTTAGCCGGCATGTAACGGCAATACGATACTGCCAGCCGCTTCCACGGCGGGACAGGCAATAATCGTGGGACAGCTATGGCAGGGCGAGGAAGGGACAACTCTTCAATCACGCCTCGAGCCCGAAAGCCAAAAGGCTTTGGGAAGTGCGGGTGCTGGGTGAAAGTGGCGTCCCGTGAAGTGTCCGTCACAGCACTGTAAGTGGGATCACCATAGAGACTTTGGCATCTGAACCACAAACGTGCCATCTGAGTCTGACGGTGAAGGTCGAGGGGTAACACTCCTGCATCTACGAGTAGACTGGGGAGTGGGCAAGACCGAAAGGCGCCCGTCGCCAGTCTGATTCCACCGTGATGTACAGAGTCGAGAGTACGAAGGCGAGGGGATGTGGCTGAAGCGTAGACTTGGGAACCGTAATCTAACTTGGACAGAACGAAACAGTGATATAAACGGAGGAGAATGGTGCGGTCAGCTCCCCAAGACACATGGGAAAGAAAACGGAGCAGGGACATCCGCCGCTGGCAAGCAGCTTTCAGGTCCCGCAGGTGTGGCAACCATGTAAGGCGTCTGTCAAATATTAAGCCCAAGAATCGAGTCGTTTCCACTACTGGCAGTCTCCTGCCATAGAGGTATAGGTCTGGATCCCAAAAATCACCTCTGCTTCGAGAGAAAAGCATAGCAACCGTCTTTGTGGAGGAAAAGTTAAAACCATGACTCTCGGCCCAACGGGTGACCCGGCCAAGAGCCAACTGGATGTGTCGCTCGGCCACATCGAGACGAGAGGAAGCGTAGGAGAGGGAAAAGTCATCAGCGTATAGCGTGCATCGAAAGTCCCGGTTGACGCACTCGGTGATGCTATTGATGGCAACGCTGAATAGAGTGACACTGAGGACACTACCTTGTGGGACTCCTTCTTCTTGCTCAAAAGAGCTAGAAAGAGCAGTGCCCACCCTCACCCTAAAAGTACGGTCCTGTAAAAAAGACCGGAGGAACAGAGAGAGGTGACCCCTGAGTCCAACCGTATGGAGAGCTCGTAGAATGCCATACCTCCAGGTGGTGTCGTATGCCTTTTCAAGGTCGAAAAAGACGCTCACAACCCGCTGCCTGCAAGCAAAAGCTTGGCAGATAGTTTTTTCTAATCGCAGAAGAGCGTCTAAAGTAGAGCGAGATCGACGAAAACCACACTGTACTGCCGAAAGATGGCCACCCTTCTCAAGGAACCAGACTAGACGAGTGTTAATCATCTTCTCCAAAACTTTAATCATGCAAACGGTAAGGGCAATGGGTCGATAGATAACGGGGAGTGAGGCGTCCTTTCCAGGCTTGGGGATTGGTATGACTATAGCAGACTTCCAGGAGGGTGGTAAGTATCCGTCACTCCACATCCTATTAAATAATCCTAGGAGGAAGGACAGTGATCCAGAATTTAGGTGACGGATCATTGAATATGTAATGTTATCTGCCCTTGGGGAAGAGTCCTTACAGGAAGATAAAGCTGAACGCAGTTCCGGTGGAGAGTAAGGGACATTGTAGTTTTCACCCCCACGAGATGAAAAGTCTAGTTGGCGAGCCTCGTCTGCCTCAAACTGGCGACGCACTGCTGGAGATCTCGAGGCCCGGCTGGACACCAAAGAAAAAGTCTCAGCGAGTGTGTTGGCTACCGCCTGGCTGTTAGATACCTTATCCCCGTTGACATGGAGGACCGGAGGCGGGCCTGGAGAGAACTTTCCTGCTATCTTCCGCACGCGCTTGAATACCTGCGACATAGGTGTCTGCACGTTCAATGTGGAGACAAAAGATGCAAGGGACTTACGGCGAGCATCCTTGAGGACTCGGCGAGCCTTAGCTCTAGCCAGTCTGTATTGTCCCCGGAAAAATTCGGTTTTGTGTCGACGGTACCTACCAAAAGCTCGACGACGCTCTGTCACTGCCTGTCTACACTCATCAGACCACCAGGGGACCGGTCGGCGCTTGGTAAACCCTGTGGTCTGAGGGATGGAAAGCTCACCAGCTCGCTGGTGTATAGATGTAAAATACTCGACAGCGCTGTCTATGTCTAAAAACTCATCAACCTCGCAGTCAACTATAGCAAGTTGTTTAAAAAGTCCCAGGTCAGCGCGGTCTAGCCGCCAGCGGGGGACACGGGGTAAGGGGAGGCCGTCGGGAGAAGACAGGAGTATAGGGTAGTGGTCACTCCCACAAAGATCTCCTGTGACGCTCCATGTGAAGTCATGTAGGGTGTCGGGAGAACACAATAATAAATCTAGAGCCGAGGTGGTGTCTGTCTGGATGTGGTAGTGTGTATGGTCACCGGTGTTAAAAATACCTAGATCTAAGGTTTCAACCACAGTGGCAATCATTGCTCCCCTGGGGTTGATAAGTGTATCTCCCCACAGGGTGTGCCGACCATTAAAATCTCCTAAAACAATAAACGGGGAAGGCAATTGCTGGACTAGGGAAACGAAGTCCTCTCTGTCTACTGGAGAATTGGGAGGGAGGTATAAAGAGCAGACAGTGTAAGTTCTCCTGAGGTGGAGCTGGACAGCCACCAGCTGCAGGGGGGAGACAATATTAAAAGATGTAAAAGCAATGCCTCGTGAGTTATCTAAAAAAATTGCTGTTCCACCATGATGGCCTTGCGCGCGATCATGAGGAGAGTAAAAGCCAGAGTAACCCCTGGGTGTAGGATGGGAGGACGAACCAATCATAGTCTCCTGCAGACAGACACAGACCGGCTGGTGTCTTCGCAGGAGTAGACTGAGCTCCTCCCAATTTCCTCTCAACCCACGAAGGTTCCACTGTAAAATATTAAAAATATTAAAATTAACGGTGCGTGGGGAGGCCACTAGAGGAGACCCTCCCAACACCAGTATCCTTCTTGCTCTTACCCTGCCTAATGGCAGTGGCTGGAGCAGTGGAGGCAGTGGACAATCGCCTTGCAGTCTTTCCTAGCCCAGTGGCCAGTGAGGTGGCCACAGCAGCAGGAGCAGTGATGATGGCGTGACCCGACACCGGGATAGGAGTGACGGCCGGAGCCGACACCAAGGCGGGAGTAACGGCCGTAGCCGACACAGGGGCGGGAGTAACGGCCAGAGCCGTCACCGGGGCAGGAGTGTTGGTCGAAGTCAACACCGAGGTGGGAGTGACGGTCGGAGCCGATACCAGGGGGGGAGTGACAACCGGGGCCGACAGCGGGGTGGGAGTGACGGCCGGAGCCGACACCGGGGTGGGAGTGACGGCCGGAGCCGACACCGGGGTGGGAGTGACGGCCGGAGCCGACACCGGGGTAGAAGTGACGGCCGGAGCCGACATCGGGGTAGAAGTGACGGCCGGAGCCGACACCGGGGTGGGAGTGACGGCCGGAGCCGACACTGGTGGGGGCCTTCGAGGCCCACCAGAGGGTGTAGAGGATCATGCCTCCTTAGGAAGGGGCACCTCCTCGATGGAGTCCTCACTTCTGCTACGCTTATGGTGGGATGGCGTAGCAGTAGGGGCCTGAGTGAGTTCCTCTGACACCTCCATAGATGTAGAGGGCAGAGCAGCAGGAGCAACAGCATTTTTGTGGGAATCATTTTGTGGCTTAGCCACTTGGTGCACTGTAGCAGTCGTTTTGCGTAGTTGACGTCTATTAGTAAGAGAGGACAGCATATTTGCATAAGTCACTCCTGGACGTATATGCGTAGTAAGGACTCTACGCTTTGCCTTGGCAAAATCAATTTTCTCCGTGGTCCTGATGGAGAGTACTTCCCTCTCAAATCTGTAGCGGTCGCAGTCTTTTGAGTAAGCTGGGTGAGGTCCGTGGCAGTTAAAGCAAGAGACAGGACCAGGGCAGGTCGCTCCATCGTGATCCGTTGTACCACAGGACGGGCACACCACTGGTAGGCCATCTTGTAACCTACGGCAGGAACGACTGACATGTCCGAATGCCTGACAGTGATAACATCGCCTAGGGGACGGTATGTATGCTTTTACTGGGAGGCGGAGCCACGCCAGTTTGACAACTTCAGGCAGTTTGAGTCGGTCAAAAGTGAGAAATAGGGTAGGGGTGGGAACAAGAACTCCATCAACTTTCCTTTGTAGACGATCAACTCCTACAACACCCTGATCACTCAGTTCATGTAGAAGCTTTTCGTTTGAGTAGCGCATGACGTCACGAGAAAAGATGACCCCCTTACACTGGTTGAGGGTAGCGTGTGGAGTACACGCCACCTGCGTTCCAGGGACAGAGGAGATCGCTCTGAGGCGAGCACTCTCTTCCGGGGACGACACCTCCACTAGGAGACTACCATCCCTTTGGGAGGAGACCTTAGGCTCGCGTCCACAAACTTTACTGAGTGCTCGATGTACGTCAAATATGTCTAGATCCATGACAGACACACCATCAAGAGACTTGATGACAAGGAATTGTTCGTAATATGCCGGCTCGAAAGTACCTGGTAGAGTCTGAATGAGAGGGCCTGAAAAGCCCTTCTGTGCGTTAACGCGTCTTTGTTTTCTAGGCTTATAATTTAAAAATTCTCGGTTCGAATCTGTAGAATTCGAAGCGGAGGGGACAGTGGTCCCAGTTGCACCACCCGTGGCCCGGAAAGGCTCAAGCGTGGCGATAAGGGAAGATCGAGAAGAAGAAGCCGGGGACGAGCGGACGTTAGAGAGCGAGCTTGGTCGCGAAAGTTGTGGTGTAGATGCCATAAAATATTAAGAAAGCATTCGCTTCCCCACCCCCCCACCCACCACGGAGCCCAACAAGGGAGGGATGTATGTTGAGGCACGACGGCTCCCAACAGCCCTAGGGGTAGTGGGGGAAGTATACGCAGCCACTGCCTGGAGTGAGGTGGCAGCCGCGGGACCGTTGCGGTGCCCACCAGACAGCAGCCGCTTGACCCTAGCCAACGCATGACCAGCCGATTGATCCAGCGGGGCCACACTGGACCACCTGTCTTACCCCAACTCCCCCACCAAAGAAGTGTGTTGTCCACCGCAGGGAACTACCTCCTGCCCTGCGGTGGACTCAACTCCCAGATGAGGGAGCGCGGGGAGTATACAGGACGCCACGCACGGCAAACACGCTGGGAGGCTTAGTCCTGCCCTAGATGTAGACGGGTAAGGACGAGCAACATCACCGGTAGGCTTCCTCTACCAGTGATGAAGGGGGAGTGCTTGGTCCACGAGGTCGACGGACACCAACCCTACAGAGACGGACAGGGCCCCACAGGAGGGGGCGCCGCCGACCACGCTTCAAGCCCCGCCACCACATCAAGGTGACTCCCCATGGCGGGGGACCCACTTGAGGGACCTGGGAACAGCCTGGAGGAAGTCTTAGCGTAGCACGAGGATGGTGCTGAGCAATGACTCCCTCCTGGAGGTGTCAAGGTCCCACTCCAGTACCCACCAATGTTCCTTCTCTGTGGCAACTGTGGTATTGTGGAACTTTTTCACCACAGACGTGGACGTGTGGCGGTTGTCCACACAACAAATGAAGGTTGCCACCCACTTGTGACTCCTTCTCCACCCTCCATAAGACACTCATATAACAGTTAGATTTGTGTTTTTTTATATACTATTTTAAAATCTTTAATGCAAATATTTTATTATTTAAAATATTAGTATATGCTTTAAAATAATTACTAATGACAAAAGTAATTTTAGCATGTAGATCCATAAACGAAAAAAAAAAGGAGAGAGAGAGAGAGAGAGAGAGAGAGAGAGAGAGATAGAGAGAGAGAGAGAGAGAGAGAGAGAGAGAGAGAGAGAGAGAGAGAGAGAGAGAGAGAGAGAGAGAGAGAGAGAGAGAGAGAGAAAGATATGACTATTATTTGAGGATTAAGATGAAGGACGGGTCACTGGAGGTCAGCCAATGACAGATCCCATGAAAAAGAAGGTGACATATGTCGCCTGATTCGATATTTTGGCTAGGAAGAGCTTTATATAGTTTCCCTGCGATCAGTGTTAAGGTTAGGGAGAGCCTTATATAGATCCCTGCCGACTGTACATGTAGGCTGTAGGCCTGTACTCGTTTGTCACTTATTATCTTGCTGCCTGGATGAGTATACTACAACGCTTCTAAGCCTCGCATCTGCAGCTGCACAGTGCCGTGGAGGTCAAACCAAAGCAGTGGCATTTGCATCGACCTCAGCATTCCGACTTGCATCCACACTTGGTCAGCTGCTGGCAACTCTCTGCAATGGGTGGGAGCTCTGTCCAAACGATCTGCCACAGATCTCCTTTCTTGGTCCAGCCCCAGTTGGCAGGAGTCTGCGTTTCTGGTTGACGCACTGTTGACTGATTCCAGATGCAGCCCGCCTGGTAGGCAGCACGCTTCACATGCTGCTTTCAGCGCTGCTCGGGTTGGAGGAATGGCTTCGTACGGCCTCTGCTTCAGAGCAAACATGTTCAACCTCGCATCATCGACACCTTCAGCTGTGCTGGATCTGTTGTACATCATGACCACAAACTTCTCCAAGGTCTCCAGGTCTTCATCATTCACTACCGGTGGTACTGACTGAGTTTGCTGAAGACACCGGAAGCCTCATCCCAAACATACCAGGTTTGCCAAGCAGACTTCTTCCCTTTGCCCTTTTCTGCACGAGTGCAACACAAGCCATGTACAGGAACCCACCTCAGGTTCTGTCCTTGGCCAAAGGCAACCCACAACTGCTGCAGACCTAGCACCTGAAGTGCCTGCAGAACACTGACTACGATGACGACACCATCTGTGTCGCTGGCTTTGATCATGATGATTTTGCTGCCTGCTTCTGTTGCATGCCTGACATGCACAAAGATCCGCATGTCAGCTTCTTCATGACTGTATGGTGCTACTCCAGCCAGATTGATAGTGCGGTTGCTGACATCTTTTTCCTTGGTTATAATGACCACATTTGGTGTGGCCACACGTGCAATCTTATCAGCCAGAAAGTTGAACACCTCAGCTTTGTTGTCATTTTCTCTCAGGAAGTTTCGCCAGTTTGAGGGAATTTTGCCCTTCCTTGTCAGCTTGCGTCTCATTCCGCATCCTCGCTTTGATCTAGTTTCAACTTTCAGACTAGATGGCCGGTAGACATCAAACACAATGTCAGTTCTCTTGTACTTTGTAAAGTAAACTTGTATTGTAGAGAGGACATCGAACATTGCGTACTCTTCGAACGTCTTTGAACTCCGTGTGGGTAGACTGTTCACCAACGCTGCACCATCAATGATAATGGTGTCGGCGTCTGTCTCTGCCTCAGGGATTGTAACTTGGCTCTCAAGAATGGTAGTGAGGTGGGATTTCTGACAGGTGTGGAGCTTTCCACCATCACTGAGGGCAGCAGGATGTGACTGGTTCTCATGACGGAAGAACTCCTTCAAGTCACACTCTCTGCTCTGGCATGATATGAACAGCTTGGAGAACAGTTGACAGTCTGCCTTCAGCATTTTTTGGTTTGAAGATTCAACAGACGCTGGTACCTGTCGGACAAAGTCAATACTCTGCTCTTCTTTTTCTAGTTCTCTCCAATTTCGTGTTGTTGCACATAAGGAGACAACTTTGGTAATACTGCGCCTTGCTCCTCCTCAGAGTTTCTTCAATGCCATCACCATCATCAAGTCTGGCTGGACCCAGAACAATAGGCATTTCATTAATTGCGTGAAAGTGGGAATATTAGTCGCATTCATAGTGTAGCCATCATGTTCTTGTGGTTGTTGTGCACGTGGTGACTTGAGCTCTTCACTCATCTCCTTCTGGCAAAGACAACACTTGCTCCAGTCAGTCCGGAATTTAGACGGTCCTGGATCTGTATTTGCCATCTTGGTGAATGGTAATCAAGGTATCACAGTATGATAATTATCTGTATTCAGTGAATCAAGGCCGAGGGCTTATCCTTGTACCACCTTGATCACAATCATGCACAATAAGGTATGGGATACGTCTAGGTTCGGAAATAAAAATATATGACCTACACTTAGCCCGATCGTTAATCCAGTATCACATAAATCCCGTGCGATCTGTACACCATCCAGGTAACTTCATGCAAAGCAATGTAATGCACCGTTACCCTTAACTCGGTTCTCCGGCACTGGCACACGCTATCAATTCAGGCGCGACCATCTAACTAAACATCTATATTAAACTACATGTAATCTACAGTAGCTAACTGATGCGGGGCTTATTAGACTGCATTTGGAACACTAAACTAATTATTTAGCTACACTAAACTAATTATTCAGCTGATACTGAACCCCATGCTGAGTTTCACAGCAGCAGTGCCACCAGTGTGCCCTGGTTGTGCGTTGACATCCGCTGTGTTGAGCTATTAATCTACACCTGCTGCAAGTCTCTCAACGTCCACCACGCCCCCCCACCCATGCGCATCGTGTCATGTCCAGTTTGGAAGCCTTGTACAGGAAGCTGCTATACATACTAAACCTCTAACACTACTACGATATACACTACCATGCATTTTAGCCGAGTCAGACGTAACATGAACCTCTAATTTAGCAGAATATTAGAATTCCGGGACTGATATATGGTACAAGGAAGCCCGTGAGTAAGTCTATAGTTCCAAATTCAGATTATACATAGTCAAAAATGTATGATTTGAAACCAAGATCATTCAAATAGGACAAGTCTTTGCGATTTTATTGCGAAATGCAATATTTCTGTATATTCAATGGCGGCCATCTTGAGTTTTTAGGTGGCTTACGGGTTTAATCAAAAGAGCAATCCCCAAGGAGTATGTGTGCCAATTTTGGTGCTTTCCGGAAATGAACGATTCTCCTGAAATTTGCCGTTATCTGCTCCACTAGTATCCTAGCGCTTCGCGTACTGGTGGAACGCCGACGTGAGTTTCGACAGGGAATGTTCGTAGCCTATGTCGATCTCAAAAAGGCGTTTGATTCAGTGCATCGCGAGGCACTCTGGGATCTTCTGCGCCTCTGCAGGATTCCTGCAGAGATTATTGGACTACTATCTGGCCTGTACTCCGGGACTGAGAGTGCTGTGAAGTGTGGCAGGTGCGTGTCCAGCTTCTTTCCTGTGCATATGGGAGTGAGGCAGGGATGCGTCCTTGCTCCATCACTTTTCAATACTTGTATGGACTGGGTACTGGGCAGAGTTGTGGACCAAAGTCACTGTGGAGCATCTGTCGGCAACACCAAGATCACTGATCTTGTTTTTGCCAACGATGCAGTAACCTTTGCTCAGTCGCTGGAGGTTCCGGTGATGGCTTTCGAAGTACTGCACGAGGAGGCGAAGCCTTTGGGACTTCAGGTCTCCTGGCCCAAGACTAAGGTTCAGGTGTTTGGAGGCTTGCTAGATGAAATATTACAGTCTATTCATGCGTGTGGCGAGGGCATCGAAACCTTGGACAGCTTCAAATACCTTGGTAGCGTGGTCCATAACAATGGTGGGTCACGTCAAGAAGGCTTACGGCGGATTGGCTTGGCCCATGGTGTTATGGACTCGCTCAGCACGTGTATCTGGCGTTGTCGGTACCTGTGCAGACGGACAAAGAATCGAATCTTCAAATCAGTAATGATATTTGTCTTACTGTATGGCTGTGAGACATAGACACTGAACACCGATTTGAAGAGGAAAAATTATGTCTTTGGTAGTAAATGCCTTCGCTGTATCATGGGGTATCCTTGGAATGGCTTCGTGTCAAACCAGCGACTGCTCCGTAAGACTGAATCAAGGCCTATTACCAGCATAGTCCGCCAACTTCAGCTCCGGCTATATGGGCATGTGGCACGTTACCCAGAAGCTGATCCTGCTTCTCGGGTTATTTCTGAAAGAGATAACCAGGAGTGGAGGAGGCCAAGGAGGCGCCTACAAAGTTCGTGGCTGGGGCAAGTCGATGCTTCCTGCTGGGAGTTAATTGGTATGGGAAGAGAGCTTGCATGGGGACACCAGAGGTGGCGTCGGGGGGTTCGCGAGGCGACGCGCCTCTTGGCGTATGCCCCCAATGATTGATGATTGATTAATTCTACATCATTGTTGCACAAAACAAAATCTCGCATTTAATTTCATGAGGCGATGACATCATAATACTTAGCAAAATAATACAAAAATAAACATATTATTTTGTAGCCTAAAACCTTTACTATGACTGCCTTACATTACATCTTATTGTACTTACTATTCTATTGAGAGCCTTCATCTTATCGCAGCACTGCAAAGCTTATGTCCCTCTCTAATATATCACTCACTGTCTGTCTCTGCCTGCTTTTATATAATGTTCTGTTCATCATTATAATGTGTAAGTAGATTAATTTTCTATTCCTGTAACCATTTCTTATTGCTAACTAATTTTTAAGACATTCAGATTCGAAAAAAAAACTGACTCTTTTTCATAGCTAAGAATGACCTTCATCACAAACTACTACCAATGTAAGTTTCGTCAATATACATCATCCAGACTGCAGGTGAAGTTTACCCAAACTGCCTTTGCAGAGGCCTAGACGTAGATTAAGTTAAATTTCATTGCTACAAATTAACTTGCACCGTCTAAGCAACGCTCCCGCTGCAACACATCCTGCCAAACATTTAAACAACCTTCATTATAAGTAGAATAAAGCAATAAACGACATATGTGCATTAAGTATAGTTTACTTTTGTTGATTTGAATAATCATGTCCAGCAATGTCAGCCTCAACTCGTGGGCGTATTTGGTGTCATGAATGTTTTCCCCAAAAAGGAATATGAAAATCTGTAATTTGAATCTTGCACTGCAAACGTCTAGTTACTAGGAAACAATAAGATGAAGATGAGATTAATAACTCTTTCTGATAATTTTTTTTCGAGATTGTTGACAACAAATATTAATTAGCATAAGATTATGTGTATCATTCTATCTATAAATAATATTCATAATCCCTCTGTATTAGGAAATCGAGAGAGAAAGTTGATACATCTCCGCACCTGGCCATCTTCATCCCAGGAGAGATAGCGACCCTCCAATTATCAGCTTATAGGTTCACCTTTCCAAAACTCCCTAGGGTCAGTTTCAGCCTAAGGTCATTTCCTGTTACCTTTCTCATGAG
Source organism: Metacarcinus magister (assembly GCA_029783475.1). NCBI lineage: Eukaryota > Metazoa > Arthropoda > Malacostraca > Decapoda > Cancridae > Metacarcinus > Metacarcinus magister. Next base: position 12,616,225 of record JAPQNM010000049.1, read on the forward strand.
GGCTGGCCTCAAGCAGTCACCCCCCTTGACTCCCTTGACCCCAGCCAGGCTCTCACACACATCAGTTCACTTCAAGCAGTCAGCCAGGGTAGAAGGTCCATCATCCCTCTACCCTGGCTACTCACATCAAAATCAGATCATCTTCAGACTCAGTCCTGACAAGTCGCCTTCAGTCGTTCAAGTCACGACAATTCAACTCTACCTCTCTCGGCTTCCCAGATCAATTCAATCTGTATCAAGAAATAAGATCTAAGGAAAACTCAACTGTGTAATACCATCCCATTGCCTGTATTGGACCAAACATCACATCAAAACGATTCTAAAATACTGGTTGTCAAGCGGTGGGATGATGTCCTTCTAAGCAGTCGCTCAAGTATTCAAGTCTTCCCAGATCAAGAGCTCGCCATCACTGCGCGCCCATCATCGTTCGCCCACACCCCGCCCCTGGCATTCCTCGTCTGCGTTCCCGAAATTACGACCCTTCGTCGCCCCCTACTGCAGTAGTCTCCGCTCAAGTGAGTCTACCGGAGTGAGTACAATTGCCTGTTCCTGCCCGTCTCGACGTCCACATAATCAAGTCCACCTCAATCTTCGTCCTGCCCTTCGTCCACCTTCAATTCGGACTCTGCTGTCCGCTCGCCTTCGCCCGGAGTTTCTCATCATCTATATATCAGCCGGCGTCCTCATGACCTCACCACCACCATCGAAACTGGTGGGCCAGGACCACACTACTCTGTCATCCAGCGTCCTTTCGTTGCTGGGTCAGCTATCATCTGTCACCCTCTCTCCCTCAAAATGCATCAGTGTACATCAAATAACCAGTCCGAGTGGAGGCCCCTCATCCCTCATCAGGCAGTCATCAAAGTGGAAGTCCTTCCCCCTGCCTCCTCATCAGTCTCTTCAGGCAGTCAATCAAAGTGGAAGTCCTTCCCCCTGCCTCCTCATCAAGTTTGAGTTCAAGTCAAGCTAGCTAGAGTAGAAGCGGTCATGCCACTACTCGTGTTGCCTTCAGGGAGCCAGCTCAAGTGGGACACTCATCTTCCACTCCAGCTGATTCCTCCACAATATCGTGTGGATCACAACTCAAATCATCACGGATCATCATCACCCTCTCCCTCCTTGGTTGAACGTGTCATCTCTCAGACACCTTCCTCAATGGATGTGATCTCCAATATATCTACAACCTCCACATCAAGCTCATCTTCACGAAATTAGGTATTTCTTAATCCCTCATTTCCAGGGAAGCGCTGTCATCCGCTCCCATTTCTATGTACCTTCTATTTAAAATTCGTGTAAATAGATCTTGCTATTCAGCTGTATCATGTATTCATCATATCAATTCAAGTTCGTGAAAATTGTTCATATCATGTTCCTGTGTCATTTTCTACATATATATATATATATATATATATATATATATATATATATATATATATATATATATATATATATATATGTATGTTTCCTGTGTCATTTTCTACATGTATATATATGTATATTTCCTGTGTCATTTTTTGTATATATATGTATATTTCCTGTGTCATTTTCTGTATATATATATTCTGTATATTCATATTCAATTCTATGTACTCGTATTCATGTGTTGTTTTTGCATTGTATAATTTCAAACAACTTCATTTTCATCATTCCCCCTCTGTCTTATCTTAACATACGAGGACGTATGTTTCCAAGGGGAGAAGCATTGTATCATTCTATCTATAAATAATATTCATAATTCCTCTGTATTAGGAAACCGAGGGAGAAAGTTGATACATCTCCGCACCTGACCATCTTCATCCCAGGAGAGATAGCGACCCTCCAATTATCAGCTTATAGGTTCACCTTTCCAAAACTCCCTAGGGTCAGTTTCAGCCTAAGGTTATTTCCTGTTACCTTTCTCACGAGGGCTGGCCTCAAGCAGTCACCCCCCTTGACCCCCTTGACCCCAGCCAGGCTCTCACACACATCAGTTCACTTCAAGCAGTCAGCCAGGGTAGAAGGTCCATCATCCCTCTACCCTGGCTACTCACATCAAAATCAGATCATCTTCAGACTCAGTCCTGACAAGTCGCCTTCAGTCGTTCAAGTCACGACAATTCAACTCTACCTCTCTCGGCTTCCCAGATCAATTCAATCTGTATCAAGAAATAAGATCTAAGGAAAACTCAACTGTGTCTTACCATTCCTGCCTGTATTGGAGTAACACCAATCAAAAAAGACTCTAATATATATGTTTGTTTTCATCTTATTATATTGCAACAAGATAAAACCAATATTTCTTGCGTCTTAGCTTCATGCAGCGTGACTGAGACTGGCTTGACTGTCAGGTGATGGACAGGACAGTAATAGTCTGAGGAAAGTGCCCAGACACTTACTTTGTAAGACAAATAATTATATCCAGGTATAATGAAATACAATGTGTATTGGTAATAACGGCATGGTGATATGTAATTATGTTCTGAAGGAACAGAATGTCAAGTAAGTAAAACAAAAAAATGGGTGACTCCGACCTTATCTCCTCCTTGATAGTGTCTGCAATGTGTCCCTGCAGCAACGTCAGAAGCAGGATGGAGAGGTGTAGTATCTGGACTCCCAAAAGACCAAGGGACTGCGAGTATACTAGTTTTTTGTAAAGTTGTCGTAGGTTCACATAAGTGTTATACACTTTGAAAAGTTCCTCTTCAGTCCCAGCCTCTACACCAGGAAGCCAAGACCTTTGATCGTTTTCCAGAAATTTCCGCAGCATGTTGTTATTTTGGGCGAGCTGATAACGCAATATAAGGCCGAAGGTGAGGTAAGTTACAGAAGGGAAGGTGGCCATCAGGACAAGGTTGATAAGCGAGTAGCTGAACAGCCACACCTGCCACGTTGGGGCTTGCGTCTGTCCCAAGAGAATTATGTTCCCTGTCGTTGAACCAATCAAAAACGTTAAAATTATGAAGAATGGCAGGAGGATCCCAGTTAGTTGGATGAGGCATGTGGATCGTGGCCAAGTGAAGGACGTAAGGCGGCGAGCGCATACGAAAAAGTTTTTACGTTGAATTTAGCCGTCTAGTAGGATGAGCAACATGCTACCAAGCGACATAATGACATTCATGTTCTCCATAGCTTCTAACGTCCAGTGGCTATTCATCATGTACTTGCTCCTCGACAAGTCCACTGAAACGGAGAAGAGAACTCATGCCAGGGTTTGCATGATGCCCGCTCTCTGCCTTGCCAGGTGCAATGATTGTAAGTAAGAAAGTAAAGCAGTTTCATTATTTCTTACACCTTTCTAGTATGTCCTTCCTTCTCGAAGGAACACCACCTTGTCGAGTTGGGAAGGTTTATTATTTCAATGATAAATAGAGCTAAGCTTGACAGGTGCAGCCAGACTAGGCAGGTTCAATGAAAGAAAGAAAACTAAATGTGTTTCCTTGCCAAGACGCCCTAAGCCAGTATGGTGTGGTATTGGCTTAACCCCTCAACATGATCACTTCATCTATATCATGACCAACGGCCGCCAGCAGCGATGGAACAACTGGCCACGGAATTTTGACCTTGACACTTATAATGTTAGGACACTAACTAGTGAAGGTAACTTGATGTGTTATTCAAAGAACTAGAAGGTGTCATATGGGATATCATTGGCATAAGTGAAGTTAAAAGAACTAAACAAGAATTCATAGAACTGAAGAATGGTAATATATTTTGCTACAGAGAACAAAAAGACAAGAAAAAACATGGAGTAAGATTTCTAGTGAACAAAGAACTAGCAAGATATATTGAAAATTTCGTTAATAATCAAATCAAACAAAAAGTATATAACTAGAATCATACTAGTTTACACACCAACATCAGCCTACGATGTCGAAGATATTGAAAGGTTTTATGGAGATGTAGAAGCAGCTATTGAACTGCACACAATTCCTTTATATATATATATATATATATATATATATATATATATATATATATATAAATAATCGGTGACTTTAATGCAAAGTTCAGGAAAAAGAATGTAGGAATGGCAGCACGAGGAAACTTTGGAATAGATAGTAGGGTTTGCAAAAAGGAATAATTTAAAGAAAATGAACACATTATTCGATCGTAAGGCAAGCAAGAAGCGGACATGGAAAAGCTCAAACGGTGAAATTTAGAATTAGATCAACTTCTTTCTTATTAACAGACTAAGCACAGTCAAGAATATGGCAGCATCGAATATATTAAAGACAAATGACCATTGTATGGTGAACTGTTAAGTAACGCTTAACTTGAAGAGAGAAAGAGAGAAGATATTCAATATGAAGAGGCCAAATATTTAAACAGTCAGAAAGAAGTGCAATGAGTTTGCAATTAGAGTCCAGAATAATGATCCACAATTAGTAGATAAGGTGAATGGAAGCTTAAATGACAACTTAATCAATGCAGTCTTAGAATCAGCACTAGAAGAAGGTGGAAAGGAACCCAAAGAAAACAACGGAAAACTGAACAGCTACCAAAAATCTCATAAAAAAATGGTAATAGTAAACAGTATGAAACAAAATAGAAGCGGTTGAACTGTATGAAACCATAAAAAAGAGAAAACATGACATTCAAAATTAAAAGATGAAGAACATTGAAGAAATTCTAAGCAAAAGTTTGAAGATAGCAAGGAAAACACGACATTGGCAGAACACAACTTTATACTTTAAAAGATGAACAAGGTTATATTATATATAATAGGTGTATGGTGATCAATATAACGAGGAATTCTATAAGAAAATTGTATAGCAGTAATGATAGTCAAACTGAATATCCCAGCATAGAAACTATGAACATTGAAATACCTTACGTAAACATGAGTGAGATAAACAACGCCCCAAGAGGAATGAACGGGGGCAAAGCAGGAGGTGTAGATGGCTTATTGATTGACCTAATCAAAGATGCGGAAACTTTTTTAATAGACAAGCTAGCAGTAGCAAATATTTGCAAACCTTCTCTACACCAAGTAGTACTTGGAAAATTCTATAATAATAATAGTAATTCACAAGAAAGGAGACATCAAAGACCCCAAAATAACTATCGTCCAATAAGTCTTCTGTATGTAGTATATAAGCATTTTACAAAAGTGTTCACGAATAGGATAAGTGCAACGCTGGACTCAAACCAGCCAAGAGAGCAAGCAAGTATCCGTAGTGGTTATTCAACAACTGACCACATCCATGGCATTAATCAAGTAGTTGAAAGATAGGCAGCATACACAAAGCTACTATGCATGTCTTTCATAGACTATAAAATAGCTTTTGTCTCGGTGAAAACTTCAGCTTATATGAAAGCACTCAGGAGACATGGGATAGAGGAAATATATATGCATATATTATAAGACATTTATAAGGAAACCACTGCCACTATAAAGCTACATAAGGTCCAATACAGAAAGGGATCAGACAAGACGACACTATTTCTCCTAAATTATTCATAGTGGTTTTAGAGGAACTTTTTTACAAACTTGGAATGGGAAGAGGCAGGAAGTCAGATACATGGAGAATATGTAATGATTTTAGATTTAATGATGATAGTGTTTTAATGAGCAAATCAACAGATCAATTATAGCAGATGATTTTGCGGTTGCATAGAGAAAGTCAGACAATGAATAAAGATGAATGTGAAGAAAACTAAGGTGATGTTCAACAATTACATACCAGACCATGACATTAAAGTAGATGAATAAGTAATAGATTGTGTCCAGGAATACATTTACTTAAGAATGAAAATTGGTACAAATCCAGATCATGAAAAATAATTTAATAGAAGAATGAGGATGAGACGGAATACTTTTGGTAGACAATATAATGTTATGAAAAGTAATCTCCCACTACCACTGAAGAGAAAGGTATCCAATCAGTGTATTCTACCTGTTTTATCATATGGATCAGAACCCTGAAGGTCTTATGAAAGCCCTGGAATGAAAGATTCAAGGTGGCCAAAGGGGAATGGAGAGAATAACGCTTGGCATATAACATTGAGAGATAGGAAGAGAGCATATTTTTTTTTCCATTATTACTATTATTACTAAAATTACCATTATTATTATTACCATCATTATTAATGGAATGGAGAACACATCTCTGTTGTTACCTACCCCAGAACAACATGATAAAGGAGGGAGCGGCGAGCACGTTGAGGCAGGCAGTGATGGAAGCAACAAGGTCCTTTGGGGAAGGCCACTTGTACTTTGGGACACCGGAAGGAGGAAGGATTCCTAGAAGGATTCCCATCCACATAACAGCCTCCACCAACACTACCATCCTCTTGTCCCGGCCACCGCTGTCACCGTCGATGTCGCCGCCACCCATCCAACCTTCCCTCATGGTCTTGCGGGAGATGTTTGATCATTGCAGGCAAGTTTAGGAATATCACAAATTGAAAGCGACATGAATTGATGTAAAACGGGAACTTAAGTTATACAAAATATTAATTGGAATACTGTCAAAGGATTTGAATTACGCGAGACAATAGGAACTTAATACCCTGCAATAAATGATCATCGTGTTAACATAGGACTGCGCAGGGAGTGTTCTTTATTACATACACACAGGAAGCTGCTGAGGACTATAAGACTCTAAAAGTCCGCTTATTTGTCACTTGCAAAGTTTGAGGAACTGACCATCACGATGTTTGTGACACACTATAAATTATAGAAGATTCCGTTGGGTGGTATTTGGAGATTTCACGCGAGTCATTTAATTCTTGTTGAGATTGTCTTCTGCCAAATGATATTCAAAAGATATGCGGTTGTGTAATCGGCATAAATGGGTTTGGTATTGAGTTTCAGTGAGATCATTGATTAATAATACAAAAAGAGTGGTTGACAAAAAGAACCCTCTGGGTAACAACTGTGAGTAGATTTAGAAGAACACTCACCATGTACCACCTCATTAATATAACAGACAGAAATGAAACTTAATGTAAATATATTAAGAGTATTAAGAGAAGGAATAGTGATTAGAGCATTTAACTACGAATCCGCTTGCCCAAGTTCGATCCTGGCTGAAGTCAGTTGGTGCACAGCTCACCCAGCTGTTCATCCTCCCAAAACGGGTTGGTCGATAAATGGGTACCTAGGGAAACCAGGGGAAGGTAAACTGTGGAAACTTGGATGTAACAGTGGCCCTGTGTCCCGGCGTTACGGATTACTTTCCACCACAGGCTCAAAGGCCGATGTAACGGGAGATGAGCACAGCTACGAGCAGCTTACCTTATAGAAGCCGAATCAGGGTGGCTTTTGTACAAAAAATTTATGCTAAACTATTTAGACAGTTTTTTGTTATCTACGGTAACAGCAAAAGTTTCTCCGAAAGCCTTAAGAGCGAATGACTAAGATTCATTAAACCAGAAGATTGCAAGTGGAACATTCTTTTGGAATCCATAATATTGATTAGAATGAAGACTGTGAACAGATACTCAAAAATCTTCCTGTTGAAGATGAACTGAAAAGAATATAACTTTAGAAAGACATAATGTTGAAAATAAAGGTGAAGGAAGAGTTTGAAGAATTGGAGGCGTCACCATTCTAAAAGATTTGTGAATGGAAACAAACTTCCAGGAAGAAGAATCTGTGAATGTTGATAAACAAATTGAAACCAGGTATGAATTGTTACGAAGAATTGTTAAGGAAGTGAAGGAGAGCAACAAATCACCTCATTTTCCAACACGAAGCAAAGGAAGGGCGGGAACCTCGTCTGCAGCTGCCGTGGTTGCAGAACCTTTACTGGTTCCACACACACACACTCGCTGATCAATAACAATACCACCTGCGCCATGAGGGTGGAAAGTGTGCCCTTCAATGGAAGCTTTTTACAAGCTAATGAGCATATTTGTACACACACACACACACACACACACACACACACACACACGCACACACGCACACACGCACGCACGCACGCACCCACCCACACACCCACACCCACCCACCCACCCCCACCCACCCACCCACCCACCCACCCACACACACACACACACACACACACACACACACACACACACACACACACACACACACACACACACACACTGATAAACTTAGTCTCTAATTCCTTACTATTTTGATAGCTAATTCCTAGAAATAAGGATATAAGAACGGTTACCTTATATACAGTTCATTATATACATTACATATCCATAGATATAATTATATCAAAGTGATTTGACACTTAAGGCATCACGGTTCATAGGTATCCAATGCATCATGCATGATTTTATTTTCAGTTTCAGGTTCAAATTGAATATAAGACGATTATTTGCAGTACTAGTATTAGCTCTTTCAGCCTGAGGTATGACTGGTGTTCAGCCACTATTATTCAGTAACATTTCAGCGATGTCATCTTGATATGAAAATATCCTGACATCATCACGCAAAAGTATTCCCGCATATCCCTTACACTGGTAAACTCTGGAACTCTCTTCCTTTGTCTGCTTTTCCACCTGCCTATGACTTGAACACTTTCAAAAGAGTGTCAAGACACCTCTAATGCTAAACTGGACCTCTACCCGATGCCTCTATTTTTCCTTCTGTCCTCTATACAGGATCTGGCGACAAGAAAAAAATTTTTCGGTTGTAAACTTTCGTGTACGAAAGGTGATATGGATTTTGTGTGTATCTTCATGGTCTTATTTCAAATGTTTGGACAACCCTCATGCTTGTCACGAAGACTGGCATGTTGACCTACGACTCCTGACGACATTCTTTATTGAATATATGCGTCAGCAAGTGATTATCAGCCTGGCGCAGTCACCGCACACGCGTCGTTCTTGTTGGCTTGGCGGGCAAGTAGAGGAACTAGAACCGTGGGGAGGTCCTGAAGGTTAGTGTTGTGTGTGCGGCGCCGTGAAGCTGCTCTGGTTACTCGGGACAATGAGTCATTTCCTTCATGAAGAGAGAAAGTAAGTGTATCCGAATTTGTATAGAAGTTTTGCGTCAATGGTAGCCGTTATGGTGCTACAAATAAAAGGAAGATATACATTCAGTGTGGCAAAGGTAGTTTTCCTGTGGCCGTCAGAGTGGGCTAAACACTTCTTTGTTTCCATGGTTACTTTGCCTTTGCTTCTTTCTTAACCAGAGATCATCGACATATATACATTTTTTGTTGGTTTCATTTCCATTATTTCAATAAGTGCACTTTGTTATATACGTGTTGACGCCCATTGCTCCGCCGCGTGTAGCGAATAGAAACTTTCTGCCCACCGTTCTCCCTCAGGCTGCCGCGACAGTCTGTCTGGGGTGACGGTCAACGGCTGCGGGGTGGAATGGGTACGCTAATTGTGGTGACAGAGTGGGTGGCGCTGTTGCTGGGACTACTGCCTATGGGTGGTCGTGGGGGACGCTGGTCGCTTCCAAAGACGGCGCTGGCCCTTGTCGCTGCAGGACTCACATTTATAATGAACATTATTTTCTGCATTGGTAATGAAATAATAGGTTTATGAAATATTAGGTTTCTTCAATACGCAAGATATCTGTCTGTTTTTTAATGTTTTTACGGTGTTCTACATTCAAAGGTTAAGAAGAGTGATGTATACTCCAAGATTGATTTAATTTTATGAATTCCATACTAAACAATAAACTGTTCTTTCTTTTAGTGTGTGCTTGCAAGGTGGAGGTTCAGCTGGACAGATTGGACATAATCTTGAGTATTTTAATCTTGGACTATTCATTGATAACGTCCATCGTGTTCATACTGGTGCTGTGGTTCAAAGGTCCCGTCCTCGACTCACTCTTTGCTGCCCTTATTAAGGTTGCACAGAACCACTCTGAAGTCTCAGTGCGCGCCGTGAAATTAATATTCTTTTTGTCATGTTTTCTAATGAACTCTATATTAACATTGTTGTCTCAGCAAATTTGGCTGAGCTCGGTCACTGTATTCGAAGAATCTATAGTAGGAAGGACAATTTTTTTCATAATTTCGTGGTTTGCATGGTTTTCAATTCCATTGATCGACGTTTTCCCTTTATTGCTGTTGGTGACCGCCTGCCATGTGCTGCAAGCTGCTCTGGCCGAGGTTAATGTAACATTGCAGCCAGAAATAGTACGTCAAGATGATCTCGTGGAACCTCAAGCAAGTCACAGGCACAAGGAACTCAGCATCCTCCGTGTTCGTTACATCCACCTGCGTCGCATCTACCACCAGCTGTCAGACGTCCTTGCCGTTCCAGTCATTTTTTGGACCTTGGATAAGTTGATGTTGATTACCTCTGTCTTCTATTCGTTCATAAGTTATAGTACAAATTTATATGGAACCTTTTTTTACTGGATAATGGTGTTCGGAATCATAATGTGCTTTGCATCGCTCTTCATCTTGTGCTTTTTGGCTGACTGCATAGCTGACGAGGTAAAATTTTACTGTTTTCATATTGAAATA
>JAPQNM010000049.1:12631603-12671603 GCA_029783475.1 Metacarcinus magister
AAACTCACTTTCATAAGAACAAAGTATATTAAACCAAATTAAGGGACATTACAAGTCACACAAGTGTATAACTAATGACCTTGAAAACACATTAACTCAGTAGATAAAAGAAAACACAGATTCAGGATGGAGAGTAGAAAATAATGCAACTTCATTCCTCACCAGTATTACATCATAATAACAATCCATTAGAAAAACTAATCATCAATAAGTCAACACCACAAAAATATAGAACAAGTGTAGAACCAACAATTAAACCAGAAATAGTGGGGTATTAAATTGAATAAGCCCACAAAACCACAAGGAACATTCACATTATAAATATCAAAGGAAAAAAAATACTTCCAAATCAGCTGAGACTCCTTACAGGTTCTTGGGGAATATTCAGAGGTGATGAAGGAGTGCCAGGAACACGTGTCAAGTGTTCACAAGCCTTAGCCAAGGGTTATGCCGGGAAATAGGGGAATTACACACTCTTTGTTTATCAGGGGGAAAGGGGTCAAGATGTGGTCAATAAATGGTAAACTGGGGGGGGGGACACAGGGGATAATACACTCGTGTCTGCGGTTCAGGCTATGAAACTGCCAGCAGAACACCACCACACACTATATATATATGTTACACCGAGAGTGAGAAGCCGAGCTCTCGTATTGGAACACTCTAACCTTCACAAACACATGGTGTAAACAAAGATAGTAAAGATAACACTTCAAAATACTCAAATACAGTGCTAGGAGAGGGAACAGGGACGATGGAGGGAAGCAGGGATCCACAATAGCGGGCTCGTCGTCTGGTCTCGGTCTTTCTCGTCCTTTCTCGTCTTTTCTCGCGGGTATCCTTGGTGACGCCGTGCCTCTGGCGAGAACTTGTGAACTTTATACTTGAACGACATACTTGTTATATTAAATAATCAACCAGAAAATATTGAAAAAAAAAAAAAAAAAAACCTTGGAAGAGAGAAATACATCACATGGTCTAAAGGTAAATGTCTCTAAATGCTCATTTTTGAAAGAACAAATAAAATTCCTGGGACACATGGTGGATAGTGAAGGTATTAGAACGATGGATGACAAAATAAAAGCTGTCAAAAAATTTCCCACGCCTACTTCAATGGACAATATACGTTCCTTTCTAGGCCTCTCGGGTTACTACAGATCTTTTGTGAAAGGCTATGCTTCACTAGCGTCCCCCCTCACTCAGCTGTTAAAGAAAGATACAAACTTTCATTGGGGTCCAGCTCAAGAGGATAGTTTTCAGAGACTCAAAATTGCGTTAACACATGCGCCTATCCTCGCCTTTCCTGATTTTACACCTTTCATCCTCTACACTGATGCGTCTTCGGTTGGTATTGGCTAAGTTCTTATGCAGCCTGACGCAAGAGGTAAAAATCAAGTCATTGCTTACGCTAGTCGTGTGCTTAACAACGCTGAATCTCGCTATTCTGTGATTCATTTAGAAGCCCTTGCTTTTGATGCGTGTTATTTACGTTCTTGAATCAGGTGACGAGTCACACATACCTCATTTACCTATTCCATTGTCGGAGTTTGGGTTCACTCCTGAGCAGGTATTGTGTCGTAGTTCTCAGTTACATGGTGAACCAGTCACACAAACAGTAATTTCTGATGCGCTTATACCTGTTGTGCTTCGTTTGCTGCACGATGTTCCTCTCGCTGCTCATCCAGGAAGGGATAAAACGTTACAAAATGCACGGAAGCAGTGTTACTAGTTAACTTTGCCTCGGATGTTGAGAAACATGTGCTGAAATGTGTTACATGTGCAGCCAACAAAGGTCACGTTCCTCCTCCAGCTCCAATGCTTAACTATCCTACTCCTGCTGCTCCTATGGATGTCATTGCCATAGATTTGTTACAGCTGCCAGTGAGTCATCAAGGATCACACTACGCTTTAGTATGCGTTGATCATTTCAGTCGCTTCGTGATTCTTGCTCCTCTAGAGAACAAATCGGCAGAAGCTGTTGCACATGCTCTCATTACTCATGTGTTTTGTCTTTTTTCTACGCCTCGCTTTCTCCTTAGCGACAATGGCGCTGAATTTAAAAATCATGTGCTCGAAGCAGTGTGTAAATACTTCAGAGTCACTCAAACATTCATTGCAGCTTACCATCTTGCTTCAAACGGTCTAGTTGAGAGGACTAACAGAAAAATACTAGAAGTGTTGCGTCCGATTGTTGGTTCTGTGCAACATGCTTGGCAGGATTGGTTACCTCTCGTTGCAGCTTCCATAAATCCCTCAGTTTGCTCATCAACAGGAAAATCACCTCATTACATTCTTTTTGGCACGGATATTCGTCTGCCTTACGATGTGCTCTCTCAGCCTCCGTCACCTGTATATCATGTGGATGATTATGCACAAAAACAGGCAAATGTTTTCACTAGAATTCATTCTCAGGTCCGCAATAAATTGCAAGCATCACGTGCGGAGATGACATCACAACAGCACCGGCGGGCACATCCTATATCACTGTTGTCTGGAGATGTGATAATGAAACTTGCACCAGAACGCTCTTCTAAACTTTCAGCTAAATTTTTGGGGCCCTTTACTATCGTGCCAAAATTGCATGGAAATAAGTTTAAGATTATGGACAATGCCATTCATGCAACTGAAGTAGCTCACGCTGATCGCTTGAAGAAAGTTTCCCTTAAGCCGGTCGAGTCATTACGTGAACAACAGCACGGTCAGCAAACAGATTTTCAACAGCAGGCAGTTACAAATTTTCCAAATAATATATATGGCTCCATGCTGCGCTCTGCTACTAAGACGTGAACAAGTACACAGGTGGTGACTTCACTTGGCTTGTTTTAACTCTCCTACTTTATATTTCCCTACTGATATGCCTTCATGTACTATCCATTTGCACATATGTATGTTTATTTTTAAGTTTTATATTTTTGCATTTTACATGTTACCCTTATGAGGTCCTTTTTAGATATAGCCTTAGCATTCAATATGTTGCTTTTTCATGTATCTCAGATAGTACGTATTTGTTCAGTTAGGATAAATAGTGAGGACACTCTTAGGTGGTGGCCGAGCTATATAGCAGTGTATGACAACCCCAAGGGTAGCTTGGGAGCTGAGGGTCCTAAACCTGACCCAAGAGTCGGTTAGTCACTTATCGGGAGAGCCTTCCAAAGACAGGATATATTTCTGTCGCTCTCGCCACATTATATTCCCTTGTATATTTTCCCTTGTGCCATTAAAGCATTATTAAGGAAGAAGCATATTTACCTTCTTCCTTTGAACATAAGGGAAAGGGATTAACTAAGGCAGTGACGTACAGGAGACACGCCACACACCGGCTTGGATTACCTCACGTTACCAACAATTCTACAAACAACACACAATTGGTCAAGAATCTTGTGGCAGCTATCTCTTTACATACTCCAACGGTGAACCCCTTTACACACCGAATTACAAATCCATCACTAAAACACTCGATCGCCTCTGGAACTGTGTCAGTGCAGATGGGAGCACCTAGGAGGGTGAGCTCTCTGAGTGGCGTGCGGCGTGCCTCGGAGAGCTCAGGCGGTGTGGTTGCCTCCGGGTTGGCTGGCGGGTCGGCATCACTGTTGGCGGCTCCGGGTCTGTAGGCGTTTCCGAAGGCGTTGGAGATGCCGTGGTGTGGTCGCTCGGTTTCCGTTGTGTCATCGTCGTCGTGAGTCGCGTTGTAGCCAAGATTTCCTAGTAAGGAGGCGTCTCCCAGCTCTACTATTTCGCTCTTCTGCTGGTTCAGCGTCAGGTCAATGCGCCGTAGAGCTGGCAGGTAGGGTGGAGATGTCTGCTGCTACGGTGTCAGCCGGTCCTGCTAGGGTTCCGTCGTCCAGGTACCACACGTTCAGCGGAGAGTGTAGTGACTGAACGATCGGGTCGATGACCAACTCGAAGAGTAAGGGCCCCAAAGGATCACCCTGCTGGACACCTCTGCAGGACGGCTGGGCGTAGGCTAGGTTGATCAGTGGCATGGCGGCGTGGAGGCGATGAGTGGCCTGCCTCAGTACAGCTTCTCGGGAAACCTAGTTGAAGGCGTTGGACAGGACCAGCTTAATCAATACGTGGCTTCCGTGGTGGTGTCTCTCGACGAAGTCGCGGACGGCGTGCACCGCCCCCTCGCATCCGAGCGGGGTACCAACACCGAGCTGCTTGGGGGCCTGTTGACTGGCCACGGCTTTGGTCATGAGACTCGCCACCAATTTACAAGCCAGACGGCGATAAACGTTGTCTCTGGCGATCGGTTGCAGCCCTCCGTCCTTCTTCCGGATGAGAGACAGAGAGAGAGAGAGAGAGAAAAAGAGAGAGAGAGAGAGAGAGAGAGAGAGAGAGAGAGAGAGAGAGAGAGAGAGAGAGAGAGAGAGAGAGAGAGAGAGAGAGAGAGAGAGAGAGAGAGAGAGAGAGAGAGAGAGAGAGAGAGAGAGAGAGAGAGAGAGAGAGAGAGAGATAGAGAGAGAGAGAGAGAGAGAGAGAGAGAGAGAGAGAGAGAGAGAGAGAGAGAGAGAGAGAGAGATCAGTATAAGTAGTAGATAGTATAGTAGATGTAGAAGTAGTAGTACTAGTAGTAGTAGTAGTAGTAGTAGTAGTAGTAGTAGTAGTAGTAGTAGTAGTAGTAGTAGTAGTAACAGTAGTAATAATAGTAATAGTAGTAGTAGTAGTAGTAATAGTAATAGTAGTAGTAGTATTATATACTCTGTACAAAAACGGAAGGCGGCGGGGCCCCTCCTACTGGGGTAAGAGACTGGCCATCACCACACCGTGATAGATGATTGGTTGACAGTGACAGACTGAGTGTCTTGAAAAATTAGACACCTGATATCACTTCATTGTTTCCTTAATATTTCCTTGTATGAAGTGTTATACTTCAAAAAGGAGACTAAAATGTCATCGTGAATAAATTTGCTAACAATAAGTGCCAAAGAATATCAATATGATGCGATCTGGAAGGCAATAATGGGTGATGGAAAAAAAAAGTTGTAAATAAACTGAGCGACAGAGGTAGCTAAACGGGCCATGGTACAGCGCCCGGTATATGTATAGTTATATGTTTTCATTAGGTATTCACACACACACACACACACACACACACACACACACACACACACACATACACACACACACACACACACACACACACACACACACACACACACACACACACACACACACGCACACACACACACACCCACACACACACACACACACACGCACACACACACACACACACACACACACTATATATATAAAGGTAGATGGAGAAGAAGGAAGGATGTGGGTGGTGTCCGGTCCCTAGGGGACCTGAGAGGATTAACAGCGGTCTGCCCTCTCATCCCCCCAGCCCCCCTATACTGATCACCAAAATTAATCCAAACTAATGACGCTCCACCCATCATTTCAGCAGCCACTCTCAGGGTGAGGGGGGGGGGGCAGGAAAGGTGGGACATCATCCACCGCCTTCCGTTTTTGTACAGGGTAGTAGTAGTAGTAGTATCGTTATTATTATTAGTTGAACGGAGGTCAATTGGTTGCTGTATCAAAAAAACTAATTTGTTATCCTCTTAATCGATGAACTTGTAATATATTGAGTTACCTTAATTGATTGCTGGAAGAGTCAAGTAGGAGTAAGAGCTGGAGGCAGACTGAGAGGTGGTGCAGCCAAGTATCAAAGTGATGGAAGGGGAAGAGCAGTCTTGTTTTTATACGCACTCCATAGCCGTGCACTGCTTATGTTTATCTGCACAGAAGGCGACGCTGGTCCTGATGCTGGATATGAGTGAATTATAACGTTGGGTTAAGTAAATGTATAGTTATGAATTTAAAGAAATATTAATACTTATATTAACAACAACAACATATTTACTACTACTACTACTACTACTACTACTACTACTACTACTACTACTACTACTACTACTACTACTACTACTACTACTACTAATAATAATAATAATAATAATAATACTCCTACTACTACTACTGTCAATGGTGTTGTCAAGGGGCGGGATGTCTGATAAAGTGGTAAGCGTCTTGTGTATACATCATCATAGAATAACGAGTGACATTGATTATATGAACACACACACACACACACACACACACACACACACACACACACACACACACACACACACACACACACACACACACACACACACACACACACACACACACACACACACACACCTACACAAACACTCTCTCTCTCTCTCTCTCTCTCTCTCTCTCTCTCTCTCTCTCTCTCTCTCTCTCTCTCTCTCTCTCTCTCTCTCTCTCTCTCTCTCTCTCTCACGGTCGATACAAACACATTCGGTTACGTAAGTTTGTTGCCACTCAGGATGTGTTCTTGCATAGACTCCGTACGCTGACTGGCTCTCTGGGACTCACGTAAACCACTTCAAGGCTTCTAGTCTTACATAATCGGCTAACATAATCTCGCTCCAAAGTAAACTTTCATAAGTGGTATTTGTGGGTAAATCAATCCATCATTTATTGCCCTTTTTTTTTTTATATATTCACATTTTTCATCTTATTTTCTAAGTTACTTACGGAAAACTTCGAGTCCGAAAGAAAAATAGTGATGCTATTTTTCTTACTTTTGTTTTATACAACTACGAAGAAGAAAAGAAATGTGTTTAGTACGAATGGCAACCAATTGTGTGTGTAGTATTGCCAGAAATGAACACAGGGGGGGAGGGAGAGAGAGCGAGAGAGAGAGAGAGAGAGAGAGAGAGAGAGAGAGAGAGAGAGAGAGAGAGAGAGAGAGAGAGAGAGAGAGAGAGAGAGAGAGAGAGAGAGAGAGAGAGAGAGAGAGAGAGAGAGAGAGAGAAAAAGAGAGAAGAGAGAGAGAGAGAGAGAGAAGAGAGAGAGAGAGAGAGAGAGAGAGAGAGAGAGAGAGAGAGAGAGAGAGAGAGAGAGAGAGAGAGAGAGAGAGAGAGAGAGAGTTGATAATGAGAGCAAAGGTTTACTGTGTATCGGGTGTTATCGTCCTCCCTCGCAGGGCACAGCACTGCTGGAATTCCTCACAGTGAACCTGGACTCAATGATGACCGCCAGCCAGTGTGATAAGGTGTTAATTATAGGCGACCTGAACCAGCACATTGTTCGGGACGCTTTTAACACCTTGCTTGTAGTCCACGACCTCCACAACTACGTCGCCTTCCCCACACACATCTCTGGGTCCTCCCTGGACCCTGTGGTGTCTGACCTTCCCCCTCACAGTGTGCAGTGCGAGCCTCTGGACTTTGTGGGCACCTCGGATCACGCGGCAGTGTTAACCAAGGTTCACTTCAGGAGGCCGCGTGAGGAGAGCTACACCCGCACGCTCTGGAGGTGGGATGTCACTAACTGGGATGCCCTCAGAGCTGAATTAAGGGGTACGGACTGGAAGGATGTGCTGTGTGGTGACGTGGACCAGCAGGTGGGGCGGCTCACCGAGCTGCTCCTTGCCCTTCAGGAGCGCTGGGTGCCACACTCCCAGTACACAAGCAAGCCATCCGACCAGCCTTGGTTTGGTCCTGAGTGTCGCGCCGCCTCTGATGCCAAGTATCGTGCCTGGCGTGCCTACAAGAAGCGCCAAACAGCACGGAACAGGCGACAACACAGAGAAGCGGCCCAACAAATGAGGATTGATTGATTGATTGATTGGTGACAATAGATCATGGTGCCGCAACATCGAGGTCATTTGGCACCGTACTAAAAACACTAAAAATAAAAAAAAACTACTTAAATACTACATAAAAAGAAAAATAAATCTACAGGAGGTGGAGAAAGTCACTTTCCTGTAGGAATTTTAACACTTCATGTCCCGGGGAGAGTGCCTCCTCCCCCAGCACCAGAGAGAGAGAGAAACTCCCATCTCTGCCCCGACACTGGGCGAGGTACTGCTCTCGCAGTTCCCTCAGACTGGGGCACTCGACCAGCAAGTGCCGCACAGTCAGGGGAACTAAGCAATCATTACAATAGGGCTCAACTCCCCGGGACATGAGGAAACCATGGGTGAGGCGGGTATGGCCCGTCCGTAGACGGGCCAATGCTGTCTCACGGCAGCGGCCTCGGACGTGCGCATAAGACCAGGGGCTCACAGCCCTTGCGGTAATTGCACCCATCTTGGAGGTAGCTCTATTGGCATTCCATCTCTCTTGCCAAACTAAAACAATAGCAGCTCGAATTGTGGGAAACAGGTCTCT
The DNA here is from genome assembly GCA_029783475.1 of Metacarcinus magister. Lineage (NCBI taxonomy): Eukaryota > Metazoa > Arthropoda > Malacostraca > Decapoda > Cancridae > Metacarcinus > Metacarcinus magister. The sequence continues at coordinate 12,639,796 of JAPQNM010000049.1, forward strand.
GTGAGGGACGGGGCAGGTAGTGACTTGACGTGAGGCGCCAGTCTTAGCTAGCTCATCTGCCTTCTCGTTCCCTTTAACAGAGACATGGGCTGGTACCCAACAAAAACAAATTCTGTGCCCACGACGGGCTGCTAGTACGACCCAGTTGAAAATTTCTGAGACTATTGGATGTGCGTTATTAAAATCCTCAAGGGCTGACAAAGCTGCTCTGGAGTCTGAAAAAATAACAAAACCTCCAACATTCAAGGTAAAAAGAGATTTTATCGCTACTAAAATGGCCCACAGCTCTGCGGTAAAAATTGATGTACAGGGGGGTAGACTGCCGCACCGGTTAAAATCAGGGAAGACCGCTCCAAATCCGACGCCTGCATCGGATTTGGAGCCGTCAGTAAAAATGGGCGTGCAACCCTCATGTACGGAGGCATGATCGGTGAAAAAAGTCCTAGCAGCATGCTCCGACATAGCACTCTTGTTAGCCGGCATGTAACGGCAATACGATACTGCCAGCCGCTTCCACGGCGGGACAGGCAATAATCGTGGGACAGCTATGGCAGGGCGAGGAAGGGACAACTCTTCAATCACGCCTCGAGCCCGAAAGCCAAAAGGCTTTGGGAAGAGCGGGTGCTGGGTGAAAGTGGCGTCCCGTGAAGTGTCCGTCAAAGCACTGTAAGTGGGATCACCATAGAGACTTTGGCATCTGAACCACAAACGTGCCATCTGAGTCTGACGGTGAAGGTCGAGGGGTAACACTCCTGCATCTACGAGTAGACTGGGGATTGGGCAAGACCGAAAGGCGCCCGTCGCCAGTCTGATTCCACCGTGATGTACAGAGTCGAGAGTAAGAAGGCGAGGGGATGTGGCTGAAGCGTAGACTTGGGAACCGTAATCTAACTTGGACAGAACAAAACAGTGATATAAACGGAGGAGAATGGTGCGGTCAGCTCCCCAAGACACATGGGAAAGAAAACGGAGCAGGGACATCCGCCGCTGGCAAGCAGCTTTCAGGTCCCGCAGGTGTGGCAACCATGTAAGGCGTCTGTCAAATATTAAGCCCAAGAATCGAGTCGTTTCCACTACTGGCAGTCTCCTGCCATAGAGGTATAGGTCTGGATCCCTAAAATCACCTCTGCTTCGAGAGAAGAGCATAGCAACCGTCTTTGTGGAGGAAAAGTTAAAACCATGACTCTCGGCCCAACGGGTGACCCGGCCAAGAGCCAACTGGATGTGTCGCTCGGCCACATGGAGACGAGAGGAAGCGTAGGAGAGGGAAAAGTCATCAGCGTATAGCGTGCATCGAAAGTCCCGGTGGACGCACTCGGTGATGGTATTGATGGCAACGCTGAATAGAGTGACACTGAGGACACTACCTTGTGGGACTCCTTCTTCTTGCTCAAAAGAGCTAGAAAGAGCAGTGCCCACCCTCACCCTAAAAGTACGGTCCTGTAAAAAATACCGGAGGAACAGAGGGAGGTGACCCCTGAGTCCAACCGTATGGAGAGCTCGTAGAATGCCATACCTCCAGGTGGTGTCGTATGCCTTTTCAAGGTCGAAAAAGACGCTCACAACCCGCTGCCTGCAAGCAAAAGCTTGGCAGATAGTTTTTTCTAATCGCAGAAGAGCGTCTAAAGTAGAGCGAGATCAACGAAAACCACACTGTACTGCCGAAAGATGGCCACCCTTCTCAAGGAACCAGACTAGACGAGTGTTAATCATCTTCTCCAAAATTTTAATCATGCAAACGGTAAGGGCAATGGGTCGATAGCTAAGGGGGAGTGAGGCGTCCTTTCGAGGCTTGGGGATTGGTATGACTATAGCAGACTTCCAGGAGGGTGGTACGTATCCGTCACTCCACATCCTATTAAATAATCCTAGGAGGAAGGACAGTGATCCAGAATTTAGGTGACGGATCATTGAGTATGTAATGTTATCTGCCCCTGGGGAAGAGTCCTTACAGGAAGATAAAGCTGAACGCAGTTCCGGTGGAGAGTAAGGGACATTGTAGTTTTCACCCCCACGAGATGAAAAGTCTAGTTGGCGAGCCTCGTCTGCCTCAAACTGGCGACGCACTGCTGGAGATCTCGAGGCCCGGCTGGACACCATAGAAAAAGTCTCAGCGAGTGTGTTGGCTACCGCCTGGCTGTTAGATACCTTATCCCCGTTGACATGGAGGACCGGAGGCGGGCCTGGAGAGAACTTTCCTGCTATCTTCCGCACGTGCTTGAATACCTGCGACATAGGTGTCTGCACGTTCAATGTGGAGACAAAAGATGCAAGGGAATTACGGCGAGCATCCTTGAGGACTCGACGAGCCTTAGCTCTAGCCAGTCTGTATTGTCCCCGGAAAAATTCGGTTTTGTGTCGACGGTACCTACCAAAAGCTCGACGACGCTCTGTCACTGCCTGTCTACACTTATCAGACCACCAGGGGACCGGTCGGCGCTTGGTAAACCCTGTGGTCTGAGGGATGGAAAGCTCACCAGCTCGCTGGAGTATAGATGTAAAATACTCGACAGCGCTGTCTATGTCTAAAAACTCATCAAGCTCGCAGTCAACTATGGCAAGTTGTTTAAAAAGTCCCCAGTCAGCGCGGTATAGCCGCCAGCGGGGGACACGGGGTAAGGGGAGGACGTCGGGAGAAGACAGGAGTATAGGGTAGTGGTCACTCCCACAAGGATCTCCTGTGACGCTCCATGTGAAGTCAAGTAGGGTGTCGGGAGAACACAATGATAAATCTAGGGCCGAGGTGGTGTCTGTCTGGATGTGGTAGTGTGTATGGTCACCGGTGTTAAAAATACCTAGATCTAAGGCTTCAACCACAGTGGCAATCATTGCTCCCCTGGGGTTGATAAGTGTATCTCCCCACAGGGTGTGCCGACCATTAAAATCTCCTAAAACAATAAACGGGGAAGGCAATTGCTGGACTAGGGAAACGAAGTCCTCTCTGTCTACTGGAGAATTGGGAGGGAGGTATAAAGAGCAGACAGTGTAAGTTCTCCTGAGGTGGAGCAGGGCAGCCACCAGCTGCAGGGGGGAGACAATATTAAAAGAGGTAAAAGCAATGCCTCGTGATGTATCTAAAAAAATTGCTGTTCCACCATGATGGCCTTGCGCGCGATCATGAGGAGAGTAAAAGCCAGAGTAACCCCTGGGTGTAGGATGTGAGAACGAACCAATCATAGTCTCCTGCAGACAGACACAGACCGGCTGGTGTCTTCGCAGGAGTAGACTGAGCTCCTCCCAATTCCCTCTCAACCCACGAAGGTTCCACTGTAAAATATTAACAATATTAAAATTAACGGTGCGTGGGGAGGCCCCTAGAGGAGACCCTCCCAACACCAGTATCCTTCTTGCTCTTACCCTGCCTAATGGCAGTGGCTAGAGCAGTGGAGGCAGTGGACAATCGCCTTGCAGTCTTTCCTAGCCCAGTGGCCAGTGAGGTTGCCACAGGAGCAGGAGCAGTGATGACGGCGTGAGCCGACAACGGGGTAGGAGTGACGGCCGGAGCCGACACCAAGGCGGGAGTAACGGCCGTAGCCGACACAGGGGCGGGAGTAACGGCCAGAGCCGTCACCGGGGCAGGAGTATTTGTCGAAGTCAACACCGAGGTGGGTGTGACGGTCGTAGCCGACACCAGGGGGGGAGTGACGACCGGGGCCGACACCGGGGTGGGAGTGACGGCCGGAGCCGACACCGGGGTGGGAGTGACGGCCGGAGCCGACACCGGGGTGGGAGTGACGGCCGGAGCCGACACCGGGGTGGGAGTGACGGCCGGAGCCGACACCTGGGTGGGAGTGACGGTCAGAGCCGACACCGGGGAGGAAGTGACGGCCGAAGCCGACACAGGGGTAGGAGTGACGGCCGGAGCCGACACTGGATGGGGCCTTCGAGGCCCACCAGAGGGTATAGAGGATCGTGCCTCCTTAGGAAGGGGCACCTCCTCGAGGGAGTCCTCACTTCTGCTACGCTTATGGTGTGATGGCGTAGCAGTAGGGGACTGAGTGAGTTCCTCTGACACCTCCATAGATGTAGAGGGCAGAGCAGCAGGAGCAACAGCATTTTTAATGGAATCATTCTGTGGCTCAGCCACTTGGTGCACTGTAGCAGTCGTTTTGCGTAGTTGACGTCTATTATTAAGAGAGGAAAGCATAGTTGCATAAGTCACTCCTGGACGTATATGCGTAGTAAGAACTCTACGCTTTGCCTTGGCAAAATCAATTTTCTCCGTGGTCCTGATGGAGAGTACTTCCCTCTCAAATCTCTAGCGGTCGCAGTCTTTTGAGTAAGCTGGGTGAGGTCCGTGGCAGTTAAAACAGGAGACAGGACCAGGGCAGGTCGTGCCATCGTGATCCGTTGTACCACAGGACGGGCACACCGCTGGGAGGCCATCTTGCAACCTACGGCAGGAACGACTGACATGTCCGAATGCCTGACAGTGATAGCATCGCCTAGGGGACGGTATGTATGCTTTTACTGGGAGGCGGAGCCACGCCAGTTTGACAAGTTCAGGCAGTTTGAGTCGGTCGAAAGTGAGAAACAGGGTAGGGGTGGGAACAAGAACTCCATCAACTTTCCTTTGTAGACGATCAACTCCTACAACACCCTGATCACTCAGTTCGTGTAGAAGCTTTTCGTTTGAGTAGCGCATGACGTCACGAGAAAAGATGACCCCCTTACACTGGTTGAGGGTAGCGTGTGGAGTACACGCCACCTGCGTTCCAGGGACAGAGGAGATCGCTCTGAGGCGAGCACTCTCTTCCGGGGACGACACCTCCACTAGGAGACTACCATCCCTTTGGGAGGAGACCTTAGGCTCGCGTCCACAAACCAGATGGCAGCCGCGGGACCGTTGCGGTGCCCACCAGACAGCAGCCGCTTGACCCTAGCCAACGCATGACCAGCCGATTGATCCAGCGGGGCCACACTTGACCACCTGTCTTACCCCAACTCCCCCACCAAAGAAGTGTGTTGTCCACCGCAGGGAACTACCTCCTGCCCTGCGGTGGACTCAACTCCCAGATGAGGGAGCGCGGGGAGTATACAGGACGCCACGCACGGCAAACACGCTGGGAGGCTTAGTCCTGCCCTAGATGTAGACGGGTAAGGACGAGCAACATCACCGGTAGGCCTCCTCTACCAGTGATGAAGGGGGAGTGCTTGGTCCACGAGGCCGACGGACACCAACCCTACAGAGACGGACAGGGCCCCACAGGAGGGGGCGCCCCCCGACCACGCTTCAAGCCCCGCCACCACATCAAGGTGACTCCCCACGGCGGGGAACAAAGAGCTTTACAAGGTCTATAAAACCATCTCTGGTAATAGGGAACAACGCTTGTTCCCTAAACACAATAGTATTCAGACACCTTCTGACGACTTTGCTAACTTCTTTAATGGAAAAGTGCATTCAATACGCCAACAACTTGAAACCCATACTCGTGTCTTGAACTGTGAACCACAGCCTTGTCGCACCTCCTTGTCCCAGTTTGATCCTGTATCTGAGCTGACAGTTCGAAATCTCATTGTTAAGCTCCCCAATAAATCATGCATTTTGGACCCTTTACCCATCACTCTACTAAAACAGTGTGTCAATGAACTAGTACCTTATATTACTTTTCTCATTAATTTATCCTTGAATACTGGCGAGCTCTGCATCTATCTCAAGACTGTTGTTGTCACCCCAGTACTTTAAAAAGCTTCTCTCGAGCCTGTTTTGAATAACTATCGTCCTATCTCTAATTTACCTACTTTGAGGAAGATAATGGAGAAGGTGGTCTCAGAGCAGCTATCTTCTTGTATGTATATTCCAATAACGTTGCTGACCCTCGTCAATCTTCTTATAGTCCTAATCACTCTACTGAGGTTGCCCTCCGTCACCACCGCAATGATGCCATGCTTGAGGTGGATAGAGGTAACGTTACGGCTCTGATACTCCTTGATCTCTCTTTTGCGTTTGACACTGTGGACCATGACATTCTACTCAGGCGGCTAGAGAACTGGTTTGGTATACATGATGCTACTCTAAAGTGGTTTGAGAGTTACCTTAGGGGGCGTTGTCAGCATGTATTTATTAATGGTTCAAAGTCGGTCTCTCTCCCTCTCTCTTACGTTGTGCCACAGGGTTCTGTCCTTGGCCCTCTGCTTTTTTGTCTTTATATCCGTCCTCTGGCTGAGGTTATTGCTTCTACTGGTCTGTACCACATTTGCTATGTTGATGACCTCCAGGTGACAATTTTTTTTCCTGCAGGCGAGCTAGAGAATGCCCTACGTCTGCTGCAGTCTGGTTAAAGACCCGTCCAGACGATCGAGCATTGCCCGCGGGCACAAGCGAGCAATTTGCCCGTTGACTAGCTTACCGCTTGTTCCCGCTAAAATATGGGCAAAATGCCTGTATTGGTAGTTTCCTGAAATCACCAAACACTGCCCGCGTCCGGTGATATAACGTCGCTGCCAGACACATGAGGTTTTCCTATGGATGCAAGGGGTCGAGGTCGTCATTGTTAACTCTAGTGACTGACTGACATGTCTGTCCCTGCGCCCGCTATGGATCAGTGGTAGAGACCTCAGATTCTATATTTAATATAACTATGATTCTTCTTACTGGCCACCATAGTTATCGTACCGCACACAGCCTGGTCCTGCCTGGACGACCACTCGCTCTGGCTGTTGCCCGGGTTTGACTGGGCCAGCTGGGCACTGTGTGGACAACACTACAGTTGTGCCTGTGGACTTGGCCCGTTTGCGGGTAGTGCCCGTCGAGCTGTGCTCGATCGTCTGGACGGGCCTTTACGGGATGTCACTCAATGGATACATATGAACAAACTGAAGCTTAATATTACTAAGACTGAACTTTTTTATATAAGCGTGGCGCCAAGCATTGCCAAGAAAAAAATATTGTGTTGCATGATAGCTGCTTTGTGTGTAAAGAAAAAGAAGAGAATATGGTGCAAAGATTGGCTCAATAAAAGAGATGTTTATGGAAGCCACACAACAATACTGCAGGAACTACAACATGGCCATGAGCAAGATTTCAGAAATTATTTAAGAATGAGTGTAAACACTTTTTATATCTTACTAGCAAAAGTGGAGCAGCAGAAGCTCGTTTGGAAGCAACGCTGAGATATTTGGCAACTGGATGTACATATGCAGCACTGCAGTAAACTAGACGTATATCTAAAAAAGCCTGTCTTGCATAATCCCAGAAAAATGTCGGGCCATATACGAGGTACTGAAGGATGACTACTTGCAGGTGAGTTTAATATTTATGTAACTGAACAGTACGTTATGTGTAATGATATTACGGTGATGTTAATACTAGTAAATAATGATGCTGTATCACAGTAAAACACTGTAATGTGCAACGTAATGCGTATTAAACTTTACGGGTATAAACATCCTTACTCCCAGTTTCTGACTTTTGTGAAAGTTTAATTTTCTTGGATTCACGCCTAAACTGGTTACGTAATGTGTCTATTTTCTTTATGTCATCCGTCGTAACGGAAGCATCATGTTCCCTGATCTGTGCAGCGATGGCCTTCACTGTTGTTATCCGTTTGTTTCTGTTCTTGTGACACTTCAGTTTAACATTCCATAAACATGGATTTTGACGATAAAGTTGAATCAACGTGCTTGTTAGTGGTTTTGACCAGTAAATAGTAGGTAGCTCAATGGAGGTCTCCGGGGTAGCCATTGCAAGCTACTGATCTGAACAGTGAGAAAAACCTTGCTATGGGTACACTACGTTAACTTGCGTCTGGCAGAGTCGAAGCTCGAGCCACTGGGCACCGCCTGGTGATTTCGCTCATCGGGCTTTTGGGCAATTTGATGGTTTGCCCGTCAAATGTGCCCGTTAACGGGCATGCCCGACAATCAGGCCCGCTCGTTTGGACAGGCCTTTAGTTCACAAGGCCTTAAGCACTGTGGCTCCCTCGTACATTTGTGAACTTCTGTCTCCATATGTTCCACTCCGCCAGCTGCGTACTGCTGAGATGAGGCTACTCAGTGTTCCACGCACTGCTTCCAGTATAGGAGATCGCGCTTTTTCTGTAGTGGGTCCAAGGCTTTATAAAAGCTTGCCTGATGATCTTAAAAATGCCAATGATATAAGTGCTTTTAGGAAGAAACTTAAGACTTACCTTTTCCAGGAGGCTTATCAAACAAGCCGATTGCTTTTTCAATTTACTACTTCTCTGGGTGGGATTCCTCTACTGAATTTCAGTTTAAAATTTTAAAATTATTTTTACTTTTTACTTCAGTCTTTTTACTTCTTTACAATCTTATTTTTTACCTTTTATGTCTTTAGTTTTTATATTGAAGTTGTTTTATTTATCTTTTCTCTACTTTCTTTACTTTTATGGCATTTTTGTCCTTTTAGGTCATGGTCTTTAGTATGTTTTGTTTTAGCCTATGCTTTCCTTTTATGTTTTTAATATATTGTGCTTTTATATAGTTTGACTGAGCGCTTTGAGAATTTCCTTTACGAAATTGTAAAGCGCTTCAAAAAGTTTACATTAACATTAACCATCTGATTTATGTATATAATAAAGAGAAGACAATTCGAAGGTGCCCCTTGTCTCACACCTGAAGTAGCGGTCACCACGGCTGAACGCATCACATTCTTTGTACACTCATACATCGTGTTAATTGCTCTGAACATCACTCTACCACAACTAATTAGCTTCAAAACATAAATGAGCTTACTACGTGGTACTTTATCCTAAGCCTTACTAAAGTCAATGAAGAGTACATAAAAGGCGTTTACATCAATGGCTAAAACATCTGGTGTCTTTCATGAACACGTTGAGGCGTCCTGTTTGGATAGAGGGAGGTGCGCATGCGCGAGATCATTAGCTTGCAGCAGATTAGCTTGCAGCAGCGGGCAGAGACAACACATTCACCGCCAGTCTCCACCAGTCCTTAACGTACTGCTAGCTAGCAGTATCTCGTCTCCTGCCTGTTCTTGTTCCCTTTTATCAATAGTCGTTCATAACCTAACTCTATAACCATCCGTGGCTAACCTAACACTAAAATTATTTCATTATTATCCTTCTAACTACCGCCCTATAGCTTTGATTTCCTGCCTTTCTCCGCCCTCCTCGCCAAGGTTAGAGGCCAACATGTCGCTATTTACTGCAAATTCCCAAATACATTTCAATCATTGCTTTTTTTTAATTTTTTAATTTTAAATATCAAAAGCAACATATATAATATAAATCTTATGTATTAAACCCACTGTAATGGTCTCAAACATCTTACTTTCCTCTGATTTATTCGAAATAAATCCCGTTGAGTGTCTTTTGTAGATGAAGTTGGATGTTGCTGCGAGCTGATTGGTTGAAAATCCACCCAAAATTCGTATCTTGAGTGTGTTTGCAAAGATCCCAAACAGATTTGCTCAGACTTGCTTGTGTTTGCGTCAGAATGGCACTACATGTAAACGCCTAAAGTTTGTCCTTTTTATATAGTGCGTAGTCACTTAAAAGCATTAAACTCATTATCTGTTCGATACAACCACGCTCGCATTGACCACCTGCCTGACACTTATCAATACTCATCCATAAGATACGACGGTTCAACAATAATAAGTCATACGCCGCAATGTTGCATCTTTATCTATCTTCTACCGCTATTTTCATGCTGACTGCTCTTCTGAACTTGCTAACTGCATGCCTCCCCCCCTCCCGCGGCCTCGCTGCATAACACTGGTAAACTCTGGAACTCTCTTCCTTTGTCTGTTTTTCCACTCTTTCAAAAGAGGAGTGTCAAGACGCCGCTCACACTAAACTGGACTTCCCCCGATGTCTATATTTCTCCTACTGTCCACTTTACAGGGTCTGGCGACCAGCGGGATTTTTTTTTTTACTTATTTTTGTTTTCCCTTAGCCAGTACCCTTTTAATGTAAAATGCTTTGGCCAAGGAATCCATTACGCTAATGCCTCTACAGTTACCACAGCACATTCTTTCATCAGATTTTAAGAGAACAAACAGTATGTTTAGACAACATGACATTGGGTAACACATGCTAGTGCTAGTAAACACATTAAATACACTCGGAAGAATAACAAACCAGCTACTTGGAAGTGCACTACACCGGCCTAGGAAGATTCCTTTTTATATATTTTTTTTCTATATCATAAACCGTTGGCACCAGTAGTTTATGAAGGTGAAGATGGACTGCCTTTTGCCCGTTATTTGGCGTATGTTTTAAAAATATATTTATTTATAGTGATGCCTCGAATATTTACGTTCTCTCGAATATGTTGAGGACGTGAGAGGCTTATTGCTGCTGCAGCCTCAGATGCATATAAACATTGTAAGCATGGACAGCATGGCAGCAATCTGGGTAGTCTTTGGCTACTCGGCAGTAATACCAAAGAATGAAAAGTGGCCAGCGGATACCGGGGGATCGAACCCGGGATCCAAGGTTCGCATGCCCGAACGTTGACCACTGTACCACCGCCTCCTCCTACATGGCTTTTGTTCTTTTTCATGTTGCTTACTAGAGTGGTTAGTTCTCTTGGAGTAAACAGGGCGTCCAAAACTGGTATAGTAAGGGATGTCTAGGTTAACACTCTGAACCACATCACATGATTGACCTGGATTCAGTAATTCCTCAAAGTGTCGAAATTGTTCGTCATCTGGTCGCAAATTTTCACTCGTATCAATATTTTCTTTCCAATTCACAGCTGTTCATATTAGTTTCGCATATTTGTCTCCAAGAGTTTCTGCCAACGTGACAGCTTTTCGTCCATCTCACCGGAGCCTTGACTGCTTGAAATAACGTCGGGCCCGTTTTTCACCACCTCAAATCCTGTTGATACCAAAGTGTTAGCCTCCAAGGGAGTCGTTACACTCACATTGGGGGGCGCGATGTTTTCCATAGACCTTGTAAATTTTTCTAAGTCAACAAAATTGTACTTGCAACTTTTCACTAGTGCTTGGTGACCTGCGGATATGATGCACTCGTATTGTTCGCCCAGCTTACCAGATAGTTCCAGTAGAATCGCTGGCGTCATTTGGTTAAACCCGCTCGTATCCAATAACACACACAGGGGCGCGTGGTCCGAGCCTCACGTGAACTGGTTCACATATATTGTCTGTATATAAGGGACACAACACACAGATCAATTTCAGAATTTTTTTTTTTTCTAAATGAGAGATCACCGCCAAGTATTTTGCAGTTATTCTTTAGGTGATTCGCCACGACCATATCGTTGTTATATCAAGTTTTAGTTAACAATCGACCGTAACTATTCACTGTCTTATCCTTGATGTCACAATACTCCTTCACAATATCATCAGGATACGAATGCGGAATGCAGTGAGTACAAGACGGGTAACGTAGAAAAAAAGGCGGTGGTTTTGTAATGACATGGGAGCGTGTGTATAGAAGTTGCATGGTATTAAAAAAGTGGCTGGATATGGTGAGGAAGTGTAATGGTGTTAAAGTGTAAATATTGTTGTAGCGAAAAACAGGCACACAATATTGCATTTGATCGCTTAAGCCATAAATCTTGGTGGTGTAAGGGGTGTCCTCCCAAGCAAAAGATTGTTCCTATTACCTGCCTCGTGAAGGTTAGGTGCAAGTTACACGTGCAGTCATAGAGGAGTATTTTCACATTTGAATATGAACACGTTATAAATTAAAGTATTTATATCAATCATTAAAGTTATGTGTGGAAGTAATTATATCAATCATTAAAGTTATGCATTTGTCAGGGCCGAGGTGACTACCAATTAATATTATGCTTCTATAGAGTTGTGGGGAAGAAAAATCAATGAGTATGATACCCCGAATATATTTACACACACACAAATAGCAACAGTAGGCCAAAAGCCAAAATAAATCACCAACGACGAACAATCGTAAACAATTACCAGAGCAGGGGTATGGCACCCAAATAACTCCCTGTACAGCTGTCTGGAGGGTGAGATGCGTGGCAGCAACACTCGGCAACGTAGATTGCTCCTCAGACAGCAGGGAAGGTCGAATGGTGTAGGTACAGTTGAAGGGCACACTGGTAGGGAGCCCAAGTGTCCAGAAAGGCCTTCGGAATGTTGAGAACCAGCAGCAGGTGGTGAGGTGTTGTCGGTGAGAGAGCTGAAGCGTTCTGTCTGTTCCCGATCCGGCGGCGTGGAGCTTGCTTCGGTTAGACTATCCCCCTACCCCTGGACAAGGGGATGGGGTAGTGGCGGGGAAGCTGGTGAACAAGCGCCGGCAGACGAGAGTGAAAGTTCAACCACTAATTAGGGGGAGACGAGGCAGGTGCAGTTCCTCACACATGCCCCCACTAAAACATCTGCTGCACAGCTGATGTCGAAGAACGGCAGCTGACCAGGAGACATAAACAAACTTATAATAGACTTGAGTGCAGGAAACAAAACTTGTAAAAGACTGGAGTGCAGGAAAACAAAATAAAGAAAAGCTATTGCCGGCTGAGAAGGTCGGCTCCAATGTTGTCTGTCCCGGCAACATGAACAGGGTTGAAGACCTAAAGCCCATCGTAGTATTCTATCATTTTTACCTTTAAATTTCTCAAGGTATATTAGAGGCTTGTGGTCTACTTCAAGGATAAATTCCTTACCTCGAAGATAGAAGTCAAACCTATGAATGCCGAACACGATGGCCCGGCATTCCCTCTCGTTGGTAGAGTATCGTCATTCCCGATCAAGTAGTTTCCGGCTGGCGTAAGAGATGGGATGTAGATGATCATCATGGTACTGTAGGAGTACAGCACCTAATCCATAGTTTGAAGCATCGGTACGTAGGACGAAGGTCTGGCTGGGGTCCGGAAGACGAAGAATAGGTCCCGAAGTCAAGGCTTGCTTCAGCAGCTTGAACCGTTCATGCAGATCTTCAGTCCACTGGAGGAGATCCCGTACCGGCTTCTTCAACAAGTCAGAGAGGGGGCGGGTAAGCTCAGAGGCCTGAGGAATGAAAGCTTTGTAAAATGATATCAAACCTAGGAAACTCCGGAGTAACTTCTTGGTGGTAGGAGGGGTCATGGAGGTGATGGCAGTCAAGTTGCCAACCTGTGGTTGAAGATGGTCGCGTGACAAAACAAATCCCAGACAGTTGATGGACTCTGCTCCAAACCGGCACTTTTTAAGTTTGACAGTCAGACCGTTTTAATGTAGTCTATCTAAAACAGACTTGAGGGCAGAGATGTGAGTGGGCCAATCAGATGAATACACAAAAATATCAAAATAAAATGAAACATTGGCCAAGCCAGCAAGCACAATCCTCATTAAGCGAATATAAGTGGCACAGGCCGTAACAAGACCAAAAGGCATCCGAGTAAATTCCATCAGGCCCTTGCGAGTTGGAAACGCCGTGAAGCGTCGAGCTTTGGCAGAAAGTGGAACCTGGTAATATGCCTTACTCAAATCTAGCTCCGAGAAGAACTCAGCACCAACGAACTTATGCTGCAGGATGGTTCAGCATGGAAAACAGTAACGGAGTTGAGTAACCTGTAATCAATGGCCATCCGATACGTACCGTCGGATTTCCTGACCATGATAACCGGAGAGCAGTGTGGAGAGGTTGAAGGTTGGATGATTCCTTGACTCACCAGTTGCTCAACCTCTTCCTGGTAGTAGTGCTGGAGATGGATTGGCACCGGGTAGATCTTCGCTTGTATTCTCTCCGTTGTAGTGAGGGTGATGTCGTGCTCGACAGTCTTGGTGCAGACAGGTTGATCCGAAAAAGTAGACTGGTATGTGAGAAACAGGTCTTCAACCTGAGCAGACTGGTTCCAAGTGAGAGCAGGATTAATGACAGGTTCGTCAGCATTAGTTGGACCATCAGGTGTTAAAGCAAGCTCAGGTAAATCATCAATACCCTCATTCAAATAGGATGACTTACTCTTTTCCTCGGGCTCGCTTAAAGGTGAAATCTCGTCGAGGACTTGTAGCTGGTTAACTTGGGCCCGCCGGTAGTATTTCTTGAGGATATTGGCGTGGTAAAGTTTACCCCGTTTTTCCAAAACTTTGTGTGGGCCACTCCAAGCAACCAACAACTTGCTGGAGTCACTAGGCAGTAGTAACAATACCTCATCGCCTGGCTGGAATTGACGGTCTTGAGATCTTACGTCAAAGTAAGACTTATACCGGGCGATACTCACATCCACGTGTTTGGCAGCAAGCTGGGCGCATTCGGTCAGTTTCTCCCGTAGCTCGATGACGTAACGGAAGGACGATCTCTCATCTTCTGGGATCCTACGGTTTTCCCATAGGTCACGGAGCACCGAGAGGGGACCCCGCACTGAACTGCCATAGAGGAGTTCAAATGGAGAGAATCCAGTCCGGTCGTTAGGGATCTCTCCGAGGGCAAACAAAGTAGGGATTAAATATCGATGCCACTCATTGGGCTTATCAGAGCACAGCTTCCGAAGGGCAGACTTCAGGGTACCGTGCAGCCGCTCAACTCGCCCGTTTCCGCTGGGGTGGAAAGGCGTGGTGAAGATGGGTTTTACTCCCAGTAGTTTGTGTAGCTCTGCCATAAGCTGGGAAGTAAATTGAGTCCCACGGTCGGAAAGGATCTCCCTGGGGATTCTCACTCTGGCGAAGATGGTTAGCAGAGCTTCAGATAAATATATGGTGTCAATATCTTTAAGAGGCATGACTTCTGGGAACCCAGTGGAGAAATCAATAAGAGTTACAATGTAACGGTGCCCTTCAGAAGATGGTGGAGACAAGGGACCTACCAAGTCAATGGCAACTCTGGAGAAGGGTTCAGTTACGACAGATAACGGTTGAAGAGGTACTGGACGTACCCTTCCCTTAGCTGACATACGTTGACACTTGTCGCAGGAACGGCAGTAATCCCGGATGTCTGCACACATCCCTGGCCAATAAAAGTCTTGCAAGACCTTCATCTGGGTCTTCCGGTGGGAGAAATTTCCAGCCAAAGGACCTTCGTGAGCAACACGTAGGATGACGGGACGGCAATCGCTGGGAACAACCAAGGATAAACCATTTACCTTTTGTGGGTGATCCGAGGAGAGACATTTTCGGTACAAGAGGCCGTCCTCATGTATGAACTGGTATGTGGCACCATCCCGGGCCTTCTCAACTTCTTGAGTGGTAGCCTTTGTTTGTAAACACTTCAAGGAAGGACAGGATTCCTGAAATTGACGAAACTCATCAGGGGTTACAGTCAAAGGATGGAGCTTAGGCAGAACAAGAGGGTGGACCCGTTTAGATCGACCGGCTCTGGTCTCCACAGCACACACTTGAGTAGTTGAGGACTTAACTGGTGGTAGATGCTGACATCCAGAAGGGAGGTTGTCCTTGTCTTGAGAGGAGAGGGAAGTTCCGGGGGAAGGCGAGTCATCAGGAGGCAACAGAAGATCTTGTATGGAAGAAACGTCAGTGGTGGCTTGGTCATAGTCACTATGGAGAAGATGGTTGTCATTACTGAGTTGAGAATCAGGACTATCAGGATCTTGTACCCCGGGAATATTCCAAACTATATCACTAGCAAATTTAATTGGGGCCCTTACAGCATCTGTCCAGCCCGTGTAAAATGGGAACCGTAAGTAACACTTAACGACAGGAAATTCATCGATGCGTCCCAAATAGTCAGCAACTTGTACTTTGGGGCAGAGTGATGGGTCAATGTCTGGCAAGGCTTTCTCGGAAATTAAAATTCCAGAGCATCCAGTATCCCTAATTGTAGAGGAAGACCATGACCCATTAATAGTCCCCGTAACTGAGAAGTTAGGCACTTTATGGTCTTCTAAACAAAATCTAACCTTATAGGGGGGCGTGGTAGTAGTTCCATCCTTGAATGCTCGAGGATTCCTGGGACAGCGTGGTCGTATATGTTCTGCTTCCCCACAATTGTGATAAGTCACGGTGGAGGGAGTCTGACTCCTAGGAGAAGGTAGAGACTGGAGTGGAGTAGCAAGTCGAGGGGAGATTTTCTTAGCGTTGTTGTAGGAAGAGACCTTAGGATAGTCGTTGTGGGCGGATGCCCAGTCATCCGCTAGTTGTATTGCTTACTTCAGCTTGGTAGGCCTTCTTTCCTTGATGAATAGGCGTATTTCTGGTGATAAGGAGGACAGAAGTTGGTCAAAGATAATAAACTCCCTTAAATCAGCATAAACATTGGCCACAGAGGAAGACTCAACCCAAGAATCAAACATCCTCGATAACTGGGTAACGAACCGATGGTAGTTCTGTCCTACTCAATATTGTTTGACCTGAAATCCACCCGGTAGCCATCTGGAGTTTTACTGAAGCCTGTTAACAAGGCTTGCTTTAGTAACTCGTAATCCTCAGTGGTGGATGACGGAAGGGACGTGTAAAGTTCGGCAGCTTTACCAGTAAGGAGGCAACCCAGACGAACGGCAAAGGTATCTCTGGGTAAAACCAGCATCTCGGCCACACGCTCAAACATAGTTAAGTAGGTGGCAATGTCCTCTTCATCCTTGTTTGGTGGTAGACTAGGTCTGGAAACAGGATCATGTGATGGGAGGACTGAGGGCTTACCTTTAGCTGCAATTTCTGCCAGCTTGATCTCTTTCTCCCTTTCAGCTTGTACTGGTCTTTCTTCTCTTTCCGCTTGTTTTTCTTCTCTTTTAGCTTCTTTTTCTTCTCGTTCCTTCGTAGCTGGTCTTTCTTCTCTTTCTCTCTCAGCTTGTGCTTTTCTTTCTTCTCTTAGCTTGTGCTTCTTCTCTTTCCTTCGTAGCATGTCTTTCTTCGCTCTCCTTCTCTCTCTTAGCTTGTCTTTCTTCCCTTTCATGTTTCGGTTGTTCTACGATCCACTGGCCAATTTCCTTGCCCTGTAGACCGAGGGCTTCACCCTGCTCCTTCAGTTTTTGAAAGGAAGACATGGAGAAGACCAAACCAAGAAAACAATACAAAAACAAAAAATTAGACAACACCTCACGTGCAAAATCTGGCAAAAGCAAGAGTTTGACAGCAATCAAAACACTCTCATAACATTACTCCCGGGCCTCAGGCAGCAACGGCGCGCAGCAGCGACTTACAGATTACAACCCACAATCTGTAAAAAGATAATAAATAATGGTTAGTTCTTATCCTGGCGAGGTCGCCAATATGTCAGGGCCGAGGTGACTACCAATTAATATTATGCTTCTATAGAGTTGTGGGGAAGAAAAATCATGGAGTATGATACCCCGAATATATTTACACACACACAAATAGGAACAGTAGGCTAAAAGCCACAATAAATCACCAACGACGAACTGCTTGTAAACAATTACCAGAGCAGGGGTATGGCACCCAAATAACTCCCTGTACAGCTGTCTGGAGGGTGAGATGCGTAGCAGCAACACTCGGCAACGTAGATTGCTCCTCAGACAGCAGGGAGGGTCGAATGGTGTAGGTACAGTTGACGGGCACACTGGTAGGGAGCCCAAGTGTCCAGAAATGCCTTCGGAATGTTGAGACCCAGCAGCAGGTGGTGAGGTGTTGTCGGTGAGAGAGCTGAAGCGTTCTGTCTGTTCCCGATCCGGCGGCGTGGAGCTTGCTTCGGTTAGACTATCCCCGTACCCCTGGACAAGGGGGTGGGGTAGTGGCGGGGAAGCCGGTGAACAAGCGCCGGCAGACGAGAGTGGTAGTTCAACCACTAATTAGGGAAAGACGAGGCAGGTGCAGATCCTCACAGTATTGAAGTATTTATATCAATCATTAAAGTTATGTGTTGAAGTACTTATATTAATCATTAAAGTTATGTATTGAAGTACTTATATCAATCATTAAAGTTATGTGTTGAAGTACTTTTATCAATCAATAAAATTATATTTAAAGTACATATATCAAACATTAAAGTTATGTGTTGAAGTAATTATATCAATCATTAAAGTTATGGGTTTAAGTACTTTTATCAATCAATAAAGTTATGTATTGAAGTAAATATAACGGTTATATCATAAAAGTAATTTGTTGAAGTACTTACATCAAACGTTAGTTATTTTTGAAGTATTATATCAATCAATAATCATTAAACTTATTTGTTGAAATAATTATATCAATCATTAATTATTAAAGTTTTGTTTTGAAGTACTAACATCAAACGTTACAATTTAGTTTTTGAGTACTATTTCAACTAAATCATTAGAGTTATTTGTTGAAGTAGTTATACCATTCTTTAATCATTAAAGTTATGCGTTTGTGTTTGTATACTTATATCAATCATTAAAGTTATGTGTTGAAGTAAATATATAAAAAATTAGTCATCAAATATGAGTTGAAGTACTTTTATCCATCATTAATCATTAGATTTATGTGTTGAAGTACTTATATGAATCATTAATCATTAAAAGTATGTGTTGAAGTACTTATATGAATCATTAATCATTAAAGTTATGTGCTGAAGTACTTATATCAATCATTAATCATTAAAGAAAACCGTCTCATAGGGTTGGATCAACTCTGTGTTCGATTTCCTATCATATTATATTTCCATGACTGGTAGTCACATTGCAGTCCTCACTACTCAATTCATAAGTCTACTCTTGTAATAGTTGTTAATGATCATTAGTATTGACTACACATAGTGGAAGTAAGCGCATAGTTTAGCATAGTTAGTCCTGTCGTACTTTCGGTGCGGCACAAAAGAAGTATGGGAAACGGTCTTCGGGTGTTGCTTAAATACAACTTTTCTCACTTTAACATGTGGGCTCTCGTGGCCCAGTGGATAAAGTAGTGGATTTTGTAATTGGAGGGAAAAAATAGCATGGGTTCGAATCCCGCCACCAAAATTGCGGTCACGAACGTGCAGAGGAAGGAATGACGGCCTTGATACAACTCAAAGTACTATCAATTTTGACGCCTGTATCTATAAGAACTTCACTACACAGAAATCGTCAGACATCCTTTCAAAACATTACATAACCCTGAGCATGAAAATTCTGAATATAGTAATCCCTGCACGGATTTACAGTCTCAAGGGACAGGCAATTTGAGCCAACAAAAGGAATCGCAAGTTATAAATATATGCTTGCAAAAGGAAGGCAAGTTCGTCTTGATTTAACGCCAAGTCCTATCAAGTATGACGCCGGTATATACGGTAACTACAATATCATACTGGTCGACACGCTTCTTTAAATCAAAATACACCCGGAAAACACTACTCGGGTCAAACAGGCACACAAGACAGGCTTAAATGCTAGTGTTACGGGCTGGAACAGTGAGTTGTCTAGGGGAATGAGTTAAAGAGACTGAAACGCCCGAAACAAATAATAGGTGATGCAAAGAAAAGTAATTACCAACAATAATTTAATACTTTAAGAGAGAGACACAGAAACACATCACCTGTGGCAAGGAAATGAAGACGCTGATCTTGCCTTGAGACAGTATACAAACAGATTATGACTAAAGTGAATGATAACTAAATTGAACAACACGAACACAAGAAAATGAAATTAATAACCCCGAAAATAACAACACCACATAAATAACACAAGAATAATATGAGAGTTTCACCACAAGGTAGAGTATGAACAAATAATAATATGTACAATGAATGAGTAATCGAGTCACTGGATCGAATGTTGGTTGGTTACTCACTTAAACAGGCAGTAGATGGTGTACTGCTAATTCCTCGGGAGAGTGGGAACACTTCAGCTATCTAGATTTGACTAAAAATAAAATAAAACCAGGCTCCCACTTCACCTCGCAACTGCCTGGGGCTGCTTCACTCAGCCTTGAGTCGAGACAAGCCGGCGAGGCTCCGGAGTAATTTCCGATGCCTTCCTTAGTGCTGATTGAGGAATAGGGTAGGTAGTGATAAGTAGTCGCGTAGCATTAGGTTCGGATCAATGAAGCCGAACATGAGAATGAGGCGAGGCTTATGATACTAGTTACACACGTAACGTCAGCAAGGAAGGCAATGTTAGTCTTGACTTCACGCAGTCCTAACACTTCTGACGCTGGTATAAACACCCATTGATAACACTAATAACCAGTCGTCACACTTCCATAAATGACTCTACTCAGGCATACAACTATCTATCAACTGACCTTCGCCTCTTGTGTTTGCCGCTGCCACTGCCGCAGCGAACCAACAGCTCTCTCGCTCCCTTTACAATAAATAACTGTGGAAGGAATAACAAGCGTCAAATACTATTCAGTAACAAATAATGAATGAATATATTTCAAGTGGGTTATCCTACTCACTGCGCCATTTGTAAGGGGTTCCGTCAAGATGTTAAGCCGACACCCCAAGTTCTACTATTATAACCCGGGAAATATTCTCATTCACATAAAAAAGAAGTAACAAGATTAAATAAATTTATAAACATGACAATATACACAAAGGAATCCCACACATGCACTCACACATACGCGCAAAACATAGGAACAGCACATCACAAAGTCCTCGCAGGTATACTGAGAGTTGAGCTGGTAATGTCTCACTATCCCCGGAATCTGCGCCGCTGGTGACGTCAATTAGTGCAGAACACCCTTCTCAGGGTCAGTCCTTGTGAGAAGGTGAAGCAGAGTGACGTATTCACCCAGGCATAATTCCGTAGCTGGTCGTGGCAAGAGTGAACAACACGCGGAAAAGGCGTGACTACACTGTTTGTGGAGGCCCGGTCATCATTGTATGAAGCACACAGTGGGTAGTGGAAACCAAGGCGTCACAGCCTAATGGTCCGTCCATACGCAACCACTGATGTTTAGTGGGCGAAGGCGTGACACAGTCACACAGGACTGTCACGTGCCACAGGAGGCTGTTACTAAAGACACAACACAACAGTACTGTGAGGAACTGCACCTGCCTCGTCCCCCCCTCATTAGTGGTTGAACTACCACTCTAGTCTGCCGGCGCTGGTTCACCTCTCCAACTGCTTGTTCACTGGCTTCCCCGCCACTTCCCCATCCCCTTGTCCAGGGCTAGGGGGGTAGTCTAACCGAGGTAAGCTCCACGCCGCCGGATCGGGGAAAGACAGAACGCCTCAGCTCTCACACCTGACAACACCTCACCACCTGCTGCTGGTTCTCAACATTCCGAAGGCTATTCTGGAGGCTTGGGCTCCCTTCCAGTGTGCCCTTCAACTGTACCTACACCATTCGACCCTCCCTGCTGTCTGAGGTGCTATCTACGTTGCCGAGTGTTGCTGCCGCGCATCTCACCCTCCAGACAGCTGTTCAGGGAGTTATTTGGGTGCCATACCCCTGCTCTGGTAATTGTTTACGAGCAGATCGTCGTTGGTGATTTATTTTGGCTATTAGCCTGCTGTTTGCTATTATTGTGTGTAAATATATTCGGGGTATCATACTCCATGATTTTTCTTCCCCACAACTCTATAGAAGCATAATATTAATTGGTAGTCACCTCGGCCCTGACATATTGGCGACCTCACCAGAATAAGAACTACCAATTATTTATTATCTTTTTACAGATTGTGGGTTGTAATCTATTAGTCGCTGCTGCGCGCCGTTGCTGTCTAAGGCCCGGGAGTAATGTTATGAGTGTTTTGATTGCCGTCAAACTCTTGCTTTTGCCAGATTTTGCAAGTGAGGTGTTGTCCAATTTTTGTTTTGTGTTGTGTTCTCTGTTTAGTCTTCTCCATGTCTTTCTTTCAAGAACTGAAGGAGCAGGGTGAAGCCCTCGGTCTACAGGTCAAGGAAATTGGCCAGTGGATCGTAGAACAACAGGAACACGAAAGGGAAGAAAGACCAGCTGAGAGAGAAGAAAGACAAAGACAAGCTGAGAAGGAAAGAGAAGAAAAAGAAGCTGAAAGAGAAGAAAGACAAGCTGTGAGGGAGAAAAAGATCAAGATGGCAGAAATTGCAGCTAAAGGTAAGCCTTCAGTCCTACCATCACATGATCTTGTTTCCAGACCTAGTCTACCACCATACAAGGATGAAGAGGACATTGCCACCTACTTAACTAGGTTTGAGCGTGTGGCCGAGATGCTGGTTTTACCCAGAAATACCTTTGACGTTCGTCTGGGTTGCCTCCTTACTGGGAAAGCTGCCGAACTCTACATGTCCCTTCCGTCATCCACCACTGAGGATTACGAGTTACTGAAGCAAGCCTTGTTAACAGGCTTCAGTAAAACTCCAGATGTCTACCGTGTGGATTTCAGGTCAACAAGATTAGAGTAGGACAGAACTACCATCAGTTCTTTACCCAGTTATCGAGGATGTTTGATTCTTGGGTTGAATCTTCTTCTGTGGCCAATGTTTATGCTGATTTAAGGGAGTTAATCATCTTTGACCAATTTCTGTCCTTATCACCAGACATACGCCAATTCATCAAGGAAAGAAGGCCTACCAAGCTGAAGGAAGCAATACAACTAGCGGATGACTGGGCATCCGCCCACAACGCCTATCTTAAGGTCTCTTCCTACAACAACGCTAAGAAAATCTCCCCTCGACTTGCTACTCCACTCCAGTCTCTACCTTCTCCTGGCAGTCAGACTCCCTCAACCGTGACTTGTCACAATTGTGGGGAAGCAGGCCATATACGACCACGCTGTCCCAGGAATCCTCGAGCATTCAAGGATGGAACTACTACCACGCCCCCCTATAAGGTTGGATTTTGTTTAGAAGATCATAAAGTGCCTAACTTCTCAGTTACGGGGACTATTAATGGGTCATGGTCTTCTTCTATAATTAGGGATATTGGATACTCTGGATTTGTAATTTCCAAGGAAGCCTTGCCAGACATTGACCCATCACTCTGCCCCAAAGTACAAGTTGCTGACTATTTGGGACGCCTCGATGAATTTCCTGTCGTTAAGTGTTACTTACGGTTCCCATTTTACACTGGCTGGACAGATGCTGTAAGGGCCCCAATTAAATTTGCTAGTGCTCTAGTTGGGAATATTCCCGGGGTACAAGATCCTGATAGTCCTGATTCTCATCTCAGTAATGACAACCATCTTCTCCATAGTCACCATGACCAAGCCACCACCGACGTTTCTTCCCTACAAGATCCACTGTCGCCTCTTGATGACTCGCCTTCGCCCGGAACCTCCCTCTCCTCTCAAGACAAGGATAACCTCCCTTCTGGATGTCAGCATCTATCACCAGTTGAGTCCTCCACTACTCAAGTGTGTGCTGTGGAGACCAGAGCCGGTCGATCTAAACGGGTCCAACCTCTTGTTCTGCCTAAGCTCCATCCTTTGACTGTAACCCCTGATGAGTTTCGTCAACTTCAGGAATCCTGTCCTTCCTTGACGTGTTTACAAACAAAGGCTCCATCCACAAGGGCCTGATGGAATTTACTCGGATGCCTTTTGGTCTTGTTACGGCTTGTGCCACTTATATTCGCTTAGTGAGGATTGTGCTTGCTGGCTTGGCCAATGTTTCGTTTTATTTTCATAATATTTTTGTGTATTCATCTGATTGGCCCACTCGTATCTATGCCCTCAAGTCTGACTGTCAAACTTAAAAAGTGCCGGTTTGGAGCAGAGTCCATCAACTATCTGGGATTTGTTTTGTCACGCGACCATCTTCAACCACAAGTTAGCAAGTTGACTGACATCGCCTGCATGACTCCTCCTACCACCAAGAAGTTACTCCGGAGTTTCCTAGGTTTGATATCGTTTTACAAAGCTTTCATTCCTCAGGTCTCTGAGCCTACCGGCCCCCTCTCTGACTTGTTGAAGAAACCGGTACGGGATCCCCTCCAGTGGACTGAAGATCTGCATGAACGGTTCAAGTTGCTGCCGCGCATCTCACCCTCCAGACAGCTGTTCAGGGAGTTATTTGGGTGCTATACACCTGCTCTGGTAATTGTTTACGAGCAGATCTTCGTTGGTGATTTATTTTGGCTATTAGCCTGCTGTTTGCTATTATTGTGTGTAAATATATTCGGGGTATCATACTCCATGATTTTTCTTCCCCACAACTCTATAGAAGCATAATATTAATTGGTAGTTACCTAGGCCCTGACATGTACACAAAAATAATAATTACAATATAATAGCACAATACAAACTGAAAGAGAGAGCTGTCTACTCACCTAAGTCAGAGCGAGCCAGAGAACGAATGGCCAGCTGCTGCAGGGACAGCAGCACGTCTACTTGGTTTCGAAGCTTTAACAGGTGGAAGTTGGAGTTTTGAATATCTAGCTAACTCAGACACTCACTCAATCGTACTTGTACCTAGTATTTCGCTCCACACAAGTAATATAAGCATTAGCCAGTGAAATAACTATGACAAACCCCTGACATACACGTGCACTCATAGATGAATATGCTCACATTTGAATATGAACTCGTTATGTACTGAAATACATATATCAATCAATAAAGTTATGTATTGAAGTACATATATCAATCATAAGGGGAGGCGATTGTGCAGTGGTCAGCGTTCGGGCATGGGAGCCTAGGTCCTGGGTTTGAATCTCCGATATCTGCTGACCACTTTTCAATATTTGATATCACCGCCGAGTGGCCAAGGACTACCCAAATTGCTGCCATACTGTCCTCAGACGGGACTTACAACGTTAGTATGTAGCAGTCTCCCCTACTTCTTTGCCCCGTCAGACGCCCTCACTGCGTCATCGGCATGGTTTTATGCCCTGCCCCCCTCAGACGCCTTACTGCGTCTTCAGCCGCCTCACGCGCACTCTATACACTCTGACGCCTTCTTGCGTCATCGGCACGGCCTAAAGCGCATTTCAGCGCGGCCCCTGCGCCCTAAGCGTGCCCGCTAGCAGCCTTATGTGTCCTTAACACACCCCTTTGCGCCCTTAGTGCAACATTATGTCCAACCCCTGCCCCCCGACTCGCGGCGTTAAAGTGATCTCCACCATCGCCACTCACCGCCCTGTGGATTATTCATCGCCCTGTGGATTACTCATCGCCCTGTGGATTACTCTATTCTCCCGTGGATAGTACAGTACGGTGCAGACAACGCTCCAGCAGACGCCCCCCCACTGCCGTGTCGTCTTCTCACACTCCCAGGTATCAAGGTCGCTCTACGCTGACGGAACTACAGATGCAGATCGTCTCTTTCCGTCAGCTTCACGACCTCTCACCCTGGCATCTGAGCTTTACAGCACATCTGGAAGGACTTCACCTGGACCCACACCTGCACCGACTGTCAAGCCTCCATGGTGACTCGGCACTTGACCTCGTCGGCCCCCCTGCCACCCTCTGCCGGTTATCGCTACATCCTCTCGGCAACCGCCGCTACAGGACTTCCAGCTACCACCCGCAGTCGAACGGCATGGTCGAACAGTCATCACCAGCCTCCGCCCAAAGCGAGAACTGGTCCCAGGCGAACTACAAACAACCACAGGAAGTTCTCGTTTCCTCCTTCATCGTCACTAGGGGGGGAGTATTGTAGCAGTCTCCCCTACTGGCTTAGAGAACGTGCGGTAACACGTTCCCTGAAAACGTGGGTCGCGCAGTCATAACTATTGTAACTTTATTTTTATTATATTTTTCATTATTCATTGTTCTCAATATATATCTTTATTTATGTTTTTACTTTAATAATATTATTATATATTATATTTCGCTGCAAAACAGCGTAAACCATAAACTTGGCGCGCACTGTCCTCAGACAGTGCGCATATACAATAATTTATATTTGTTTTTCAAATCTTTTTGTTATACATAGTATCTATATTTTTGTGAATAAAATAACCTCAACTGGACATGAGTTTTCTCTCTCCAGTCGACCAACTAGCTATTACAACACCCAAGCATCAAGTTATAAATATGCATCTGAGGCTGTAGCAGTAATAAGCCTCACACGTTCTCAACATACTCAAGAGAGAACGTAAACATGAGGCGTCACTATAAAAATTTTAAAACCTACGCCAAATAACAGGCGAGGCAAGTCCGTCCATCTGTGCCTCCATTAGCCTACTGGCGTCAACGGTTTATAAAAAAAGAAGAAGTTATATGTTTGTCATGGGTGGAATTTTTGGGCCTACGTGACACAGGTGGGGACGCTTCATTAAGCCGAATATTTCTTGGGTGAGTCATAAACAAGACGTGCCTGAACCAATCAAATTGGGGCATTTCAGACAATGAGTGTGTTAGTACCCAAAATGCTTTTTATCCATGGGGGGGTATTATCAAGCTGGGAGACATTTTCTGCATGCAAGCAGGTCTACTTAATTGTAGGGATAGTTGCATGATGTGTAACATTTACGCTCAGGTTAAATTGGGGTTGTGTTATACGAATTAACACAACCAGAGTGACGCCGTCTGGCAGCTTGTGGCATGTCCATGACCTGGGTGCGGAGAGGCGAGCCTCTCTGACCCGCCGGGCGGGCGGTCAGTCTGGGTGGCGCGGCGGCGGTGAGAGGTCAGTTTGGGGGTGAAATTCTTTTTCCACGCTGTTACTCGCGTCGCCATTGCAATCTTGCTTAGTCGGGTGGACTGCAGTTGTATGGTGGCGCGAGGAATTGCGTGGAGTTTCTTTGAGAAGAAACTGGTGGAAGAGTAGGTGGAGTGAAGGTAAGTGGAGCCACGTGGAGCTCAGCCAAGGTGGTAGCCACGTGGAGGCTGAGCTAGTGAGTGGAGAGGTGGAGTTTAGCTGTGTGGTAGCCACGTGGAGGCTGAGCTAGTGAGGAGAGAGGTGGAGTTTAGCTAGTGAAGTGGAGTTGCCTTTGTGTGGAGAGGCTGAGCTAGTGAGTGGAGAGGTGGAGTTTAGCTGTGTGGAATCGTCTCTGAGTGAGACTGAGCCTTGCTATGTGGAGAGGTGGAATATAGCTGTGTGGAATCGTCTCTTAGTGAGAGACTGAGCCTTGCTATGTGGAGAAGTGGAGTTGCCTTTATGTGGAGAGGTGGAGTTTAGCTGTGTGGAATCGTCTCTGAGTGAGACTGAGCCTTGCTATGTGGAGAGGTGGAGTTTAGCTGTGTGGAATCGTCTCTGAGTGAGAGACTGAGCCTTGTTATGTGGAGAAGTGGAGTTGTCTCTAAGGGGAGCCTGGTTTTGTCCTGCCTCATGAGAGAGATAAGTGGAGTTGTCTCTAGGTGGAGTTTCTCTGGGCTAGTGAAGTGGAGTTGTCTCTAAGGGGAGCCTGGTTTTGTCCTGCCTCATGAGAGAGATAAGTGGAGTTGTCTCTAGGTGGAGTTTCTCTGAGCTAGTGAAGTGGAGTTGTCTCTAGGTGGAGTTTCTCTGAGCTAGTGAAGTGGAGTTAAGGTGGGAGCCTGGTTTTGTCCTGCCCACCTTGTGTTTGTGGTGGAGTCTCTTTGCAGAAACTGACCGTGTGGAAGGACAGAGGTGGATGTGTATCTGGATACCACGTCCCCCCCTCAACCCACGCCGCTACATACATCCACGGACGACGCACAAGCCCGCGGGACCACGTGCGCACGCCCACGCTGCACCTACGCGCAAGCCCGCACCCACGTGTGTACGCGCGCACGCGCACACTACTTCCTCGAGAGAGGAAGGTCGTGAGTACAGTAAGGAAACTCGTAAGACTTACAATTAAGTTTTATAGCCAGGTTAGCGAGTGAATGGTGTGTGAGTCTTAATGATGACTTCTTTTTCAGGGTGAGCTTATTTAAATAAACTAAAAAAGCTTGTCTTACTTGTTTACTTCGCCAAACACTCTGGGTACATTAGATTTAAAACTTAGGCGATACAAAGCCTCCGAAGGTTGGTGTCGGAAGGCTGGTACTTATCCTACAGATTTATCATCACGAGTTCTACACATAATATATTGTTACTACAATATATATATAGTGGTAATGGGAGGAACAAAAAACCCCCCGTGACAATGTTGAAGTTCTTCTATCAATCATTAAAGTAATGTGTTGGCGTATTTATATCAATCATTAAGTTATGTATTGAAGTACTTATATCAATCATTACAGTTATGTCACCGCCGTGGGGAGTCACCTTGATGTGGTGGCGGGGCTTGAAGCGTGGTCGGCGGCGCCCCCTCCTGCGGGGCCCTGTCCGTCTCTGTAGGGTTGGTGTCCGTCGGCCTCGTGGACCAAGCACTCCCCCTTCATCACTGGTAGAGGAGGCCTACCGGTGATGTTGCTCGTCCTTACCCGTCTACATCTAGGGCAGGACTAAGCCTCCCAGCGTGTTTGCCGTGCGTGGCGTCCTGTATACTCCCCGCGCTCCCTCATCTGGGAGTTGAGTCCACCGCAGGGCAGGAGGTAGTTCCCTGCGGTGGACAACACACTTCTTTGGTGGGGGAGTTGGGGTAAGACAGGTGGTCCAGTGTGGCCCCGCTGGATCAATCGGCTGGTCATGCGTTGGCTAGGGTCAAGCGGCTGCTGTCTGGTGGGCACCGCAACGGTCCCGCGGCTGCCACCTCACTCCAGGCAGTGACTGCGTATACTTCCCCCACTACCCCTAGGGCTGTTGGGAGCCGTCGTGCCTCAACATACATCCCTCCCTTGTTGGGCTCCGTGGTGGGTGGGAGGGTGGGGAAGCGAATGTTTCCTGAATAATTTATGGCATCTTCACCACCACTTTCGCGACCAAACTCGCTCCCTGACGTCCGCTCGTCCCCGGCCTCTTCTTCTCGATCTTCCCTTATCGCCACGCTTGAGCCTTTCCGGGCCACAGGTGGTGCAACTGGGACCACTGTCCCTTCCGCTTCGAATTCTACAGATTCGAACCGAGAATTTTTAAATTATAAGCCTAGAAAACAAAGACGCGTTAACGCACAGAAGGGCTTTTCAGGCCCTCTCATTCAGACTCTACCAGGTACTTTCGAGCCGGCATATTACGAACAATTCCTTGTCATCAAGTCTCTTGATGGTGTGTCTGTTATGGATCTAGACATATTTGACGTACATCGAGCACTCATTAAAGTTTGTGGACGCGAGCCTAAGGTCTCCTCCCAAAGGGATGGTAGTCTCCTAGTGGAGGTGTCGTCCCCGGAAGAGAGTGCTCGCCTCAGAGCGATCTCCTCTGTCCCTGGAACGCAGGTGGCGTGTACTCCACACGCTACCCTCAACCAGTGTAAGGGGGTCATCTTTTCTCGTGACGTCATGCGCTACTCAAACGAAAAGCTTCTACACGAACTGAGTGATCAGGGTGTTGTAGGAGTTGATCGTCTACAAAGGAAAGTTGATGGAGTTCTTGTTCCCACCCCTACCCTGTTTCTCACTTTCGACCGACTCAAACTGCCTGAAGTTGTCAAACTGGCGTGGCTCCGCCTCCCAGTAAAAGCATACATACCGTCCCCTAGGCGATGCTATCACTGTCAGGCATTCGGACATGTCAGTCGTTCCTGCCGTAGGTTACAAGATGGCCTACCAGCGGTGTGCCCGTCCTGTGGTACAACGGATCACGATGGCACGACCTGCCCTGGTCCTGTCTCTTGTTTTAACTGCCACGGACCTCACCCAGCTTACTCAAAAGACTGCGACCGCTACAGATTTGAGAGGGAAGTACTCTCCATCAGGACCACAGAGAAAATTGATTTTGCCGAGGCAAAGCGTAGAGTTCTTACTACGCATATACGTCCAGGAGTGAATTATGCAACTATGCTTTCCTCTCATAATAATAGACGTCAATTACGCAAAACGACTGCTACAGTGCACCAAGTGGCTAAGCCACAAAATGATTCCCACAAAAATGCTGTTGCTCCTGCTGCTCTGCCCTCTACATCTATGGAGGTGTCAGAGGAACTCACTCAGACCCCTACTGCTACGCCATCACACCATAAGCGTAGCAGAAGTGAGGACTCCATCGAGGAGGTGCCCCTTCCTAAGGAGGCACGATCCTCTACACCCTCTGGTGGGCCTCGAAGGCCCCCACCAGTGTCGGCTCCGGCCGTCACTTTTACCCCAGTGTCGGCTTCGGCCGTCACTACCTCCCCGGTGTCGGCTCTGACCGTCACTCCCACCCAGGTGTCGGCTCCGGCCGTCACTCTCACCCCGGTGTCGGCCCCGGCCGTCACTTCTACCCCGGTGTCGGCTCCGGCCGTCACTTCTACCCCGGTGTCGGCTCCGGCCGTCACTCCCACCCCGGTGTCGGCTCCGGCCGTCACTCCCATCCCGGTGTCGGCTCCGGCCGTCACTCCCACCCCGCTGTCGGCCCCGGTCGTCACTCCCCCCCTGGTGTCGGCTCCGACCGTCACTCCCACCTCGGTGTTGACTTCGACCAAGACTCCTGCCCCGGTGACGGCTCTGGCCGTTACTCCCGCCCCTGTGTCGGCTACGGCCGTTACTCCCGCCTTAGTGTCGGCTCCGGCCGTCACTCCTACCCCGTTGTCGGCTCACGCCGTCATCACTGCTCCTGCTGCTGTGGCCACCTCACTGGCCACTGGGCTAGGAAAGACTGCAAGGCGATTGTCCACTGCCTCCACTGCTCTAGCCACTGCCATTAGGCAGGGTAAGAGCAAGAAGGATACTGGTGTTGGGAGGGTCTCCTCTAGGGGCCTCCCCACGCACCGTTAATTTTAATATTTTTAATATTTTACAGTGGAACCTTCGTGGGTTGAGAGGGAATTGGGAGGAGCTCAGTCTACTCCTGCGAAGACACCAGCCGGTCTGTGTCTGTCTGCAGGAGACTATGATTGGTTCGTCCTCCCATCCTACACCCAGGGGTTACTCTGGCTTTTACTCTCCTCATGATCGCGCGCAAGGCCATCATGGTGGAACAGCAATTTTTTTAGATAACTCACGAGGCATTGCTTTTACATCTTTTAATATTGTCTCCCCCCTGCAGCTGGTGGTTGTCCAGCTCCACCTCAGGAGAACATACACTGTCTGCTCTTTATACCTCCCTCCCAATTCTCCAGTAGACAGAGAGGACTTCGTTTCCCTAGTCCAGCAATTGCCTTCCCCGTTTATTCTTTTAGGAGATTTTAATGGTCGGCACACCCTGTGGGGAGATACACTTATCAACCCCAGGGGAGCAATGATTGCCACTGTGGTTGAAGCCTTAGATCTAGGTATTTTTAACACCGGTGACCATACACACTACCACATCCAGACAGACACCACCTCGGCTCTAGATTTATCATTGTGTTCTCCTGACACCCTACTTGACTTCACATGGAGCGTCACAGGAGATCTTTGTGGGAGTGACCACTACCCTATACTCCTGTCTTCTCCCGACGTCCTCCCCTTACCCCGTGTCCCCCGCTGGCGGCTAGACCGCGCTGACTGGGGACTTTTTAAACAACTTGCCATAGTTGACTGCGAGGTTGATGAGTTTTTAGACATAGACAGCGCTGTCGAGTATTTTACATCTATACTCCAGCGAGCTGGTGAGCTTTCCATCCCTCAGACCACAGGGTTTACCAAGCGCCGACC
Source organism: Metacarcinus magister (assembly GCA_029783475.1). NCBI lineage: Eukaryota > Metazoa > Arthropoda > Malacostraca > Decapoda > Cancridae > Metacarcinus > Metacarcinus magister. The sequence goes on from JAPQNM010000049.1 coordinate 12,670,975, forward strand.
GGTCCCCTGGTGGTCTGATGAGTGTAGACAGGCAGTGACAGAGCGTCGTCGAGCTTTTGGTAGGTACCGTCGACATAAAACCGAATTTTTCCGGGGACAATACAGACTGGCTAGAGCTAAGGCTCGCCGAGTCCTCAAGGATGCTCGCCGTAAGTCCCTTGCATCTTTTGTCTCCACATTGAACGTGCAGACACCTATGTCGCAGGTATTCAAGCGCGTGCGGAAGATAGCAGGAAAGTTCTCTCCAGGCCCGCCTCCGGTCCTCCATGTCAACGGGGATAAGGTATCTAACAGCCAGGCGGTAGCCAACACACTCGCTGAGACTTTTTCTATGGTGTCCAGCCGGGCCTCGAGATCTCCAGAAGTGCGTCGCCAGTTTGAGGCAGACGAGGCTCGCCAACTAGACTTTTCATCTCGTGGGGGTGAAAACTACAATGTCCCTTACTCTCCACCGGAACTGCGTTCAGCTTTATCTTCCTGTAAGGACTCTTCCCCAGGGGCGGATAACATTACATATTCAATGATCCGTCACCTAAATTCTGGATCACTGTCCTTCCTCCTAGGATTATTTAATAGGATGTGGAGTGACGGATACGTACCACCCTCCTGGAAGTCTGCTATAGTCATAC
>JAPQNM010000049.1:12679103-12715965 GCA_029783475.1 Metacarcinus magister
TGGGGTAGTGCCGGGGAAAGCTGGTGAACAAGCGCCGGCAGACGAGAGTGGTAGTTCAACCACTAATTAGGGGAAGACGAGGCAGGTGCAGTTCCTCACACAGACGTATGCGTGTGACGTCAAAATGCAATGAATGCAACGTTGCATTATGTTTGTACAGTTGTTTCAAAGATTATCACACGCTGAAACAACTGTAAATTATATGTATATAAAACTGTATATAAAAAAAATATGTATAATATGTAAATAATATGTATATTCTGTTTTCTATATCATAAATCATTGGCGCCAGTAGGCTTCTTTTTTTTTGTTATAGAAGCAGGATGGACATTCCTCTTGCCTGTTATTTGACGTAAGTTTTTTTAGATTTTTTTTTATAGTGACGCCTCGATAGTTTACGTTCTAACTTGAATATGTTGAGAACGTGCGAGGCTAATCGCTGCTAAAGCCTCAAATGCATATAACATTGTAAGTCCCGTCTGAGGACAGTATGGCAGAAATTTGGGTAGTCTTTGGCCACTCGGCTGTGATATCAAATAATGACAAGTGGCCAGCGGATATCGGGGGATCGAACGCTTGTCCACTGTACCACCGCCTCCCCTTTATATAATGTATAATATGTAATAATGTATATATATAATGTTTTGTTGCATATACTAATAAGTAAAATTATATTATCCACATTATTTTATATTACTTTGGCCTTTTGTGTACACTACTTTACGGTATAATCGTATAGGTTATTTTATAAGTGAAGAATATATTTGACATTATTAGATTACACATTGCTATACGTATATAAAATTAGATTTTGATGGATACTAGAGAGAGAGAGAGAGAGAGAGAGAGAGAGAGAGAGAGAGAGAGAGAGAGAGAGAGAGAGAGAGAGAGAGAGAGAGAGAGAGAGAGAGAGAGAGAGAGAGAGAGAGGCCTAGCTCTGATATACTTATCATATACCTCACTCTCCAGCTTCCGAAAGACAAGTAATAATAATAATAATAATAATAATAATAATAATAGCGAGGAGGAGGACGAGAAACATGACAGGAGGAATAGTAGATAAAGAGAGAGAGAGAGAGAGAGAGAGAGAGAGAGAGAGAGAGAGAGAGAGAGAGAGAGAGAGAGAGAGAGAGAGAGAGAGAGAGAGAGAGAGAGAGAGAGAGAGAGAAAAAAAAGAGAGAGAGAGAGAGAGAGAGAGAGAGAGAGAGAGAGAGAGAGAGAGAGAGAGAGAGAGAGAGAGAGAGAGAGAGAGAGAGGTGGGGGGTTGTCACACTTCCGTTATCCAATTCTCTAGGGCTGGCTGGGATCACACATTCCCCATTCTCTCTCTCTCTCTCTCTCTCTCTCTCTCTCTCTCTCTCTCTCTCTCTCTCTCTCTCTCTCTCTCTCTCTCTCTCTCTCTCTCTCTGTATGATTATGATTTGAAGTATGATTATCCATCCCATTTAATATGAATATATATAACGGTATATAATATAACCGCTAGAATAATTTTCTCACAAAACATCATTTGAATATTCACCAAAAAACTGATTTATCGAGGAAATTTATATATGTATATGATTATATATATATATATATATATATATATATATATATATATATATATATATATTATATATATATATATATATATATATATATATATATATATATATATATATATATATTAGTGTACCTTCAAGCCGCTTCGTTTTCTCTCAAATCAAACTACCAAATCTCGCCAGCATCTTTATTAAATTGTGCAAGTCACCGGATAACTACACAATTGAAGTCAAAGATAAGTTCACTGTCGGCTGCACATTTATGAAACTAATGCGATGATGTAATTTTTATTTCATTTTGCCATTGAGTGATTTCGGGCGTTATTAGCCGCACAGCAGGACGGATTCCCTTAGACACAGCCGCACGTTACGGGTTAAACCATTACGTTCAACGTTTTACAGTGGAACTGTAGACGTATTCGGAATAAACTTCCATATTTGTCACTTTTAGTGAACTTACACAGGCCGTCCGTTATTTCCCTACAAGAGACGATGCTGGAGGATCATCCTGATCCTTCAGTACTTAAACACTACCATGCGGTCACGACGGTCACGGCGTGGCCGTTTACACACATAAAACACTATCACACACAGAAGTGACGTTGGATACCACTCTGGAGGCAGTCGCGTGCAGAGTGAAATTCAATGGCACGTATCTGGCTATCTGTTCTCTCTACTTGCCTCCCAATACGCCTGTTGCTGATGATGACTTAAGGTCGTTATTTCACTAGCTTCCAGGCAAGAAGCTGGTTTTGGGCGACTTTAACGCCCATCATCAGCAATGGGGCAGTGAGGTGTCAAGTGTACGCGGGGAACAGATTGTTAACATTCTCCTACAGACAAACCTCTGTCTTCTGAACGATGGTTGTGCGACTCGTGTAGACGATCGGACTGGTAACGCGACTGCCATTGACCTGTCATTGGCCTCGGCAAATATGTTCCCTGACTTCTCTTGGAATGTCAGCGACGACTCACACGGAAGTGACCACCTACCAATCTGCATTTCTTATGCACGCGACGTTGCCACTACCCCTCCTCCACCTAAATTTAATTTTAAAAGAGCAGATTGGCCAACCTTCCGTGTGATCGCCGATGTGGATATATCTGGCGAGGACACTGACACAATGGTTAGTAACGCAACACAATCCATTTTACACGCCGCTGAGGCATGTATTCCGAAAACTTCTACAATTCACACAAAGCATGGAGTTCCTTGGTGGACAACGGGTTGCTGATAAGCACTTCGTGAGCGTAATAGGCGATACAGGTATTTCAGCCAGCAGACCAGTCAAGCTAATTTCATGGCCTATAAAAAGGCAAGGGCTCAGGCAAGGAAAGTCATCCTTCAAGCTAAGAGGGGCTCTTTCAGAGAGTATACTTCATCTGTAAACCGCACAACCGCGCTAGGACAGGTGTGGAATACAGTCCATGTCCTTAGCGGGAAAAAAACAACCACTCCGATAACCACACTCATCATCAACGGGGATGTGACAGACAGCCCCCCAGCCATTGACAACACCTTAGCCCGGCAATTTGAACAGGCGAGTAACTCCGCCTCGTTTCACCCTGCCTTCCTTCCCCGGAAGGAGGCAGCAGAACAAACAGTCCCAAACTTTGCCACAGGAGGCGTAAACACTGACTACAACTCACAGTTTACGCCGGATGAACTCCTCCTTGCCCTGTAATCCTGTAAAAGCTCCAGTCCTGGTCCAGATCAAATATCTTACAGTATGCTCCAAAATCTCGGCCCTAGTTCACTCATTAAATTACTCTCCCTTTACAATAGAATCTGGACCACTCATACTTTCCCCCAATCTTGACATTTTGCTCACGTTATCTCAATACCCAAAAAGACTGGTCGTCTTACGGACCCCAGTGCGTTTCGCCCTATTGCGCTCACGAGTTGTCTCTGTAAGGTCATGGAACGTATGATTAACAAAAGGCTGCTTTTTGTTTTAGAAGGAAAAGGTGTGTTAAGTGGTCAACAATCGGGTTTTCGTAAATACCGAGGCACGATGGACCACTTAATGCACCTGGAGCATTGTATTTCAGAGGCTTTCGCCAAAAATGAATTCATGATAGGAGTGTTCTTGGACATTCACAAAGCCTTCGACATGACATGGCGACACGGTATCCTCATGAAACTCCATGCTCACGGTTTAAGAGGTAACTTACCTATTTTTGTTTATAATTTCTTACAGGACAGAACTTTCTCTGTCAAGCTTCCCTCTAACGTATTCTCGGACATTTATGTCCAGGAAAATCGGGTGCCACAGGGTAGTGTTCTTAGTCCTACTTTATTTTGTGATATGATTAATGATATTCTGTCATCAACTCCTGTCCCAAGAAATCTTAAATACTCGCTCTACGCTGACGACTGTGCGTTATAGCATTCGTCGCCAAACGCGCAGTTCTCGGCTGGACGGATTCAAATTGCTCTTGACTCCGTCCAACAGTGGGCCTCTCTGTGGGGATTTAAGTTTTCTATTCCAAAGTGTATCGGTGTAGTTTTCACTTAGACTATGGCTCACCGGTGTACACGCCAGGCCCTGCGGTGTACACGCGTGGGGCGTTTGGAGGTTGAGGCAAATATACCACCACTGAGTGTGCGACGTGACAGCCTACTACTGGCATACGGCCTGTCAACGGCCCGGAAGACTCCACTTGGTCTCATGGCAGCTACTGTAATTAAACAACACCACCACCTCATCACTGGTCGACACCGTCCACTAGCTGTCCGCCTTCACACTATATGCCAGAAGTGTGAAGTGGACCTTGACGGTGTTGACCAGCTTGTGCAATCAACAAAAGCCACTTGGGAGCCCAATGCCACAATAAATACAAAATGGCTTCCTCAACACAAGCCTGCCATGACCGAAGTGGAGATATGTCATCACATCCGGGCTCTCGTTGCTAGCCTTCCTCCCTCCCTCCACCTTTACACTGACGGCTCCAAGTCGAGTGAATGTGTGGGTGCTAGTGTTTGGTCGCGTGAATGTGCCCTCAGGTTCCGACTACCTTCCCATACATCTGTGTTTTCCTCAGAACTTTTTGCTATTGACAAAGCCATAGATTATGCACTAAATTCAAATCATAACGTAATTGTCATTTTCACGGACTCTATGTCAGCCCTTCAAGTGATAGAGTCCGGGCGCACGGATGCCAATGAAATCCAAGGCAGCATCATTAATAAGCTACATTCACGCTGTAAGTCTTTCTCTCTGTTTTGGGTGCTTGGTCATTCGCGTATTTACGGGAATGAGCAGGCTGACATGCTGGCTAGGTCCGCTGCAGAGCTCGAGGGAGCGTGGAACCTCCGTCGAGATCTGCAGTCATGTCTCTCGGCTGCAAAATTATCAGTCTACCTCCTGTGGCAAAGTCACTGGGACAACCTCCATCTTCCCACTGTAAAACCCATCCTGGGCGAGTGGGCTTCCTCCAACCACCCCACAAGGCGTCAGGATGGGCTGCACCCTAGCCACCCACATGCTCCCCTACATCGCCCACGCCTTCCCATCCCAATGCATCACCTGCCATACTACCCTCTCCATCGACCACATCCTGCTTCACTGTGTGCGTTATCGGGAGGCGCGACGGTCCCTCGCAGCCTTCTGTGAGGCCCGCCGCCTTCCGATGACGCAGACCACCCTTCTGGGTGACCAGCATCCGGATGTGGTCGATAGCCTGATGATTTTCCTGGCCGAGACCAATTTAATCAAGAGTTATGACTTACTTGTATATTCCAATGTTTATTGTTATTTTACCACTTTGTATATACTGCACTTTTTTCTTGTTATAAATATGTTTTGATATGAATGATTGTATGTATTACGTGTCTGGCGTGAATGTCAATTATTCCCCATGTTCACTTTAAATACGTATTCGTACGTATCCTCCCCCATTGTATGTATGTACCATATTTTGTCCCTCACCTCCCATGACTAATGACTTTAGTTTTTTCTTTAGGTTCAGGCTCCCAAGTATGAATGTGTGTACATGATGCGTGACTGAAATTGTATAAAAAAATATTTAGATTTCTATGTACAAAAATATAAAATTAATAAAAAATATATAATTAAATAAAATAAAATAAACAGATATATAAATAAATAAACAAATAAAAGTTAAATAAATTAAAATTAATAAAATAAGCACAAAAAATATAAATTTAAATTTAAAACTTAAATGGCCTAATAGCCTATGCCATGGCTGATGCCCCCCCCCCAAAAAAAAAGACACGTAGCGCCACTCACTGGCTCGCTCCCACTGCTTCCACAGGTAAGCCTCTAAGATTAGAAAGAAAAGAAACACTCCGAGTTTGTGATAAGTGTAAAGTCAAAATACTGAGACGCGAGTGAAAGGGAAGTGTTACACACACACATATATATATATATATATATATATATATATATATATATATATATATATATATACACACTTACTGGCTCGCTCCCACTGCCTCCACAAGTGCCTGTGACGCCCCGGTCTCAAAGCAACCAACCCGTGTTTCCCGGCCGCCATATTGTCTGCTACAAACATCCAAGTGCTAAATCATTAATGTCTGCCCCATAAACCCCCATGGCCTTCCCGAACATCAGGGAAGTGAGTTGAATGAGGCCCAGGAGACGTAGGCCCAGGAGAGTGGTGTGTGTAAGGTGAAAATGGGTTGGGGAAATGGTGTTAGCGTTTGGGGAGACGTCTGGCTGGTGGCAGCAATGTGTTGCTGACGTGACATGCTGGAGGGAGTGGTAGGTTGCAGGCTGAATCACGTTGTCCCAAGTGCACTCGCCACAGTAATGTGCATCCTCTATGATTTGGATGTGTGGGTTGACAGGGCGAAGAAAGGAAACAGAAAAAAAAGTGAAAATGGGTTACTGATATTTACCATCTGTAAGCTAATTTCGTGTACACTTCTGAGTTGATACTTAGTTGCATGGCGGGAAGCAGGGCCAACCTCACCCCCTTTGTCTTAACATATCCACATTCATGACTTTGTGTAGGGTAAAGGTGTGTTTTGTGTGGTGACTGAGTGAATAAATGAGGCGTGGAAGAATATTTACATGGGTTATTGTTGAATGAGAGAAACTACCTTTTACTTAGGTGTATTATATACCGGGAAGTTTCATGTTTGGTATAGAACCAACAGGGGTGGTGAATTATGTTACGTGTAGTCACGGGACATTAGTTTTCTTTGTGCTTGTGTGGAGTTCGCCGTGGTGAAGGCGGAGTGATTTTGACGTTAGGGTACATTATTGTTCTATGTGCTGTGTGGAGTTCGCTGTGGTGAAGGCGAAGTGAGTCTAACGCCCATATATTAAGTCAAATATAGGGTCTATCTTCTAGGGTCTATAGTCAATTCATTATGTTAAAATGTAATCACGGCCCTATACTTTGGGAAATACTATATTTATGGAAAGAATTCCAATACTCCTTTTTAATCTGCTTCGGTGTGTATTTCGGGATCCCTATATGTCATTATTATCGTCAAATGAACTACTTACCAATTTAAAACATACCTATGCTAGTCTAATATTTGTGAAAAAATAAGGAAAGTTCTTGTGTGCAAAATATCTCAACACGAACACAATTCGTAAATTTCTAAACACTGACGCTGCTACACCCTATAATAGAGTTCGAGTCAACATCAACACCCGGGGATGTCTGTCTTGTCAGGATCCCATGAGAAGTCTATTTGCAGTATTAGAAAACACTTTTATTGTTTGAAATGCCTATTCAGAAGTTAAATACTTCAATGTCTCATGTATTGAGAAATTTTGACTATACATAACTTTAGTCAACGAATGTTGGTACAGAAAAAGAAAATTAAATACAATTATTCACTACTTACTTTCCCTTTGAGTTTTCCCATATCTTCCTCAGCTGTTGTTGAGTTCTTTGAGGCCCATAACCAGCAGAATTAAAGAATGTTGGGATAATATTGAAATAAACTTAGCATTAGGTTAGCCACGGAGGGTTAGTTAGGTTACATTAGCCCTGCAGGGATAGGTTTGGTTAGGTTAGCTACGTAGGGTTAGAGTTAGGTTACATTAGCCCTGCAAGGATTGGTTTGGTTAGGTTAGCCACGGAAGGTTAATTAGGTTACATTAGCGCAGGGATAAGTTTGGTTTCGTATATTTCAAAATGGTAATTATTAGGCCGTTAGCATTGTAAAAGCATTATATCCTACCCATAAATAAATAGTCAGTGTTTCAAAATTAGTAGGCTAAGCTTATCTCAATAAACCCCCAATGTTGTTATTTCTTCCCATGCCTCTTTCTTTTTATTAATGATGCAGTAGTCATGACTTTTGTCAAACAATACGCCTTTCCTCTCTTCTATAAACCTTAATAAATAAATAGTCAGTGTTTCAAAATTAGTAGGCTAAGCTTATCTCAATAAACCCCCAATGTTGTTATTTCTTCCCATGCCTCTTTCTTTTTATCAATGATGCAGTAGTCATGACTCTTGTCAAACAATACGCCTTTCCTCTCTTCTATAAACCTTAATAGAAAATCTCGCTCATTAGCAGTGATGTATTTCGTTCGAAATCTGTTCTTGGTTTCCATTTTTCTTGAGTTTTTTTTAGTAGGTAGGTAAGTAGATAGGTGACAAATGTGCGACATATGCAACACAATTTATCTTTCCCGCCCAAATTATGTAAATAAACGTTGTCGCGGCATACCAACTGTTCATCGACACCCGTATATGCTTGGAGCAGGAGTACCAACCGCTTCCTTTCCCTAAACCAGATCTTAGGGGGCGTAGAGTGCGCGTGAGGCGGCGGAAGACGCAGTAAGGCGTCTGAGGGGGCAGGGCATAAGGCCATGCCGATGACGCAGTGAGGGCGTCTGAGGGGGCACAGAAGGTGCCAGGGTGGGTGGGAGGGGATAACCTCATAAGTGGCAGCTACATAAAAGTGTAATATTTTCCCTGACCTTGGCTCAATCTCACAAACACCATAATGGAGGTGAGACTTTTTGCCTTCGGAGTGATCAAGCGAATGAATCTATAAGACTCAGGCCATCACACTGGGGAAATTGTGCTCTTTGTTCAGCACAAGCTAGAAGCCACTTATTAGACCATAGCTACACTCCGGGGTCACCAATTATAACTGCTGGTGCTCGGGTGTGGTAATGCTAGTTGGTCAACTGGTGTAGGGAGCTGAGGTATTATATATATATATATATATATATATATATATATATATATATATATATATATATATATATATTTATCATATTGTATTTGTATGTGGCGCGCTCATATCAATAGTGTATGTTTGGCAACTATCTTGTGACGCCTGGCAACTACGCACTCCACCCCACGCGACCTGGCCTTGACCCAGCCGCATCAGTCCGGGCAGAGATTTACACAGCAAAGGTCATGCGCATCATCACTCTCTGTCCAGGTTCCTTGTTTATTATATAATAAACCCACAGCCACGTCTCCGAAGCCTTATTTAACCAACCACGCTACCAAACCCCCCCCTTACAAGTGGTGGATCAACGGTGGGATAATCAAAACTGGACAGAGAGAGAAAATAAAGAAAATAATTTTGGCGCCCACCCGCATCTTTATCTCCAAGGACGCCATTTTGCAACCATTGTCCCTGCGACGCCATACACCAACAAGCTTTTTCACCTGTCCTGCCCCGAACTCATATACATCTATCATGGACAAGTATATTCTACCCTGTATATATACTACTGCTACATCATCCACGGTTTGTCTGCTGCTACTCCACCTGATCCACTTCCTACTCCACCCACGCGATCATGCTTTGTTGACGACACCATCCTCACGCCCGCGGAAATACCAGCATCTTCTAGCCCAGCAACACACACGTGGCCATCTATCATTGACGAGAGACTTCACTTGCTCCAAATCCACCGGACTCCACATACGAGGGACTCCACACCACTCCATCTATGAGGTCATGTTTTATTTTGACGCCCAACGCTCGCCGCCTTCACGCCCAAGGACGGGACCCACTTCCACCTACGCTGGACTCCACATCCACTCCACCGGAATCCACTTCACGGCCAATCCACTACAAAGGATTCACTTGAGTTATTTTTCTTTTTTCCGTTCTCTGAGTCTGTGAAGTGCATTTTATTTTATTTTTTACCTCAGAGTTAAGTTTCTTATTCAAGTATTTATTAAATTTTTTTTCTTGTAAATGAGTTTTTTCTCTGTGTGTGTGCTTGTCCGCCATTGTGATCCGCCATATTCTCCTCCACCTCCCTCCTCACGCCGCCATCTTGAAAATTGACGCGCGTTGTTTGAATACCCCTCCACCATCCATTGTGTTTACTAGGCGGCCATTTTGAAATCTTGGTCTTGATCTGGAAAACGATCCTGATCTTGTTCTAAGCAGCCATCTTGTTTGTTTACATAGCGGCCATTTTGAAAATTATTTGAAAATTACTTGAGCCTCAATACAGTCCACTGGAAAAGACTTGTACTTTATTTTTTCTGTGACTTTATTTTTATTTACAGTGAAACTTTTATTTATAACTTTTCTGTGGAGCGTATATACATACATGTTTGCACATTGTACTAAGTTTACTATACATTGCAGCAACTGAAGCAACGCCCAGACCCGATTGAACATTTCTGTACAAGACCTGTGTTGCAGTTACGTACGTCCCGGACGAGTCTATTATATTTTTATGAGTCTTTACTGATTTTAAAACGGGTTTATTTTCATTTTTACTGGGTGTTACTTAATTATTTTTAGCGGGTTTTGAATTACTTTTTCTTGTGTTCGACATACACATTGTATACTGAGATGTTTACGGTGTTCCAATACACCCTATATCGTATCCGCCTTCGGGTGAACTGAGTATTATTTCTGATCTGAACTGAGTATTGCTTCTGATTTGAACTGAGTATTTTACGGTGTTAAACCCACCCTGTCTTATCGCCTTCGGGTTTGAGTTAGTTTACGGTGTTCTACACACCTATATTATGCCTCTGTGCGACTCAGTTATTATACGGTGTTCTACACACCTATATTATGCCTCTGTGCGACTTAATTATTATACGGTGTACCACACACCCATTATATGCCTCTGTGCGACTCAGTTATTATACGGTGTTCTACACACCCATTATATGCCTCCGTGCGACTCAGTTATTTTACGGTGTTCCACACACCTTAGTATTGCATCTGTCTCCAGGGTATACTATTTTATTTACTTATTATGTGTTGCCAATTGTCTTAGAATTTTTACTATTGTTGCCTTCGAAGTAGAAAATTGTGGTGTATTTCATATTTTCTTTTTGCATTTATATAAATATATTTTTTTATGCGTGCCACCCATTTTTTTATGTATTTCTTTTAATTTCTGATGTCTCAGTTCCTGCACAGTAATGTCACCATCCACGGGTGTCCTCGTTTCTCCCGATGTTTTTCGAAATGGGGAAATTTCGTTGGTGGTGGCCGAGAAGTGTAGGGAGCTGAGGTATTATATATATATATATATATATATATATATATATATATATATATATATATATATATTTATCATATTGTATTTGTATGTGGCGCGCTCATATCAATAGTGTATGTTTGGCAACTATCTTGTGACGCCTGGCAACTACGCACTCCACCCCACGCGACCTGGCCTTGACCCAGCCGCATCAGTCCGGGAAGAGATTTACACAGCAAAGGTCACGCACATCATCACTCTCTGTCCAGGTTCCTTGTTTATTATATAATAAACCCACAGCCACGTCTCCGAAGCCTTATTTAACCAGCCACGCTACCAAACCCTCCCCCTTACACTGGTAGAGAAAACTCGATACCAGTTAAGGTTATTTATATTCATTTTTTATTTATTTACTTTTTTTTTTTAAGGTTTATTGTACATATATACAGTTAATATGTTATAAATATATATACAGTACAATGCGGGCATCTGTCCGCCAGTGAGGAGTGTCCTTTCCCGCTCTAAGGTTCAAGTGGTGGTGTGTCGCGGTTGCGGCAGGTGTGGTCAGCGGGGGGGAGGTGCTGCTCTGAGCACCCCCAGGAGCCGGTCACGAGGGGTGTGTCTGACCAGGTGGGCAGCTTTCACCTCGCGACTGCTCAAGAGGCCCCCGCCGGCAGGCTGGGCGGCTGCAGCTGGCACCGGTCTGAGGCGGGCGGTGGCGGGGCAGGACAGGAGGTAGTGCACCAAGGGAAGACGGCTGTGCCTCCCACAGTGGGCACACTCCTGTCCCTCAAAGTCCTCACTCAGCTGCTCCCGGGTGGAGTACGCCAGCCTAACGCGCTGTAACAGCACGCCGTCCTCCCTGGGCTGTTGCAGGGCGGCGCCGAGGGGTTGGTAGTCGGTGGCGACGGCGTACCAGGCCGCCTGCCTCTTACTGGCCTCCAACTCCCGGTGTCGCTGGTGGGTGTGTTGGGCCCCGGCTCGCCTCGCACGCTCCTTCACCTGTCGTCGGCTGGGCGGCACATGCTTGGTGATGGTGGGTCCTGCGGCAGCTCGTTTGGCGGCTTGGTCAGCCGCCTCATTACCACGTATCCCCACGTGGCTAGGGATCCAGTGCAGCCTGGCCCGCCTCCCCTGCGTGACCAGACTCTGCAGGCTGCCCAGGATGGAGGTGATGAGCCGCACGTTGTCGCTGGGGTGTGGCTGTTGCAGGACCTGTAGCGCCGCTCTGGAGTCCGTGTGCACGACCACCTTCGCCTCCGGGCGACGCTGAGCGTGCTCGAGGGCGTGAAGGATGGCCACCAGCTCCGTCTGGAGGGAGGAGCAGTGGTCCGACGTCCTCCACGACAGCTGTGTGCCCACGGTGATGGTCGCAGCGCCCGTCGTGCCGCTCTCAGGATCCACGGAGCCGTCGGTAAAATACACCGCACTGCCCGGCTCCGTGACCTCCTCCATGGCCATGAGAGCTCGCTGCTGCATCTCCTGGGGGATGCAGTGGGCCTTGCTGGCTGGCAGGGGTGTGACGGTGATCTCGGCGACGGGTGGTTCCCATGGGGGCGGGGCGTGGAAGGTGGGAGCGGGGACATCGGCCTCCCGCCACTGCCATGGCCAACTCTCCACGTAGCCGAGGATGCTGGCAGCCCGGGTGGTGTTGGCGAGCCATGGGTTGCCGCGGAGGCACTCGCTGCCCTGTGCCATGGCCATCCGAAGCCTCCGTTGCACGAGGCCCTCGGCGTCACGGTGAAGGGTCCGCGCAACATGGCAGGTCACGATGTAGTTCACCCTGGTGGCGAGGGGCACCAGGCTGGTCTCGCTCTGCATCACGCAGGCGCTGCACCACCTCGGAGCTCCCAGCATGGTCCTCATGGCGCTGTTCTGCACCACCTCCAGACGCGTCCGCTGGTTGGGGGAGAGCGAGGTGAGAACGGGCGCGCTGTAGTCCACCAGGGAGCGCACCGCCTGCACGTAGTACAGGCGCAGGACGTCATAGGTGGCCCCAGCACCAGGCCGCGTCATGGCCCTCATCACGTTCAGCCTGGTCTGCGTCCTCTCTCTTAGGTATGTCAGCTGCGCCGCGAAGGACAACCGCGAGTCCAGCCACACTCCGAGGTACTGGTAGCAGCCAGTCCAAGCCAGTCCGATGTCCTGGACCCTCAGCTGGCCGGCCGGGTTGTCTGCTCTGATGGCCATGGCGCGGGACTTCTCAGCTGAGATTTTAAGACCCAGCTCTTCACACTTGTCAGTGATGAGATCCAGCGCCCGCTGAGCCCCGCTGAGGTGGTTGCCTCGCCCAGTGACTACAAGGGCGAGGTCGTCCGCGTAACTGAGCAGCACGGTGCCCTCCTGGAAGGGGAGGGCAACCAGCTGCTCCATCAGCAGGTTGAAGAGGAACGGGCTGAGGATGCCGCCCTGGGGCGTCCCGTTCTCTAGCTCACGGAAGCTGGACTTGTGGCCCTGAAATTTGACCCGGGCGCGGCGGTGCTGGAGATAGTCCCGGAGCCAGGCGAGCAGTCTTCCTCGTACCCCCTTCCTCGCGAGGGAGTCGAGGATGGCGTGGGGGCTGGCCAGCTCGAACGCTTTCTCCAAGTCGAGGAAGACTGCGACTGAGGGGCGGTGGTTGACGCGCGTGAGGAGGGTGATGATGCTGTCCGCCGTGCTTAAGCCGCGCGTGAAGCCAAACACGTGGGGGTGGAGGGCACCCACGCGCCACTGCAGGCGGGACAACACCATCCTCTCGGCAGTTTTGGCGGCACAGCTGGTGAGGGAAATGGGCCTCAGCTTGGCGGGTTCCCGAGGCTTGGGGATTGGCTGGATGTCCGCCTCCTTCCACGCGGGCGGCAGGCGGCCCGCCAGCCAGGACGCATTAATCAGGATAAGCAGTGCGGCGCTCCCGGCTGACCCAGCATGAGCCAGCATCGAGTACGTCACTCCGTCTGCCCCTGGGGCTGTGTCACGTCCTTTCCTCCGAGTCCTGGCCATAACTAGTTCCCGGGGGGCGAAGGGCACGTTGGCGGCGTTGGGCTCTTCGCAGGCGTCCCTCACCACCTCATCGCGGTGTGGTCGCAGCTGCTGCTGGAGGTGACGTGTCCTAGGAGGTAGTTGGGCGCTGGAGCCTCGCGCGGTGAAGGCGTTGATGATCCTCTCAGCCTCCTGCTCAGGGTGTGGGTGGGCTGGCGGGCGGGGAGGGGCGGCACCCGTGGCGGTGCGCACGCTCCTCCACAGCTGGCCCAGGGAGGTGTGCTGGCTGAGGGTGGCGCACCACTGCAGCCATTTTGCCTCCTTGGCTCGCTGAGATACCGCCCGCGCTCGGCTCACTACTTCCTGCAGCAGCCTCAGGGTGGTGGGGTTTGGCCGCTTTCTATACAGCTTGCGGTGGATGTTGACGCGGTGGTTGTGTTCTCTCACCTCCTCACAATAGAACCACCAGTCCGGGCGGCAGCGGCGGCCTGGGGAGCTTCTGGGGATGGCGGCGTCAGCTGCTTTGTGGATGGCCGCTGTCAGATCGCTCTCCTGTTGGTGTAGGTCGCCCGGCGGCTCGTAGGTGGCCCACCACTCGTCCAGGACGGACTGAAACATGGCCCAGTCGGCCCTCCCGATGACCCAACGTGGCTGAGGTCTGGGCGGGACGGGTGGTGCTACCGCAAGGGTGGTGAGGGTGGCGTAATGGTCGCTGGTAAGGGTGGGATGCACCTGCCAAGTAGCGCCAGGTGTCAGGTCACCCGACGCGAAGGTGAGGTCCAGCCTCCCCCCCCGGATGTGGGTAGGCTCCCCGGTGTTGAGCAGCCTGACGTACGGAACCTCCTCGAGCAGTGCCGCCAGGTGACGGCCCGTCGCGTTGGTGGGAGACACTGACTGCAGTACGGGGTGGTGGGCGTTGAAATCGCCTGCCGCCAGGAGGCTGGTGTGCTCGGCCAGCGCAAGCAGCTCCCCCGCCTCCAGGAGGTGTCTCTGGCTCCGGTAAAGGTTGTACACCGTGAGCGAGACACTTCCCACGTGCAGCTCCAGCGCAAGGACCTCCACGCCGTCCCCGCAGTGCACTGGGTGATAGACCCTTCGGTGCGGGATTGCGCTCCTCACTAGCACCACGCAGCCACGGACACCCTCAGCCGTGGCGGCCAGCGAGTGGAGAGTGTATCCCGCCACCCTCCATTGGAAGTCGGCTGGCGTCAGTGTCTCCTGGAGGAGGACCACGTCAAGGTCATCCTCGACCACAGCCTGCAGCACCTGGTGTCTCTTGGGGCGGAGGCCCTGCACATTCCACTGGAGGATTTTGAGCCTGGGGGCGGCCGCCGGCGGCGCCGCGCAGGTGATGTTGGGTTCATTGTGTCCCTCCATCTTGGTCATTTTGATCCGCTGAAGTTATGGGCCGCTGCAGGGGCTCTATTTCTGCTGGCGGGGGCTGACAGTCACCTCCTGTGATGGCTGCTGCAGCTTCCTGAAGGAGAAGCGTGCCCTGCTGAGCTGTGAGCTCCGGGCGGCAGAGGACGAGCTGTCTCACCTCATCCACCAGCCTCGCGACGATCGTGCGCACCAGGCCACGCAACTCCTCATTTAAGGCACCCGTGGGGTGCCCGCTAGTCTCGTGTGACTCCGCGGACGGTGATGTAGGCATGGCCGCGGGTGGCACTGTGCCAACCTCCATGGGTGGCGTCTCGGTGGGTGCTGCAGGGTCGTTGGTGGGCTGCATCCTGTGGCTGCGTGGGCGGCAACGTCGGCGGCGGGACCCGGCTCTATTTTGCCTCTGAGGGAGTGGCTGGGCGGGGGGATTGATGGAAGCGGCGGCTTCCCTTCTGGTCGCACCTGTGCTGGCCTGGGAGGGGGTGGAGTCCCTGGGGAGAGGCTGTTTAACCCAGGCTGGCCGTTCAGGTGGCGGTGCGGGAACAAAGCGGTGTTGCCGCTGCTGCTCGCCCTGTTGCTGGCCACGTGGCGGATCCCGCCGCTCTTGGTGCTGGGGGCCGCCACGTGGTTGCTGTTGTTGGTGCCGTTGTTTCTGGAGCGGCCACCGCATCCTGCGGCGCCTCTCAGGGCACTGCGGATTCCAAGCGTGATGCTTTTTCCCGCAGTTTGGGCACTTTGCCGTGGTGGGTTCACTGGCCTTGTGCCGGCCAATGCACTCCTCCGTCGGATGGGGCCCGCTGCACACCCCGCACCTGACGGAGTGTACGCACCTTACCTGCAGGTGGTTGAACCTCTGGCACTTGTAGCACCTGACAGGCTCGCCCTGATAGGCTCGCAGGAAGTAGGAGCCCCAGCAACCTAGGTCCAGCTTGGCGGGCGGCGGCCCCTGGTGCTCGACCAGTACTTGCCTGGTGGGGATCTTGTCCCGCGTGGCACGAAGCCGCGTGGCGGACATCACGTTGGGGTGGTTCTCCACCGCGTCGAGGGGGAGGTCGAGGGGGTACCGCTGGAGCACCACTTTGTATCTCCTCAGGCTTGGGTCGAGGAGGAGCACCCTGTTCCCTTCCTTGGCGAGTCGTCGTAGGAGGGTCGCGGAGGCCTCGTCCTTGGGTGTGAGGACGTACTCCGCCTTGAGGTTGGGCCTCACCTCCATCCTCAGCTCGGGATGTTCTTCCTCTAATGCCGTGATGGCCCGGTAGGCGTTTTCATGCTCCCCGAGGGCACCCAGTTTGAACTTGGGCCGCGGGGGGTTCTGGTTACAGGCGGCGCGTCGGGTCTTCCCCGCGAGGGTCCAGCCCTGGTCTCGCCCCTCTTGCCCCTCGTTTGAGGAGAGGTCAATCACTAGGGGGGCCTCACTCGCAGTGTCACTATCACTTATGTTGGCCTCGCCAGCGTGATCCAGCTGACGCTCGAGGCTTCGGGCGGCCTTCTTGGGGGTAGAGTGTTTTGGGGGGGATTCGGAGACGGATATATCCAAGGCCCGCTTCCCCTTCCTAGACACAACGGGAGACATTGTCACACTCGAGGAAGCCATCGATGGCTCGAAAGAACACGTGGTCGGGCCCAGCGCGCGGCCCAACCTGACTTGACCTAATTTGACCTGATTTGACCGGGAGGATGGACACGCACGTCCTCTCGCTTCAGCTATCAGGTCGAGACTGTATTTATATTCAGAAAATATAGAGTATCTATATATAATAAAGATTTGAACAACAAATACAAATATTTGTATATGCGCACTGTCTAAGGACAGTGCGCGCCAAGTTGATGATGTGCGCTGGTCTGCAGGGCAATAAAATAATTAATAATATTATAAAAGAAAAACATAAATAAAGTTATGCAAAATTATACAATAAATAATGAAAAATATAATAATAATAAAGTTATAATAGTTATAGCTGCGCGACCCACGTATCAGGGAACGGGTATATACCGTTCTCTATGGTGTGTAGGGGAGACTGCTACATGTTTACCCTTTCCATAGTGCGAAAAGTAGTATCTATAATTTGGGAAACCTATATTTGACTTAACATATGGCCGTAGGGTTAGAATAAATAAATTTACTGGACACTCACTTAAGTTTGCAAAAGTAAATTTAGTTTTCTTAAGACCAGTAAGAACTTGGCTAACACCGAATTGCGTGTAGTGTCCTTTTGACGTTTCCTCAGAAGGAGGAGTAAACCGGTTGGGGGCACTACATATAGACAGTTAGGTACATTAGGTGTTGTGGTATTAATAGATAGTCGGGTCTTAGGGCGTTTCTTGACCATCTGTTGTAAGACGAATTCCTTATTACCGAAACGGCGATATTAAACAACGTCTTACTTCATCATATATACGAATGTATTGACTTCACTGTTTTAACCCCGCCGTGGGGAGTCACCTTGATGTGGTGGCGGGGCTTGAAGAGTGGTCGGCGGCGCCCCCTCCTGCGGGGCCCTGTCCGTCTCTGTAGGGTTGGTGTCCGTCGGTCTCATGGACCAAGCACTCCCCCTTCATCACTGGTAGAGGGGGCCTACCGGTGATGTTGCTCGTCCTTACCCGTCTATATCTAGGGCAGGACTAAGCCTCCCAGCGTGTTTGCCGTGCGTGGCGTCCTGTATACTCCCCGCGCTCCCTCATCTGGGAGTTGAGTCCATCGCGGGGCAGGAGGTAGTTGCCTGCGGTGGACAACACACTTCTTTGGTGGGGGAGTTGGGGTAAGACAGGTGGTCCAGTGTGGCCCCGCTAGATCAATCGGCTGGTCATGCGTTGGCTAGGGTCAAGCGGCTGCTGT
Source organism: Metacarcinus magister (assembly GCA_029783475.1). Lineage (NCBI taxonomy): Eukaryota > Metazoa > Arthropoda > Malacostraca > Decapoda > Cancridae > Metacarcinus > Metacarcinus magister. The sequence continues at coordinate 12,697,256 of JAPQNM010000049.1, forward strand.
CTGGTGGGCACCGCAACGGTCCCGCGGCTGCCACCTCACTCCAGGCAGTGGCTGCGTATACTTCCCCCACTACCCCTAGGGCTGTTGGAAGCCGTCGTGCCTCAACATACATCCCTCCCTTGTTGGGCACCGTGGTGGGTGGGGGGGTGGGGAAGTGAATGTTTTCTTAATATTGTATGGCATCTTCACCACCACTCTCGCGACCAAGCTCTCTCCCCGAAGTCCGCTCGTCCCCGGCTTCTTCTTCTCGATCTTCCCTTATCGCCACCCTTGAGCCTTTCCGGGCAACGGGTGGTGCAACTGGGACCACTGTCCCCTCCGCTTCGAATTCTACAGATTCGAACCGAGAATTTTTTAATTATAAGCCTAGAAAACAAAGACGCGTTAACGCACAGAAGGGCTTTTCAAGCCCTCTCATTCAGACTCTACCAGGTACTTTCGAGCCGGCATATTACGAACAGTTCCTTGTCATCAAGTCTCTTGATGGTGTGTCTGTTATGGATCTAGACATATTTGACGTACATCGAGCACTCATTAAAGTTTGTGGACGCGAGCCTAAGGTCTCCTCCCAAAGGGATGGTAGTCTCCTAGTGGAGGTGTCGTCCCCGGAAGAGAGTGCTCGCCTCAGAGCGATCTCCTCTGTCCCTGGAACGCAGGTGGCGTGTACTCCACACGCTACCCTCAACCAGTGTAAGGGGGTCATCTTTTCTCGTGACGTCATGCGCTACTCAAACGAAAAGCTTCTTCACGAACTGAGTGATCAGGGTGTTGTAGGAGTTGATCGTCTACAAAGAAAAGTTAATGGAGTTCTTGTTCCCACCCCTACCCTCTTTCACACTTTCCACCGACTCAAACTGCCTGAAGTTGTCAAACTGGCGTGGCTCCGCCTCCCAGTAAAAGCATACATACCGTCCCCTAGGCGATGCTATCACTGTCAGGCATTTGGACATGTCAGTCGTTCCTGCCGTAGGTTGCAAGATGGCCTTCCAGCGGTGTGCACGTCCTGTGGTACGACGGATCACGATGGCACGACCTGCCCTGGTCCTGTCTCCTGTTTTAACTGCCACGGACCTCACCCAGCTTACTCAAAAGACTGCGACCGCTACAGATTTGAGAGGGAAGTACTCTCCATCAGGACCACGGAGAAAATTGATTTTGCCGAGGCAAAGCGTAGAGTTCTTACTACGCATATACGTCCAGGAGTGACATGCAACTATGCTTTCCTCTCTTACTAATAGACGTCAACTACGCAAAACGACTGCTACAGTGCACCAAGTGGCTAAGCCACAAAATGATTCCCATAAAAATGCTGTTGCTCCTGCTGCTCTGCCCTCTACCTCTATGGAGGTGTCAGAGGAACTCACTCAGGCCCCTACTGCTACGCCATCACACCATAAGCGTAGGAGAAGTGAGGACTCCCTCGAAGAGGTGCCCCTTCCTAAGAAACGATCCTCTATACCCTCTGGTGGGCCTCGAAGGCTTCCAACAGTGTCGGCTCCGGCCGTCACTTCTACCCCTGTGTCGGCTTCGGCCGTCACTTCTACCACAGTGTCGGCTCTGGCCGTCACTACCTCCCCGGTGTCGGCTCTGACCGTCACTCCCACCCAGGTGTCGGCTCCGGCCGTCACTCCCACCCCGGTGTCGGCTCCGGCCGTCACTCCCACCTCGGTGTCGGCTCCGGCCGTCACTCCCACCCCGGTGTCGGCTCCGGCCGTCACTCCCACCACGGTGTCGGCCCCGGTCGTCACTCCCCCCCTGGTGTCGGCTCCGACCGTCATTCCCACCTCGGTGTTGACTTCGACCAACACTCATGCCCCGGTGACGGCTCTGGCCGTTACTCCCGCCCCTGTGTCGGCTACGGCCGTTACTCCCGCCTTGGTTTCGGCTCCGGTTGTCACTCCTACCCCGGTGTCGGCCTCACTGGCCACTGGGCTAGGAAAGACTGCAAGGCGATTGTCCAATGTCTCCACTGCTCTAGCCACTGCCATTAGGCAGGGCAAGAGCAAAAAGGATACTGGTGTTGGGAGGGCCTCCTCTAGGGGCCTCCCCACGCACCGTTAATTTTAATATTTTTAATATTTTACAGTGGAATCTTCGTGGGTTGAGAGGGAATTGGGAGGAGCTCAGTCTACTCCTGCGAAGACACCAGCCGGTCTGTGTCTGTCTGCAGGAGACTATGATTGGTTCGTCCTCCCATCCTCCATCCAGGGGTTACTCTGGCTTTTACTCTCCTCATGATCGTGCGCAAGGCTATCATGGTGGAACAGCAATTTTTTTTAGATAACTCACGAGGCATTGCTTTTAGCTCTTTTAATATTGTCTCCCCCCTGTAGCTGGTGGCTGTCCAGCTCCACCTCAGGAGAACTTACACTGTCTGCTCTTTATACCTCCCTCCCAATTCTCCAGTAGACAGAGAGGACTTCGTTTCCCTAGTCCAGCAATTGCCTTCCCCGTTTATTGTTTTAGGAGATTATAATGGTCGGCACACCCTGTGGGGAGATACACTTATCAACCCCAGGGGAGCAATGATTGCTACTGTGGTTGAAGCCTTAGATCTAGGTATTTTTAACACCGGTGACCATACACACTACCACATCCAGACAGACACCACCTCGGCTCTAGATTTATCATTGTGTTCTCCTGACACCCTACTTGACTTCACATGGAGCGTCACAGGAGATCTTTGTGGGAGTGACCACTACCCTATACTCCTGTCTTCTCCCGACGTCCTCCCCTTACCCTGTGTCCCCAACCGGTCCCCTGGTGGTCTGATGAGTGTAGACAGTCAGTGACAGATCATCGTCGATCTTTTGGTAGGTACCGTCGACACAAAACAGAATTTTTCCGGGGACAATACAGACTGGCTAGAGCTAAAGCTCGTCGAGTCCTCAAGGATGCTCGCCGTAAGTCCCTTGCATCTTTTGTCTAAGCCTGGAAAGGACGCCTGACTCCCCCTTATCTATCGACCCATTGCTCTTACCGTTTGCATGATTAAAGTTTTTGAGAAGATGGTTAACACTCGTCTAGTCTGGTTCCTTGAAAAGGGTGGCCATCTTTCGGCAGTACAGTGTGGTTTTCGTCGATCTCGCTCTACTTTAGACCCTCTTCTGCGATTAGAAAACACTATCTGCCAAGCTTTTGCTTGCAGGCAGCGGGTTGTGAGCGTCTTTTTCGACCTTGAAAAGGCATACGACACTACCTGGAGGTATGGCATTCTACGAGCTCTCCATACGGTTGGACTCAGGGGTCACCTCCCTCTGTTCGTACGGTCTTTTTTACAGGACCGTACTTTTAGGGTGAGGGTGGGCACTGCTCTTTCTAGCTCTTTTGAGCAAGAAGGAGTCCCCCAAGGTAGTGTCCTCAGTGTCACTCTATTCAGCGTTGCCATCAACAGCATCACCGAGTGCGTCCACCGGGACTTTCGATGCACGCTATACGCTGATGACTTTTCCCTCTCCTACGCTTCCTCTCGTCTCGATGTGGCCGAGCGACACATCCAGTTGGTTCTTGGCCGGGTCACCCGTTGGGCCGATAGTCATGGTTTTAACTTTTCCCCCAGAAAGACAGTTGCTATGCTTTTCTCTCGAAGCAGAGGTGAGTTTAGGGATCCAGACCTATACCTCTATGGCAGGAGACTGCCAGTAGTTGAAACGACTCGATTCTTGGGCTTAATACTTGACAGACGCCTTACCTGGTTGCCACACCTGCGGGACCTGAAAGCTGCTTGCCAGCGGCGGATGTCCCTGCTCCGTTTTCTTTCCGATGTGTCTTGGGGAGCTGACCGCACCATTCTCCTCCGTTTATATCACTGTTTCGTTCTGTCGAAGTTAGATTACGGTTCCCAAATTTATGCTTCAGCCACATCCCCTCGCCTTCGTACTCTTGATTCTGTACATCACGGTGGAATCAGACTGGCGACGGGGGCCTTTCGGTCTTGCCCAATCCCTAGTCTACTCGTAGATGCAAGAGTGTTACCCCTCGATCTTCACCGTCAGACTCAGATGGCACGTTTGTTGTTCAGATGCCAAAGTCTCTATGGTGATCCCACTTACAGTGCTGTGATGGACACTTCACGGGACGCCACTTTCACCCAGTACCCGCACTTCCCACAGCCTTTTGGCTTTCGGGCTCGTGGCGTCCTTGAAGAGTTGTCCCTTCCTCGCCCTGCCATAGCTGTCCCACGATTATTGCATGTCCCGCCGTGGAAGCGGCTGGCCGTATCGTATTGCCGTTACATACAGACTAACAAGAGTGCTATGTCGGAGCATGCTGTGAGGACTTTGTTCACCGATCATGCTTCCGTACATGAGGGTTGCACGCCCATTTTTACTGAAGCCTCCAAATCCGATGCAGGCGTCGGATTTGGAGCTGTCTTCCCTGATTTTACCCGGTGCGACAGTCTACCCCCTTTACATCAATTTTTACCGCAGAGCTGTGGGCCATTTTAGTAGCGATAAAATCTGTATATGTTAAAAATAGAAGAAAGGATGATGATATGTAAAATGAGAGAGGAGCAAGGAATGATGTGGAATTAATCAATGAATTAAAATTGTAGAAAACTGAAAACTGTGTTCCGTAACCCCGTGACCAGTTTATATTGATTAACGGAACACGAAAAACGTTGCAATAACGGCGACGAAAGGTAGATTTGAAAGAATGCCACTCAAATTGGGAAACCAGAGAGTAACATATTGGATCATGTCATGTACATTGGAAAAGCAGTTTATGTGTTAAATTGTAGTAACTTAAATGCTAGTACTCTAGTTTAGGGGACTAATTTGAATTGCCATTACCACTAAATTGAATAATTGTCATATCTACTATTTTCTCTTATCTACTTTGATATATTGATGTATTGTTCTATTTTGAGAGAAAAATGAATTTGCACTGAATATGATATAATTGCATTAACTCCATAACAAATATGCCACAAAACACCATCTTTTGAGTGAATTGATGGAAACCGTCTTAATAGTGTGGAAAATTTGACCTAATTGAGAGAAGAATAGTGAAAAAATATCACTCATAATATTGGTAGTCCACTTAAGTTAAATATTATTGTACATTGATACCTGTCTAACCTTTCTCAGGCACTCATTAAGCCCTGGGCAAAGAGTGTGACTCAGAGCCTCATCCTCATCGACTCAGAGCTCCCAGACGATGAAGATCCCTTAGACTCCAGCGTGGAGGAGAAACCCTCAAAGAAGAAGGGAGGAAACAGAGGTCTGATGGAGCTTGTTCCTCCTAAGGCATACAAGGTGGAAATCCTTGATCCGTGCATCCCAGTGTTGCCTTCCAGCGGCCTCAACGACATGACCGGCAGCATCAGGCTCTCGGGCACACTGGCGGGCCTTGCATTTGTGCATTCCAAGGTGAGGTAACTGCTGTGGATTAGCCTAAGGATGCGGGAGGTCAAAGTTAGAGTAATGGACCATGGGACAAGTATGGAGCATGATGTTGTGAAGAGATGAGAGGTGAGTGTATGTGTGTGTGTGTGTGTGTGTGTGTGTGTGTGTGTGTGTGTGTGTGTGTGTGTGTGTGTGTGTGTGTACCTTGTCTTGGCTATCCTCACATCCTCCCTTAAGTGTTATGTCAGTCTAGTATATAAATAAATTGTTTTGTTGTGAGCAGATGGTGTGTGCATGTGTAATGATGTCATGTTACAGTAAACATCATTGAATTATACAAAAATGCATTCGGTATTTTACTGAATTCTTTAAAATTGTCACCTCTAGTTTTCTTTTCTCTTTCCTGTTGAATTGTAATGTTGTCTCCTGCTTTTTTCCACATTTTCAAAATAGATGATTGTATAGAGAAAAGTATGTTTTTGCATATTTCTCAAATAACACATTCTATGTGCAGGAAAGGCCAAATCTATGTTAAGAAAAAAATTGGTTTGAGCCTCCAAGTGTTGTGTGTTGAATTGCGTTGATTTGCGTTGCGTTGTGTTGTGTTAACAGGCGACGGTGGGTGAGGCTCGTGCTGCCGTGCTGGTGGACTTGGTGAGGTCTGTTGTGTCACGCTGGGAGATGCACTGTGACTCCTTGACGGAGGAGCCGCCCTCACACCTCATTGGACCTATCATACACGAAACCTCCCAGACGGGTGTTCCTAGAAGGTGTGGATTGCAACACTGTTTTGTCACCATTACCATTGTCACCATTGTGTGTGTCATTATAATTCTTGTCATTATTAGGCTGTCAGTAAGGGAGGAAGTGCAACGAGAATGGCTGGCGTGAGGCAATTTAAGGGCTAATTAGGCTCCTGGCTAGTACAGTGGTAGCGCGCTGGCCTTGCATTCGCTTGGTCGGCATATCGAGTCCCCTCCCGGGCCCGTGATGGTTAAGCTGTTTACTGGGGAGGAACCGCTGTGGTCGGGCACCACAGTGGGGGGTTATTAGCCCAGTAATTAAAATAAAAAAAAACTTAGGTTGGACAAAATTGCTTTATTTTTTTTCTCAACTGAATTTGACAGGAAATTTGGTCTACTTCTTAGTATAAAAAGTCTACCTTGATCTGCTCACTGCTAGTACCCCAAATTTGCCCTAAATCAAGATGGCCGCCATCGTTGGCACTAAATGCCAAAAATTAGCATATCTTCCAAACTAATAAGACTATAAATGCAAACAAAGTGTCGAATCCTATGTTTTTGGGGTCAGGGAATTCATTTATTATGGTATTATTTGTCTGTATGTTACCTATTTGCAGATAATTGCAATCATACTCTGAATTTTGTGCAAAAAAATTGTCATATTATTCTACTTTATTCTGTCTTATTTGTAATCTACATCATGTCTTCATTGTTGTTACTTGAAATGTTATTTGAATGTTTCTAGATTGTAAATGGCTTTCGTTTAATTTTTACAGGTTGCATGTGCATGAAATAACAACATGTTTGTGGTGGAGGGTAAATGAACTAACTGGAAGACTGAACAGAGATGGCATGTGTCATCTGTAGTGAAGTGATTGATCTAGACAAGCCCAATGATTATGCCAAAGTGAAAGAAAAAGGGTGTGCTGGCATTAACAAAGTGAACTAAGAGAGAAACTTAGATACAGAGAGATCCAAAGACAGTTCTTTCCAAGATTATGTACACCAATGTTGAAGTGTTCCAGCGAGACATACAGAATGACAACCTAGATGTGATGTGGACAGTGGCCTTCCACCTTCTAAAACCACAACCTATGTGGTCAGGGTACATACAAATGCTGCATCGTAACACCCCAAATCCTGGAAAAAGCTCTGACATATTCGTGCCCATGATTGACCTCACACCACCTGACCCTACCTGTGTGTACTCCACTTTGGAGTAAGTTGTGGACCATGCTAGCCGGTACAACACAACTCCGTGGCAGTTGCATTTTACTAGCTTCAGCAAAGATGCTGGAACAGCATCCCTCTGCATCCTCACTGGCTTAAGCTTCTTCACATTTTGGCCTTTGTGGAGCAACCAGCCCCACTTGGTTGGATTAAGAATATTGCCTAACCAGGTCTGTACCTGGTGGTACACTCGGTAACTATGGTACTTGGCTACATCGCAAGTGAGTGGGAGAGATTCAGGAGGCAGATAGACCGACCTGGACGCCACCTTGCTACTGAACCTGGCTGCTCTTTCAAAGTCAAGGCTATTTCCAGGCTTACAGTTGTACAGGACTTCTAGAGAGGCCTGGTCATGCTTGTTATTATGCTTGCCTGGCTGACGTTCTGGAGAGCATCTTCATAGATGGATACCGGAACTGAAACAAGCAATTTGTTTTAAAACTAACAAAACTTTATTAACTAGGCTAAACATATTTCATCTTCTTTTCTCTCTCTCTCTCTCTCTCTCTCTCTCTCTCTCTCTCTCTCTCTCTCTCTCTCTCTCCTCTCTCTCTCTCTCTCTCTCTCTCTCTCTCTCTCTCTCTCTCTCTCTCTCTCTCTCTCTCTCTCTCTCTCTCTCTCCTCTCTCTCTCTCTCTCTCTCTCTCTCTCTCTCTCTCTCTCTCTCTCTCTCTCTCTCTCTCTCTCTCTCTCTCTCTCTCTCTCTCTCAGCATCAGTAGTTAATTCTAAAACTATAGACATTTTCATATCTAGATTAGACAAACATTTAAGAGAAATAGACTTATTTAAAAAAAAAAAAAAGGCAATTAAGTGATTCATGGTGTAAAGTGACTCAGATTGCCGGGGGATGGGGGGGGAGGGGGCCTGCAGCTGTTGGTTGTCAGGGTACGGAGAGATCCTCTGATCCGAAGTAAATGAGAATCGCATCTCTACCTGAAAAACAGTTGCAGTATAAGTCCTTCTGGTCTGTGTCTACTTCACTGGTTCCCATTTGAGATGAGCATACAATTTAGAGTAAACAATGCGAGCATTTGTGAAACCGTTTCTATGAAATTTACTTTACCGATAATTAAGGGGACACATAAAAATGAATAAAAAAAAAAGAATAAGATCTTTCAACTTGAAACTTTAAGGGTATAACCAAATTATTAATGTCGACTCTGTGTGAGCAGGAGAATGTAATACGTCATGACGTCTGACGATATGACGTCATAACGTTTTTCATAATGTAAAAACTTCCTGTTGTACTATATTTTGTCGTAGACACCTGCTTCTACATGGAAATACTTTAATGCAATACAAAGAACGTGCAATTGAGTTTTCTTTAAAATTCTCAATACGTAATGAGTTATTGAGGCCATAAATAAAACATTTTGTGTAGGTGGAGGAAGTCTTTCTTGGCATCCCTTAGGCACCTTTTGCACCACCTTGTCATGCAGGTTTCTCATATAAGCCTTCATCAATAATTTACTGTCTATTTTTTCTAGCATAAACCTCGTCCATACATTATTATACGAGTTGTGGAAGTTGTTGTTCTGATATTTTTGGTACATACACAGCACGATGGGAGTGTTGAGGACGTGTCAGTGTGGGGTGAGTATGTGTGTCACAAGGGGGGGGGGGCTATCTTTGCCAATGAACTTCTGAAAAATTTAAGGTTTGAGTCATTAGAGTCATTTGAGTTGAAAGCGGGTAAAAATATCTTCATATTGGCTATTCCATCATTTAAAATTAAGAGAACCCAAATCAATACCATTTTATTTATTTGCTATGACAGAATTCCCTTCATTAAAGATATCGACTCTTCCGTTATGACAGTTTTGGAGACCTAAGAGTCTGGAATGATAAAGAAACATTTTTTATAAGCAAAACTAAATATTTATCAAGATAGAGGGGAAATGTGACCCCTTACATCCCTCAGACCATTCCCTCATCCTCACCTATAAACAACTCTGCAATTTTCAAATCAAAGAGAATCAAATACTTTGTGCCTCCCTTCACCATGGATGTTTGTTTAATGTTTCATAAGATTTCACACGAGTGCTAATTTCCGTTTTGCATAATTCTCCTGGGAGAGTTTACATTCTACTATTGATTTGCCTTGCATGCTGTGGTAAAGCTGAAGACAGAACGTGTATGTGATTACTACCATAGATTCATAATGGAAATAGTAGTCAGCATTGCGACAGCAATGTATCATAATACCTTTATTTTTTAACATGTTGTCTTTCTCAGCCATGTATATTACGTGGCAGTTCAAATTGTAGTGTTGACTTTTTATATGGTAGAGTTAACATGGCCTCGTTGGGTTTTTGAAGGGTCCGTATTGGTTACATTAAACTATACATACAATGGAATCTATCTGATTATGATTCTACGTAAGAAACTGACGAGCTGATATATATTGGTACACGGTGGTGGTGGTGGTAATGGTAATGGTTATTCTTGCCTGTTTGTTACTTGTAAAGCATAAGACAAGCAAGACTTTGAACATAGAAGAGGAAATAGTGGCTAAAATAGTGCATCCTGAAGCCCCAATCATCATATAAGGTGGGGAGGGTACACCAACAACACTGAGGTCAAGAGTAAATACCATGCAGCATCAGAACTGGAAATTGCATGGAGATCAAGTGACTTCGTAGTGACCTTGACTTTGATGATGCCGAGCCAGCAGTGTCCGGCAGCAGTCAACAGTGGTTCCTGATGCTCACTTATTTCAGGTTCATTGGGCTGTACAAACGCAGTAGGTGTGGTAGTAAGTGTAGAATTAAATTTCTTTCGCTTTCATTATGTTTTACAATGTGTGCTTCCTAACATCATAAGCCGCTCCTGTGATAGGTTGATGATGATATATTGTAATAAATGCACACACTAGTTCCAGTTGTTATATGTGGTATATGTGGTTTATTGATAATGGTGTCACTTGGCATAGAGTATATGAGCCCAGCTGCTGCCTTCTCTCACACCACTGCACAGGGATGTGTTGGAACCCGAAAGTAATACTTGTCAAACACATGATGAAGAAATTACTGAAGGAGCAGAGGTTACAGAATAATGAGGTACTAGAATTACGAGAGGCCCCATAGAGCCTCAGCTGCAAATTCCTAAAGGATAAGGCTTCCAAAACATAAACATCCATCAATGTAGGTTCGGCTAAAAGCCTCGGAGGTCCACCTCCCCTACCTTCCCACGGAGAGAGATAAACAAATCGTTTAGCAGGGGCAAAGGTTCACGCGAGTCCCTCGCGCTCACGAGGCGACCATGCGAGACCGCCTATTAATCAAGAGACGACCCTAACACCCTCGCACATCTGGATTACCTCAACGGAGCTGAACACGAGAGAAAGAGGCACAGCAGAAAGCAGAACTAACTTGGACGTGGTAGAGAGTAGACATACTTTAAGAAGACTCTCTTAGACCCACGCCAGCTCGACTTGCAGTAGAAGTCAGACATACAGCAAGGTTAAGAAACAAGAAGAACCTCAGAAATATTACAAGATATACTACAGGGTAATAAGAAGGAAGAAGAGCCCTAATAACAAGAAGAGAAGAAATAAGAAATAGAATAAAGAAGAACAAGGATTAGAGATACAGAAGAAATCCTTGTGAAGAAAGAACACAGAGTATTAAGAAGGAAGAAGAACTCTGAAAGAAGAATAAGGATATAAGAAGGAAGAAGCATCCTTACAACAAGATTCCCAGGACTCAACAGACGAAGGCCTGAAGGACAAGACGTCAACGGCGGACATGTTGCTGTATTTCGTGAGTAGAAGTTGAAGAGTTGAGCTGGCTGGCATATATTTAGTCAAGGGTCCAAGAGGTATAGTTAGGATTGATTTAGCTAGGATATGTGTAAGAAGTGAACCGTAGTTTATTGTATAACACGGATCACAGTAGACTAGGAAAGTAACGTATTAGAGAGGAGTAACAAAATAGTACAAGAAGTACTATATTATAACTTAAGAATAAATCTAAAGATAATACAACCTTTCACATCCCTGAATTCACGTTTCTGAAGAGAAGACGTTATCTGTTGCCCTATCTTCCATAGAATATTATTCTTGAGGATCCTTGGAATAACACGTCCAAGAAATCAGCAAAAGATGTATTCAAATAATTACAGCTTGCCTGATAAAAGTAAGTAAGTAATTGTTAGTGGAAGGGCGGGTTTCGACAGATGTGTTGTTTTACACTACCAAGTACACACAAAGCTCATTACATTGGACTCCAGTTCCGTGTGTGCCAGTGCAGCGTACACCTGTACACCTCAAAGATGGGTGGTAACAGTTTCATATTTTCACAGTACAAATATTGTGGACAAAATATCACACTAATGGGTAATATCACGATATCCATTATATTCGTTGATTCTGCTGAAAATTTTACTAAATACTAAAAATGATAGTAATACTCATAACATAAAATTTTTTTTATTGCATTTAATTAAACAAAACCTGCCTTCACACATAAGAAAACTTGTAAATGAAAATATAAAACATGAATATTGAACACTCTTGGTTATCACCATATTAGATACATGAAAATATGAAACATGTATTTTTTGCCAACCTTAAAGGGAGCATGTTAGTTTGTTATTGTAGCACTTTGAATAGTCAGTAACAGATGAACAACTACAACCTGATAGATGCCCATTTGTTGCTGACTTGTTCAAATGCTACAATGACAAAACAATATACTCCTTTCCATAAAACTGTGAGGAGTGTTATGGTGCATTGTAATGAAACTTGAACACTTGAAGGAGGAAACTTGAAGGAGGAGAATGTTTGGATCCAAGGCTGTAGCAGGTGGGGATGAGGATAATTAAATAGATGTGAAATGAATCACTGAACAACAAATCTAAGATCACTTATACTAAACTGAAGAAGAGAATGGAATTCGAGCATGAGTGGGGAGAAAAGGTAGACTGAGGTGGTTTGGAGATGTTAAGATGGTGGACAGTGATTGGGTGAAAAGAGTTAAAAATCTGAATGTAGTTACTAGAATTCTTTGAAGTTCAGAAGGACCTGATAGATTTAAACTTGTACAGTGAGACTGTTCTTCAATATGTAGCTTGGTGAGTGTCAGGGCCGAGGTGACTACCAATTAATATTATGCTTCTATAGAGTTGTGGGAAAGAAAAATGATGGAGTATGATACCCCGAATATATTTGCACACACAGAAAATAGCACACAGTAGGTTAAAAGACAAAATAAATCACCAACGACGAACTGCTCGTAAACAATTACCAGAGCAGGGGTATGGAACCCAAATAACTCCCTGTACAGCTGTCTGGAGGGTGAGATGCGTGGCAGCAACACTCGGCAACGTAGATTGCTCCTCAGAGAGCAGGAAGGGTCGAATGGTGTAGGTACAGTTGAAGGGCACACTGGAAGGGAGCCCAAGTCTCCAGAAATGCCTTCGGAATGTTGAGAACCAGCAGCAGGTGGTGAGGTGTTGTCAGGTGAGAGAGCTGAAGCGTTCTGTCTATTCCCGATCCGGCGGCGTGGAGCTTGCCTCGGTTAGACTACCCCCCTACCCCTGGACAAAGTGATGGGGTAGTGGCGGGGAAGCCGGTGAACAAGTAGTTGGAGAGGTGAATCAGCGCCGGCAGACTAGAGTGGTAGTTCAACCACTAATTAGGGGGAGACGAGGCAGGTGCAGTTCCTCACACATGCCCCCACTAAAACATCTGCTGCAAAGCTGATGTCGAAGAACTGCAGCTGACCAGGAGACATAAACAAACTTATAATAGACTTGAGTGCAGGAAACAAAACTTGTAAAAGATTGGAGTGCAGGAAAACAAAATAAAGAAAAGCTATTGCCGGCTGAGAAGGTCGGCTCCAATGTTGTCTGTCCCGGCAACATGAACAACATTAAATTTATAGGGTTGAAGACCTAAAGCCCATCGTAGTAGAATAGGTCCCGAAGTCAAGGCTTGCTTCAGCAGTTTGAACAGTTCATGCAGATCTTCAGTCCCTTAGCTGACATACGTTGACACTTGTCGCAGGAACGGCAGTAATCCCGGATGTCTGCACACATCCTTGGCCAATAAAAGTCTTGCAAGACCTTCATCTGGGTCTTCTGGTGGGAGAAATGTCCAGCCAAAGGACCTTCGTGAGCAACACGTAGGATGACGGGACGGCAATCGCTGGGAACAACCAAGGATAAACCATTTACCTTTTGAGGGTGATCCGAGGAGAGACATTTTCGGTACAGGAGGCCGTCTTCATGTATGAACTGGTATGTGGCACCATCCCGGGCCTTCTCAACTTCTTGAGTGGTAACCTTTGATTGTAAACCCGTCAAGGAAGGACAGGATTCCTGAAGTTGACGAAACTTATCAGGGGTTACAGTCAAAGGATGGAGCTTAGGCAGAACTAGAGGTTGGACCCGTTTAGATCGACCGGCTCTGGTCTCCACAGCACACACTTGAGTAGTTGAGGACTCAACTGGTGGTAGACGCGGACATCCAGAAGGGAGGTTGTCCTTATCTTGAGAGGAGAGGGAAGTTCTGGGCGAAAGTGAGTCATCAGGAGGCAACAGAGGATCTTGTAGGGAAGAAACGTCGGTGGTGGCTTGGTCATGGTCACTATGGAGAAGATCGTTGTCATTAGTGAGTAGAGAATCAGGACTATCAGGATCTTGTACCACGGGAATATTCCCAACTAGAGTACTAGCAAATTTAATTGGGGCTCTTACAGCATCTGTCCAACCAGTGTAAAATGGGCACCGTATGTAACACTTAACTACAGGAAATTCGTCGATGCGTCCCAAATAGTCAGCAACTTGTACTTTGGGGCAGAGTGATGGGTCAATGTCTGGCAAGGCTTCCTCAGAAATTACAACTCCAGAGCATCCGGTATCCCTAATTATAGAGGAAGACCATGACGCATCAATAGTCCCCGTAACTGAGAAGTTTGGCACTTTATGGTCTTCTAAAGAAAATCCAACCTTATAGGGGGGCGTGGTAGTAGTTCCATCCTTGAATGCTCGAGGGTTCCTGGGACAGCGTGGTCGTATATGTCCTGCTTCCCCACAATTGTGACAAGTCACGGTTGAGGGAGTCTGACTCCCAGGAGAAGGTAGAGACTGGAGTGGAGTAGCAAGTCGAGGGGAGATTTTCTTAGCGTTGTTGTAGGAAGAGACCTTAGGATAGGCGTTGTGGGCGGATGCCCAGTCATCCGCTATTTGTATTGCTTCCTTCAGCTTGGTAGGCCTTCCTTGATGAATAGCCGTATTTCTGCTGATAAGGAGGACAGAAATTGGTCAAAGATAATAAACTCCCTTAAATCAGCATAAACATTGGCCACAGAGGAAGACTCAACACAAGAATCAAACATCCTTGATAACTGGGTAACGAACTGACATGAAATCCATCCGGTAGCCATCTGGAGTTTTACTGAAGCCTGTTAACAAGGCTTGCTTCAGTAACTCGTAATCCTCAGTGGTGGATGACGGAAGGGACGTGTAGAGTTCGGCAGCTTTACCAGTAAGGAGGCAACCCAGACGAACGGCAAAGGTATCTCTGGGTAAAACCAGCATCTCGGCCACTCACTCAAACCTAGTTAGGTAGGTGGCAATGTCCTCTTCATCCTTGTATGGTGGTAGACTAGGTCTGAAAACAGGATCATGTGATGGTAGGACTGGGGGCTTACCTTTAGCTGCAATTTCTGCCAGCTTGATCTCTTTCTCCCTCTCAGCTTGTCTTTCTTCTCTTTCCTTCTCAGCTTGTCTTTCTTGTCTTTCCTTCTCAGCTTGTCTTTCTTCTCTTTCCTTCTCAGCTTGTCTTTCTTCTCTTTCCTTCTCAGCTTGTCTTTGTCTTTCTTCTCTCTCAGCTTGTCTTTCTTCCCATTCGTGTTTCTGTTGTTTTACGATCCACTGGCCAATTTCCTTGCCCTGCAGACCGAGGGCTTCACCCTGCTCCTTCAGTTCTTGAATGGAAGACATGGAGAAGACCAAACAAAGAACACAATAAAAAAACAAAAATTGGACAACACCTCACGTGCAAAATCTGGCCAAAGCAAGAGTTTGACAGCAATCAAAACACACTCATAACATTACTCCCAGGCCTCAGGCAGCAACGGCGCGCAGCAGCGGCTTACAGGTTAAAACCCACAATCTGTAAAAAGATAATAAATAATTGGTAGTTCTTATCCTGGCGAGGTCGCCAATATGTCAGGGCCGAGGTGACTACCAATTAATATTATGCTTCTATAGAGTTGTGGGGAAGAAAAATCATGGAGTATGATAACCCAAATACATTTACACACACAAAAAATAGCAAACAGTAGGCTAAAAGCCAAAATAAATCACCAACGACGAACTGCTCGTAAACAATTACCAGAGCAGGGGTATGGCACCCAAATAACTCCCTGTACAGCTGTCTGGAGGGTGAGATGCGTGGCAGCAACCCTCGGCAACGTAGATTGCTCCTCAGACAGCAGGGAGGGTCGAATGGTGTAGGTACAGTTGAAGGGCACACTGGAAGGGAGCCCAAGTCTCCAGAAATGCCTTCGGAATGTTGAGAACCAGCAGCAGGTGTTGAGGTGTTGTCAGGTTAGAGAGCTGAGGCGTTCTGTCTGTTCCCGATCCGGCGGCGTGGAGCTTGCCTCGGTTAGACTACCCCCTTACCCCTGGACAAGGGGGTGGGGTAGTGGCGGGGAAGCCGGTGAACAAGTAGTTGGAGATGTGAATCAGCGCCGGCAGACTGGAGTGGTAGTTCAACCACTAATTAGGGGGAGACGAGGCAGGTGCAGTTCCTCACAGTGAGTGTTGTCTTGTCTCTGAATGTACTATGGATTTTTCGAGAACGTTTACAATTCTAAATACAAGTGGCAGGATAGTCAAGGCAACCCAACACAAACTTGGGCCTTGGTGATCATTATGACTTGACTGGTTAAGTATCATGAATCTTGAGAACTTTGCCTGGATGCTCCTACCAGGGCTGCCTTTTAATCAAATTCTCATTATCTTAAAACATTAGGCATTATAATGGTGATAGTAGTGGGATGCCCTGAAAAGAATATGGAATTTGAAAAAAAGAAGCAAAAATGTAAGTGAATCCACCGAGGATCAACCTGCGATACTTTTGGGACGCAAGTTGGAAAAAAATATTACGTAAGCTATTTGGAAACACCACAACTTAATATTAATGAGATACAAGCCGTGTAGTGGCTGGACATCCACTTGGGGTCAATTGGTAAAAAGTCGTGTACCA
Organism: Metacarcinus magister; assembly: GCA_029783475.1. Taxonomy (NCBI): domain Eukaryota; kingdom Metazoa; phylum Arthropoda; class Malacostraca; order Decapoda; family Cancridae; genus Metacarcinus; species Metacarcinus magister. Next base: position 12,713,794 of record JAPQNM010000049.1, read on the forward strand.
TGAGTGTTCTGTTAGGGTTCCATTCCCAGCCGCTATCCTTTGGATCAATTTCTCAGTGTCTCAAAACATTAGGCATTACATAAGCGAATGCAAACCTGTTAATCAGTGTTTTCCTTCCAGTCATCTCTCCCTTGTAGGTGAGGGAGTTCTCCACTTACTTCCCGCCACGTCCATGAGTTGCTATACCCCTCCTTAGGTGGTGTGACTGTGCCTTCAGAATGCAATGCAGCGAGTTGTGAGGCGTGTGACTTGAGGCCTTGGTGTTGGTGAAGCGTTCAAGGACACAGCAACAGACAGAGAGTGCGGTGGCGAGCAGGAGTCCCACAAGTGGTGTACTGATGGCGGCCAGGCGGATAGGTGAGGTTGTGGTCTGGTCACACTGGTCAGGTTGCCGCACCCAGGACCTCTCCATCTTCTTTAACATGCCAGCGGCCTTCATCCTCAGCAGTCTGGGGAGAGTGTGGTAGGAGTAAAGGGTAGGTTGCCTATCATTCACATAGTTTCCTCCCTTTTCTTGTCTCCCAATTCTTTTTTCAACTTTACTACTACTACTACTACTACTACTACTACTACTACTACTACTACTACTACTACTACTACTACTACTACTACTACTACTACTACTACTACTACTCGTCCTCGTCCTCCTCTACTAAAAACTCCTTACTGAAAATACCATCTCAAATAACAATGTCAAGGGACGTATACACACACGCTGTTTAGGATGGGAATCAGCGGAGAGTCTTTCTTGAACGCTATCGACGTGGAGGCCTGGAATTCAGACCCGAGCAGGACGAAGTGGCGGCAATCGATGTTGTGGAAGAGGTTGAGATCGGGGATCATGTAGACATATTTCTCCTGAAGGGTCCTAGCTATACCCTCAGCTACCGTGCCCACCAGGAGGCTGGGATCCATCATTAACCTCATATAGGCGGCTTGGTGGTGGGAATTACTGGAACTCTGAGAAAATTTAATTGAAATTATTGAATACATATTTTTGGAACCACAATAATGAAGGACTTTTATCCTTTATCACCAACCCTTCTAAAATACAGATGGTGGGTAGTCATTTGTACACACACAGAGCGTCACATCTGCATAGTCTACCAATAAATAAGCAGCAGCAACCAGTCTTTCCACGAGTTTTATTAATGCCAGACACAAATACTGCATGATTTTTGGGGAGGCAGTGGTACAGTGGTCTAGCGCTCGGGTGAGCGAGCCTAGGGTTCCAGGTTCGAATCCCCGATATTCGCTGACCACTTTTCATTCTTTGATATCACCGCCGAGTGCGCCGAGTGGCCAAAGACTACCCAAATTGCTGCCATACTGTCCTCACACGGGACTTACAACGTTATATGCATCTGAGGCTGTAGCAGCGATTAGCCTCGCACGTTCTCAACATATTCAAGAGAAAACGTAAACATTTGAGGCGTCACTATAAAAAAAAATCTGGTAACCCACCTCAAATAACAGGCGATTAGCCTCGCACGTTCTCAACATATTCAAGAGAGAACGTAAACATTTGAGGCGTCACTATAAAAAAAAATCTGGTAACCCACCTCAAATAACAGGCGAGTGCCTCCATAAGCCTACTGGCGCTAACGGTTAATTATAAAAAAAAAAAAAAACCCTTAACACACTGTTCACCTATAAAGCTCCCTCATTTCCCTTTCCTCGTTGTGTGACTTGCAACTCAGTATCTTTTCTTCCGTGATATTTGTTTCTTCTTCCAAAGAATACATAAGAAACATATGAAGAACAGACACCAGATGACCTGTTGGTCTATAACTAGGGTATCTGCTGAACTATATACTATTACTATAGTATTCTACGTGTTGGAGAACAGGATAGAACAGAACAAGTAGCTCTCTCCACACAACTCTCCCTCCGGCAATGTGCTTGCAAACAACAGTTCTAGGAAAAGTACATTGTAGAAAATGAGGCCATAGAAATTATATAGTAAAGAATTAAGTTAGGAGAGCATACTTTACTAGACTAACATTAATGCTGGTACATCCTAGGAGGAGAATGACTATTAACAGTAACTAAGTGCTGTCATTACATATCCCATCTGAAAAATAAGGAAATAAGGTTAATTTAATAAAATTACATAAAAAATCATAACTCATAATACGAAAAATTGATTGGGGATTGAAAACATTTTTCTCG
>JAPQNM010000049.1:12716065-12718565 GCA_029783475.1 Metacarcinus magister
AAAGACCCAGACCGCAAAAACTAAGCATCAGGAAGTGCGTTTGTGCATGCGCGCGCGCGGGTGTGTGTGTGTGCACGCGCGCGGGTTGTGTGGTGTTGTGTGTGTGCGCGCGCGCGCGCGGGTGTGTATGTGTGTGTGTGTGTGTGTGTGTGTGTGTGTGCGTGTGTGTGTGTGTGTGTGCGTGTGTGTGTGTGTGTGTGTGTGTGTGTGTGTGTGTGTGTGCGTGTGCGCCACTCACCTTGGCTACATAGTGCCCCCATGACGACACTGAAGCTGTCGAGAGTGTGATGCGTTCCCTCCTCTCCCATGATGGCGGTGGTGCCGTACAGGGCGAGGACCAGCGCGAGGCCGTGATGCCCAGCACCGCCCACGCCTGTCCGCTGAACCCCTTGGTGTACGTCCCCCACATCTGGTCGCTTATTGAGGGCCGCTTCACCACCATTTTGTACCTGCGTGGTGAGGTGCTGAACTACTGCTGCTGAAATTACTTAAAAGTACTTGTTTCTGTGCTTCATTTGTTGTGCGAGTTTGTAGTGTTGTAGTATAACGTCCTGGGTGTGGGTGGGAGGGAGCTTCAGGAGTGTCATCTTGAGAGTGGAAGTCTCGCGAAGTAGTGAATTTAAGTTTAAGCTTCAGGAAACCCTAAAATAAATATAAAGGACCGATGAAAAGCTCCAGTACCTGGTGTGAGAAATAGGGAGAAGGAAGTTGACCGCTGTGCTGCGCTCCGGCGTGATGTCCAGTGAGGCGACGGCCATGTCCGCGACGCCGTCCACCACGTCCCTTACCATCCCCGTCCAGCGGCCGCCCACCAAGGCGCCCCACTGTCCGTCACGTGAAGGCCGACACGAGCAACTGAGGGAGGTAATTCAGCATCGCGGGAACACTTGCTTCTGAGGTGTGACGGAACCGCCACCTCGATGTTTGGACTGTGCTTAGATTGCGTTTGAGGAATATATTAATCAAGTATCACACACACACACACACACACACACACACACACACACACACACACACACACACACACACACACACACACACACACACACACACACACATCCACCCACCCACCCACCATAAACCCACCCACCCACCCATAAACCTACCCACCCACCCACTCACCCACCCACCCACCCACCCACCCACCCACCCACCCACGCACGCACGCACGCACGCACGAACGCACGCACACACACACACACACACACACACACACACACACACACACACACACACACACACACACACACACACACACGAAGGGACTCACGTGAAGTTAGTGATTTCCTTGAGGGTGGAGAAGACTTCCCCGAATATGCCGCTCACGGCCACGGTGCCGTCCTTCCCACTGGTGAGGAGGGTGTGTGGAGACTCCTGGTGAGGGAGACAGCGGCGTGAGGTGACATGCCATCTTCCTCACTGAGTGTGTAGCAATGACTGGCACTGACGTCACGAGTAGGTGGTTTTTGGGGCCAAGTAATTACTGTTTAAACTTTTACAGTTTTTATTAACTGCAACTTCTGGCCAGCGGCGTGGGACAGGAATGAACAGTGAGGGTGTGTGGGGTGGGAGGGGGTCGTGCAGCGCGGGTGTGTGCTGGTGTGACGTTGGTGTGTGGTTTGCTTACGTCCACTGTGGTGCAGGTGAGGTGGAGGCCACTTAGGTCAGTGCGTCGCAGCAGCGGGTCACCCACCACAGCCACCATCCTACCGAAGGTCACCCTCCTCTCCTCCACCCTCTCCATCGGTCGAACTTGACCTCTGAGCCAATCCAGATCCAAATTGTCCGCGGGCGTGGGCAGGATCCATCGGCCGGCGGGCAGCACCCTCTTCTCCATGGTGGAGGTAACCTGGTACACCTGCCACAGGGAGGTCGCCGAGCCTTGAGATGGGAATGTGGCCACCGTTACCTGGGAAGGGGGAGGCCACACTAGGAGGATTACTGGCTCGCGTGTTACTGAATGGCTGTAGGCTGAGGCAGGTGCTATCTGTCAAGATGTGTTTGTAAGGATCGTTACACAAACACTTAGGACCAGATCTCAAACCAACTACACACAGCCTGTTGTGAGGGTGTGCGCATCAAACACCACCACAACCACCTCGCTCATCATTGAATCACCACATCATCTACGTGGAGAAATGGGGGGGCGGGGATGGGGTTGAGGGTAGGCCCTCACCAAATCACAGCAACGATTAAAGTGACGTAAAATTTAACAACCCACTTTTTCTCTCCAAACACTGACTCGTTCCTCCTGCTCCTCCTCCTCCTCCGCCTTCCTTTACTCATTCCCCCAAATCCCAATCTTTTCTACTGGACATTCAAAGACTGTTTGTAAGAATGTAACGTTCATTGTTTTGCAGAAAATAACAAATAATTATGAAACAATTTCTTCCGCCAGTTTTTTTTCTTCTCGTTCTTCCCGTTAGTTTTAGTTAAGTATCATTATTCTGAAAGGAAGTAAGGGTCTGTCAGAGTTATCGTTCAAAGCGATGAAAAAAAA
>JAPQNM010000049.1:12728565-12738565 GCA_029783475.1 Metacarcinus magister
AACTCCAGATGGCTACCGGGTGGATTTCAGGTCAAACAAGATTAGAGTAGGACAGAACTACCATCAGTTTGTTACCCAGTTATCGAGGATGTTTGATTCTTGGGTTGAGTCTTCCTCTGTGGCCAATGTTTATGCTGATTTAAGGGAGTTTATCATCTTTGACCAATTTTTGTCCTCCTTATCAGCAGAAATACGCCTATTCATCAAGGAAAGAAGGCCTACCAAGCTGAAGGACGCAATACAACTAGCGGATGACTGGGCATCCGCCCACAACGCCTATCCTAAGGTCTCTTCCAACAACAACGCTAAGAAAATCTCCCCTCTACTTGCTACTCCACTCCAGCCTCTACCTTCTCCTGGGAGTCAGACTCCCTCAACCGTGACTTGTCACAATTGTGGGGAAGCAGGACATATACGACCACGCTGTCCCAGGAATCCTCGAGCATTCAAGGATGGAACTACTACCACGCCCCCCTATAAGGTTGGATTTTGTTTAGAGGACCATAAAGTGCCTAACTTCTCAGTTACGGGGACTATTAATGGGTCATGGTCTTCCTCTATAATTAGGGATACTGGATGCTCTGGAGTTGTAATTTCTGAGGAAGCCTTGCCAGACATTGACCCATCACTCTGCCCCAAAGTACAAGTTGCTGACTATTTGGGACGCATCGACGAATTTCCTGTCGTTAAGTGTTACTTACGGTGCCCATTTTACACTGGTTGGACAGATGCTGTAAGGGCCCCAATTAAATTTGCTAGTGCTCTAGTTGGGAATATTCCCGGGAGTACAAGATCCTGATAGTCCTGATTCTCTACTCAGTAATGACAACCATCTTCTCCATAGTGACCATGACCAAGCCACCACTGACGTTTCTTCCCTACAAGATCCTCTGTTGCCTCCTGATGACTCGCCTTCGCCCGGAACTTCCCTCTCCTCTCAAGAAAAGGACAACCGCCCTTCTGGATGTCAGCATCTACCACCAGTTGAGTCCTCAACTACTCAAGTGTGTGCTGTGGAGACCAGAGCCGGTCGATCTAAACGGGTCCACCCTCTAGTTCTGCCTAAGCTCCATCCTTTGACTGTAACCCCTGATGAGTTTCGTCAACTTCAGGAATCCTGTCCTTCCTTGACGGGTTTACAGTCAAAGGCTACCACTCAAGAAGTTGAGAAGGCACGGGATGGTGCCACATACCAGTTCATACATGAGGACGGCCTCCTGTACCGAAAATGTCTCTCATCGGATCACCTTCAAAAGGTAAATGGTTTATCCTTGGTTGTTCCCAGCGATTGCCGTCCTGTCATCCTACGTGTTGCTCACGAAGGTCCTTTGGCTGGACATTTCTCCCACCGGAAGACCCAGATGAAGGTCTTGCAAGACTTTTATTGGCCAGGGATGTGTGCAGACATCCGGGATTACTGCCGTTCCTGCGACAAGTGTCAACGTATGTCGGCTAAGGGTAGGGTACGTCCAGTACCTCTTCAACCGTTACCTGTCGTAACTGAACCCTTCTCCAGAGTTGCCATTGACTTGGTAGGTCCCTTGTCTCCACCATCTTCTGAAGGACACCGTTACATTGTCACTCTAATTGATTTCTCCACTGGGTTTCCAGAAGCCATGCCTCTTAAAGATATTGACACCATATCTGTATCTGAAGCTCTGCTAACCATCTTCGCCAGAGTGGGAATCCCCAGGGAAATACTTTCCGACCGTGGGACTCAATTTACTTCCCAGCTTATGGCAGAGCTACACAAACTACTGGGAGTAAAACCCATCTTCACCACGCCTTTCCACCCCAGCGGAAACGGGCGAGTTGAGCGGCTGCACGGTACCCTGAAGTCTGCCCTTCGGAAGCTGTGCTCTGATAAGCCCAAGGAGTGGCATCGATATTTGATCCCTACTTTGTTTGCCCTCAGAGAGATCCCTAACGACCGGACTGGATTCTCTCCATTTGAACTCCTCTATGGCAGGTCAGTGCGGGGTCCCCTCTCGGTGCTCCGTGACCTTTGGGAAAACCGTAGGATCCCAGAAGATGAGAGATCAACCTTCCGTTACGTCATCGAGCTACGGGAGAAACTGACCGAATGCGCCCAGCTTGCTGCCAAACACGCGGATGTGAGTATCGCCCGGTATAAGTCTTACTTTGACGTAAGATCTCAAGACCGTCAATTCCAGCCAGGCGATGAGGTATTGTTACTACTGCCTAGTGACTCCAGCAAGTTGTTGGTTGCTTGGAGTGGCCCTCACAAAGTTTTGGAAAAACGGGGTAAGGTGGACTACTTGATCGAGATGCCAAGAGGACCTAAACTTTACCACGCCAATATCCTCAAGAAGTACCACCGGCGGGCCCAAGTTAACCAGCTACAAGTCCTCGACGAGATTTCACCTTTAAGCGAGCCCGAGGAAAAGAGTAAGTCATCCTATTTTGAATGAGGGTATTGATGATTTACCTGAGCTTTGCTTTAACACCTGATAGTCCAACTAATGCTGAAGAACCTGTCATTAATCCTGCTCTCACTTGGAACCAGTCTGCTCAGGTTGAAGACCTGTTTCTCACATACCAGTCTACTTTTTCGGATCAACCTGGCTGCACCAAGACTGTCGAGCACGACATCACCCTCACTACAACGGAGAGAATACAAGCGAAGATCTACCCGGTGCCAATCCATCTCCAGCACTACTACCAGGAAGAGGTTGAGCAACTGTTGAGTCAAGGAATCATCCAACCTTCAACCTCTCCACACTGCTCTCCGGTTATCATGGTCAGGAAGTCCGACGGTACGTATCGGATGGCCATTGATTACAGGTTACTCAACTCAGTTACTATTTTCCATGCTGAACCATCCTGCAGTATTGAGACAGAGCTGCATAAGTTCGTTGGTGCTGAGTTCTTCTCAGAGCTAGATTTGAGTAAGGCATATTACCAGGTTCCACTTTCTGCCAAAGCTCGACGCTTCACTGCGTTTCCCACTCACAAGGGCCTGATGGAATTTACTCGGATGCCTTTTGGTCTTGTTACGGCCTGTGCCACTTATATTCGCTTAATGAGGATTGTGCTTGCTGGCTTGGCCAATGTTTCTTTTTATTTTGATAATATTTTTGTGTATTCATCTGATTGGCCCACTCACATCTCTGCCCTCAAGTCTGTTTTAGATAGACTACAACAAAACGGTCTGACTGTCAAACTTAAAAAGTGCCGGTTTGGAGCAGAGTCCATCAACTATCTGGGATTTGTTTTGTCCCGCGACCATCTTCAACCACAAGTTGGCAAGTTGACTGCCATCACCTCCATGACTCCTCCTACCACCAAGAAGTTACTCCGGAGTTTCCTAGGTTTGATATCATTTTATAAAGCTTTCATTCCTCAGGCCTCTGAGCTTACCGGCCCCCTCTCTGACTTGTTGAAGAAGCCGGTACGGGATCCCCTCCAGTGGACTGAAGATCTGCTTGAACGGTTCAAGCTGCTGAAGCAAGCCTTGACTTCGGGACCTATTCTGCGTCTTCCGGACCCCAGCCAGACCTTCGTCCTACGTACCGATGCTTCAAACTATGGATTAGGTGCTGTACTCCTACAGTACCATGATGATCGTCCACATCCCATCTCTTACGCCAGCCGGAAACTACTTGATCGGGAACGACGATACTCTACCATCGAGAGGGAATGCCTGGCCATCGTATTCGGCATTCATAGGTTTGACTTCTATCTTCGAGGTAAGGAATTTATCCTTGAAGTAGACCACAAGCCTCTAATATACCTTCAGAAATTCAAAGGTAAAAATGATAGAATACTACGATGGGCTTTAGGTCTTCAACCCTATAAATTTAGGGTTGTTCATGTTGCCGGGACGGACAACATTGGAGCCGACCTTCTCAGCCGGCAATAGCTTTTCTTTATTTTGTTTTCCTGCACTCCAGTCTTTTACAAGTTTTGTTTCCTGCACTCAAGTATTATAAGTTTGTTTATGTCTCCTGGTCAGCTGCAGTTCTTCGACATCAGCTGTGCAGCAGATGTTTTAGTGGGGGCATGTGTGAGGAACTGCACCTGCCTCGTCTTCCCCTAATTAGTGGTTGAACTACCACTCTCGTCTGCCGGCGCTTGTTCACCAGCTTTCCCCGCCACTACCCCACCCCCTTGTCCAGGGGTAGGGGGGTAGTCTAACCGAGCCAAGCTCCACGCCACCGGCTTGGAGAAGGACAGAACGCCTCAGCTCTCACACCTGACAACACCTCACCACCTGCTGCTGGTTCTCAACATTCCGAAGGCATTTCTGGAGACTTGGGCTCCCTTCCAGTGTGCCCTTCAACTGTACCTACACCATTCGACCCTTCCCTGCTGTCTGAGGAGCAATCTACGTTGCCGAGTTTTGCTGTCACGCATCTCACCCTCAAAACAGCTGTACAGGGAGTTATTTGGGTGTCATACCCCTGCTCTGGTAATTGTTTACGAGCAGTTCGTCGTTGGTGATTTATTTTGGCTTCTAGCCTATTGTTTGCTATTTGTGTGTGTGTAAATATATTCGGGGTATCATACTCCATGATTTTTCTTCCCCACAACTCTATAAAAAGATAATATTAATTGGTAGTCACCTCGGCCCTGACATATATATATATATATATATATATATATATATATATATATATATATATATATATATATATATATATATATATATATATATATGTATATATATATATATATATATATATATATATATATATATATATATATATTATATATATATATATAATATATATATATATATATATATATATATATATATATATATACATATATATATATATATATATATATATATATAATATATATATATATATATATATATATATATATATATATATATATATATATATATGTCAGGGCCGAGGTGACTACCAATTAATATTATCTTTTTATAGAGTTGTGGGGAAGAAAAATCATGGAGTATGATACCCCGAATATATTTACACACACACAAATAGCAAACAATAGGCTAGAAGCCAAAATAAATCACCAACGACGAACTGCTCGTAAACAATTACCAGAGCAGGGGTATGACACCCAAATAACTCCCTGTACAGCTGTTTTGAGGGTGAGATGCGTGACAGCAAAACTCGGCAACGTAGATTGCTCCTCAGACAGCAGGAAGGGTCGAATGGTGTAGGTACAGTTGAAGGGCACACTGGAAGGGAGCCCAAGTCTCCAGAAATGCCTTCGGAAATGTTGAGAACCAGCAGCAGGTGGTGAGGTGTTGTCAGGTGTGAGAGCTGAGGCGTTCTGTCCTTCTCCAAGCCGGTGGCGTGGAGCTTGGCTCGGTTAGACTACCCCCCTACCCCTGGACAAGGGGGTGGGGTAGTGGCGGGGAAAGCTGGTGAACAAGCGCCGGCAGACGAGAGTGGTAGTTCAACCACTAATTAGGGGAAGACGAGGCAGGTGCAGTTCCTCACACATGCCCCCACTAAAACATCTGCTGCACAGCTGATGTCGAAGAACTGCAGCTGACCAGGAGACATAAACAAACTTATAATACTTGAGTGCAGGAAACAAAACTTGTAAAAGACTGGAGTGCAGGAAAACAAAATAAAGAAAAGCTATTGCCGGCTGAGAAGGTCGGCTCCAATGTTGTCCGTCCCGGCAACATGAACAACCCTAAATTTATAGGGTTGAAGACCTAAAGCCCATCGTAGTATTCTATCATTTTTACCTTTGAATTTCTGAAGGTATATTAGAGGCTTGTGGTCTACTTCAAGGATAAATTCCTTACCTCGAAGATAGAAGTCAAACCTATGAATGCCGAATACGATGGCCAGGCATTCCCTCTCGATGGTAGAGTATCGTCGTTCCCGATCAAGTAGTTTCCGGCTGGCGTAAGAGATGGGATGTGGACGATCATCATGGTACTGTAGGAGTACAGCACCTAATCCATAGTTTGAAGCATCGGTACGTAGGACGAAGGTCTGGCTGGGGTCCGGAAGACGCAGAATAGGTCCCGAAGTCAAGGCTTGCTTCAGCAGCTTGAACCGTTCAAGCAGATCTTCAGTCCACTGGAGGGGATCCCGTACCGGCTTCTTCAACAAGTCAGAGAGGGGGCCGGTAAGCTCAGAGGCCTGAGGAATGAAAGCTTTATAAAATGATATCAAACCTAGGAAACTCCGGAGTAACTTCTTGGTGGTAGGAGGAGTCATGGAGGTGATGGCAGTCAACTTGCCAACTTGTGGTTGAAGATGGTCGCGGGACAAAACAAATCCCAGATAGTTGATGGACTCTGCTCCAAACCGGCACTTTTTAAGTTTGACAGTCAGACCGTTTTGTTGTAGTCTATCTAAAACAGACTTGAGGGCAGAGATGTGAGTGGGCCAATCAGATGAATACACAAAAATATTATCAAAATAAAAAGAAACATTGGCCAAGCCAGCAAGCACAATCCTCATTAAGCGAATATAAGTGGCACAGGCCGTAACAAGACCAAAAGGCATCCGAGTAAATTCCATCAGGCCCTTGTGAGTGGGAAACGCAGTGAAGCGTCGAGCTTTGGCAGAAAGTGGAACCTGGTAATATGCCTTACTCAAATCTAGCTCTGAGAAGAACTCAGCACCAACGAACTTATGCAGCTCTGTCTCAATACTGCAGGATGGTTCAGCATGGAAAATAGTAACTGAGTTGAGTAACCTGTAATCAATGGCCATCCGATACGTACCGTCGGACTTCCTGACCATGATAACCGGAGAGCAGTGTGGAGAGGTTGAAGGTTGGATGATTCCTTGACTCAACAGTTGCTCAACCTCTTCCTGGTAGTAGTGCTGGAGATGGATTGGCACCGGGTAGATCTTCGCTTGTATTCTCTCCGTTGTAGTGAGGGTGATGTCGTGCTCGACAGTCTTGGTGCAGCCAGGTTGATCCGAAAAAGTAGACTGGTATGTGAGAAACAGGTCTTCAACCTGAGCAGACTGGTTCCAAGTGAGAGCAGGATTAATGACAGGTTCTTCAGCATTAGTTGGACCATCAGGTGTTAAAGCAAAGCTCAGGTAAATCATCAATACCCTCATTCAAATAGGATGACTTACTCTTTTCCTCGGGCTCGCTTAAAGGTGAAATCTCGTCGAGGACTTGTAGCTGGTTAACTTGGGCCCGCCGGTGGTACTTCTTGAGGATATTGGCGTGGTAAAGTTTAGGTCCTCTTGGCATCTCGATCAAGTAGTCCACCTTACCCCGTTTTTCCAAAACTTTGTGAGGGCCACTCCAAGCAACCAACAACTTGCTGGAGTCACTAGGCAGTAGTAACAATACCTCATCGCCTGGCTGGAATTGACGGTCTTGAGATCTTACGTCAAAGTAAGACTTATACCGGGCGATACTCACATCCGCGTGTTTGGCAGCAAGCTGGGCGCATTCGGTCAGTTTCTCCCGTAGCTCGATGACGTAACGGAAGGTTGATCTCTCATCTTCTGGGATCCTACGGTTTTCCCAAAGGTCACGGAGCACCGAGAGGGGACCCCGCACTGACCTGCCATAGAGGAGTTCAAATGGAGAGAATCCAGTCCGGTCGTTAGGGATCTCTCTGAGGGCAAACAAAGTAGGGATCAAATATCGATGCCACTCCTTGGGCTTATCAGAGCACAGCTTCCGAAGGGCAGACTTCAGGGTACCGTGCAGCCGCTCAACTCGCCCGTTTCCGCTGGGGTGGAAAGGCGTGGTGAAGATGGGTTTTACTCCCAGTAGTTTGTGTAGCTCTGCCATAAGCTGGGAAGTAAATTGAGTCCCACGGTCGGAAAGTATTTCCCTGGGGATTCCCACTCTGGCGAAGATGGTTAGCAGAGCTTCAGATACAGATATGGTGTCAATATCTTTAAGAGGCATGGCTTCTGGAAACCCAGTGGAGAAATCAATTAGAGTGACAATGTAACGGTGTCCTTCAGAAGATGGTGGAGACAAGGGACCTACCAAGTCAATGGCAACTCTGGAGAAGGGTTCAGTTACGACAGGTAACGGTTGAAGAGGTACTGGACGTACCCTACCCTTAGCCGACATACGTTGACACTTGTCGCAGGAACGGCAGTAATCCCGGATGTCTGCACACATCCCTGGCCAATAAAAGTCTTGCAAGACCTTCATCTGGGTCTTCCGGTGGGAGAAATGTCCAGCCAAAGGACCTTCGTGAGCAACACGTAGGATGACAGGACGGCAATCGCTGGGAACAACCAAGGATAAACCATTTACCTTTTGAAGGTGATCCGATGAGAGACATTTTCGGTACAGGAGGCCGTCCTCATGTATGAACTGGTATGTGGCACCATCCCGTGCCTTCTCAACTTCTTGAGTGGTAGCCTTTGACTGTAAACCGTCAAGGAAGGACAGGATTCCTGAAGTTGACGAAACTCATCAGGGGTTACAGTCAAAGGATGGAGCTTAGGCAGAACTAGAGGGTGGACCCGTTTAGATCGACCGGCTCTGGTCTCCACAGCACACACTTGAGTAGTTGAGGACTCAACTGGTGGTAGATGCTGACATCCAGAAGGGCGGTTGTCCTTTTCTTGAGAGGAGAGGGAAGTTCCGGGCGAAGGCGAGTCATCAGGAGGCAACAGAGGATCTTGTAGGGAAGAAACGTCAGTGGTGGCTTGGTCATGGTCACTATGGAGAAGATGGTTGTCATTACTGAGTAGAGAATCAGGACTATCAGGATCTTGTACTCCGGGAATATTCCCAACTAGAGCACTAGCAAATTTAATTGGGGCCCTTACAGCATCTGTCCAACCAGTGTAAAATGGGCACCGTAAGTAACACTTAACGACAGGAAATTCGTCGATGCGTCCCAAATAGTCAGCAACTTGTACTTTGGGGCAGAGTGATGGGTCAATGTCTGGCAAGGCTTCCTCAGAAATTACAACTCCAGAGCATCCAGTATCCCTAATTATAGAGGAAGACCATGACCCATTAATAGTCCCCGTAACTGAGAAGTTAGGCACTTTATGGTCCTCTAAACAAAATCCAACCTTATAGGGGGGCGTGGTAGTAGTTCCATCCTTGAATGCTCGAGGATTCCTGGGACAGCGTGGTCGTATATGTCCTGCTTCCCCACAATTGTGACAAGTCACGGTTGAGGGAGTCTGACTCCCAGGAGAAGGTAGAGGCTGGAGTGGAGTAGCAAGTCGAGGGGAGATTTTCTTAGCGTTGTTGTTGGAAGAGACCTTAGGATAGGCGTTGTGGGCGGATGCCCAGTCATCCGCTAGTTGTATTGCGTCCTTCAGCTTGGTAGGCCTTCTTTCCTTGATGAATAGGCGTATTTCTGCTGATAAGGAGGACAAAAATTGGTCAAAGATGATAAACTCCCTTAAATCAGCATAAACATTGGCCACAGAGGAAGACTCAACCCAAGAATCAAACATCCTCGATAACTGGGTAACAAACTGATGGTAGTTCTGTCCTACTCTAATCTTGTTTGACCTGAAATCCACCCGGTAGCCATCTGGAGTTTTACTGAAGCCTGTTAACAAGGCTTGCTTCAGTAACTCGTAATCCTCAGTGGTGGATGACGGAAGGGACGTGTAGAGTTCGGCAGCTTTACCAGTAAGGAGGCAACCCAGACGAACGGCAAAGGTATCTCTGGGTAAAACCAGCATCTCGGCCACACGCTCAAACCTAGTTAAATAGGTGGCAATGTCCTCTTCATCCTTGTATGGTGGTAGACTAGGTCTGGAAACAGGATCATGTGATGGTAGAACTGAGGGCTTACCTTTAGCTGCAATTTCTGCCAGCTTGATCTCTTTCTCCCTCTCAGCTTGTCTTTCTTCTCTTTCTCTTTCCGCTTGTCTTTCTTCTCTTTCCTTCTCCGCTTGTCTTTCTTATCTTTCCTTCTCAGCTTGTCTTTGTCTTTCTTCTCTCTCAGCTTGTCTTTCTTCCCTTTCGTTTTTCTGTTGTTCAAGGATCCATTGGCCAATTTCCTTGCCCTGCAGACCGAGGGCTTCACCCTGCTCCTTCAGTTCTTGAAAGGAAGACATGGAGAAGA
>JAPQNM010000049.1:12748565-12804288 GCA_029783475.1 Metacarcinus magister
AAACACATCTTGACAGATAGCACCTGCCTCAGCCTACAGCCATTCAGTAACACGCGAGCCAGTAATCCTCCTAGTGTGGCCTCCCCCTTCCCAGGTAACGGTGGCCACATTCCCATCTCAAGGCTCGGCGACCTCCCTGTGGCAGGTGTACCAGGTTACCTCCACCATGGAGAAGAGGGTGCTGCCCGCCGGCCGATGGATCCTGCCCACGCCCGCGGACAATTTGGATCTGGATTGGCTCAGAGGTCAAGTTCGACCGATGGAGAGGGTGGAGGAGAGGAGGGTGACCTTCGGTAGGATGGTGGCTGTGGTGGGTGACCCGCTGCTGCGACGCACTGACCTAAGTGGCCTCCACCTCACCTGCACCACAGTGGACGTAAGCAAACCACACACCAACGTCACACCAGCACACACCCGCGCTGCACGACCCCCTCCCACCCCACACACCCTCACTGTTCATTCCTGTCCCACGCCGCTGGCCAGAAGTTGCAGTTAATAAAAACTGTAAAAGTTTAAACAGTAATTACTTGGCCCCAAAAACCACCTACTCGTGACGTCAGTGCCAGTCATTGCTACACACTCAGTGAGGAAGATGGCATGTCACCTCACGCCGCTGTCTCCCTCACCAGGAGTCTCCACACACCCTCCTCACCAGTGGGAAGGACGGCACCGTGGCCGTGAGCGGCATATTCGGGGAAGTCTTCTCCACCCTCAAGGAAATCACTAACTTCACGTGAGTCCCTTCGTGTGTGTGTGTGTGTGTGTGTGTGTGTGTGTGTGTGTGTGTGTGTGTGTGTGTGTGTGTGTGTGTGTGTGTGTGCGTGCGTTCGTGCGTGCGTGCGTGCGTGCGTGGGTGGGTGGGTGGGTGGGTGGGTGGGTGGGTGGGTGAGTGGGTGGGTGGGTAGGTTTATGGGTGGGTGGGTGGGTTTATGGGTGGGTGGGTGGGTGGATGTGTGTGTGTGTGTGTGTGTGTGTGTGTGTGTGTGTGTGTGTGTGTGTGTGTGTGTGTGTGTGTGTGTGTGTGTGTGTGTGTGTGTGTGATACTTGATTAATATATTCCTCAAACGCAATCTAAGCACAGTCCAAACATCGAGGTGGCGGTTCCGTCACACCTCAGAAGCAAGTGTTCCCGCGATGCTGAATTACCTCCCTCAGTTGCTCGTGTCGGCCTTCACGTGACGGACAGTGGGGCGCCTTGGTGGGCGGCCGCTGGACGGGGATGGTAAGGGACGTGGTGGACGGCGTCGCGGACATGGCCGTCGCCTCACTGGACATCACGCCGGAGCGCAGCACAGCGGTCAACTTCCTTCTCCCTATTTCTCACACCAGGTACTGGAGCTTTTCATCGGTCCTTTATATTTATTTTAGGGTTTCCTGAAGCTTAAACTTTAAATTCACTACTTCGCGAGACTTCCACTCTCAAGATGACACTCCTGAAGCTCCCTCCCACCCACACCCAGACGTTATACTACAACACTACAAACTCGCACAACAAATGAAGCACAGAAACAAGTACTTTTAAGTAATTTCAGCAGCAGTAGTTTCAGCACCTCACCACGCAGGTACAAAATGGTGGTGAAGCGGCCCTCAATAAGCGACCAGATGTGGGGGACGTACACCAAGGGGTTCAGCGGACAGGCGTGGGCGGTGCTGGGCATCACGGCCTCGGCGCTGGTCCTCGCCCTGTACGGCACCACCGCCATCATGGAGATGGAGGAACGCATCACACTTCTCGACAGCTTCAGTGTCGTCATGGGGGCACTATGTAGCCAAGGTGAGTGGCGCACACGCACACACACACACACACACACACACACACACACACACACACGCACACACACACACACACACGCACACACACACACACACACACACACACACACATACACACCCGCGCGCGCGCGCACACACACACACACACACACACCCGCGCGCGTGCACACACACACACCCGCGCGCGCGCATGCACAAACGCACTTCCTGATGTTTAGTTTTTGCGGTCTGGGTCTTTTATAAGTTTTAAGTTTTATAAGTTTTAAGGTGTTAATTCTTTTATTTTATTGTTTCTTGTCTGCCAAAATTTGTATAACATCTTTTTGTTTTCTTTTGCGGTGTGGTTAGTATATAGGATGTTGCCAACCAAAGGGTCTTCATTTTTTTGGTAGGGCTGCTGCAGTGTTGGGTTTTTTCTTCTTTCTTGACTGTATGCTGGGCAGTGCAGGAGGAAGTGTTTTAAATCTTCATTGTAGTGCTCGCACATTATACATTCAGTAGCTTCATTTTTAAACCTCTTCCTATCGGCCAAGTTCATTGTATTGTTTCTACACTTAAATAGTAGTACTGAAGCTTCTCTGTTATCATACACTTTTTCTTGGCCACCCATTTCATTTCTCCATTCTTTATACCATTTCAGACTTGTTTTATCGTCCATTTCTTTCTTCCATACTGTTGTATCCCACATTCTTACTTTGCTTCTAATCTCGTCTTTTGTAACCATACTTCCTCTTATGTCAATCATTTTTTCTGTCCTCCATTAAACCTTTTATCCATCTATTCTTCTTCCCCTGCACTCTCATCTCTTCCACCACTCTCTCAATTAATATATTCCCTTCTCCCCTCAAAATGTGCTGCAAATACTTCAGCTGCCCTTCCATTATCCTTGCCTTCATTCTAGATATTCCTATCTCTCCCCTCAGTGCTGCTCCTTGTGCATATCTTGGAGCTCCCAGGATCTTACGATTCACACTGTTCTCTATCCTTTGTAACTGTTCTATCTCCTTTTGAGTAAAATCCATAACGTTACTCCCATACAGAATTGCAGGGAGTGCTAAACTCTTCCAATAAGTTTTCCCTATTAATAATTTTGAGCAGCTTCTAGCAATTACTGAATAGGTCATATTGGCCATTCGCACTGCCTTCTCTATCATTAACTCTTTATGTTGTTTGAAACAATGTTTGCCATCATTAATAGTGATACCTAAATATTTAATGTTGTTGTTAACTTTTATGCCTGCTATTTCCTGAGGTTTCTCCTTCTTATTTAAAACTATTATGCTACTCTTCTGCTTATTTATCTCTAATCCACATTCTCTACTGGTTGTCATTACTTCTTATATTACTCTCTCAGCATCCTATACACTCTCTGCCATTAGCATCCCATCATCCGCATAGAACAAAGATGTTATATTAAAATTTTCATCCTTGAATCCCCTGTTTAACTCCTCCAATTTTTGCATTATTTTAAAAGTAACTATTTTAAATAGTGTGGTGGAGCCTGTACAACCCTGCCTTATACCACTACTCACTGCTATTTCAAGTCCTTCTTCCTCATCTAGTTTTACTTTTGTCTTATCGCCTTCGTACAGCTTTGCTATAATATCTATTACTTTGTGATTTACTTTATATTCCATTAATAATTTTATCATCACATCTCTCTTTATGCTGTCAAAAGCTTTGGCAAAATCTATTGATAATACTATAAGGGTTTTTTTCATCTGAAATGTTTTGTCAATACAGTATCTCAAAATTAGAATATTGTTTTCGATTCTTGCTCCCGCTGTAAATCCCGCCTGTGTTTCCTTTCCCCATCCATTTTTTCTCTATCTGCTCCTCTACATTCATCCTTAAGACTGCCATCATTACTTTATATCCAACATTTGTAAGGGCTATAGGTCTTAATTCATTTACTTTAGGCTTTTTGTTTTTCGGAATCAGTATTGTATTGGACTCCTTCCATCCATCTGGTATGACACCCGTTTGTATTATGTTTTGCAATGCTTCAACTAATGTTTTAATCAAAGTGTCACTTTCTAAGAAGGTTTTATAGAATTCTGGTTTGATTCCGTCTGGCCCAGCAGCTTTCTTTATTTGCATCTTTCTCAGACACTGTTTTACTCTTTCCTCATTGATTATTTCATCTTCAATGCTGGATTTTGTTTTACTTATTTGCAATGCCATCTCTAGATGTTCTCTTACTTCTTTACTACATAGGTCTACTCCAATAAAGTCATTCCCTTCTTCTCCACCTGTTTTAATCACTTTACACTGCTGCCCTCTTTCTATCTCTAGTTCTATTATATTTATCTCTCTCTCATATTCTTGCTGCCTTTCCTCATTCCATATTTCTTTTATATTGTTTGCATGTTTTCCATACACCCCACTCCAAAAATTCCTGATTTCTTCTGTTACCTCATCTCTTTCTAGTTTTCTCCCATCCTCTCCATATATATTATCTAGCAAGCACTCCTTTTCACTTTCTTTTTCCCCTTTTAGAACCTTTATGTATTTCCAAATGTCTTTCCCGTTACTTTTGTTTTCCTTTATTTCCTTTGCTATCTTCTCTTCATGGGTATACATCTCCTTCCTTATAAGCACTTGCACCTTTGTCTTTTGTTCTGTGTATAGCCCCCTCCACCTTTCCTCTTCTCTTCCCTTCGCGTGTCTACATTTCCTATTTAATCTCTTCCTTTCTTTTATTTCAATCCTAATATCTTCTGTAAACCATACTGGTTCTTCTTCCTTATGCTTAATCCCAGTATTTTTTCTCCTGTATTTACCTTTAAGTACCATATTTGCTATTCTCATAATACTTCCTTCTAGGTCTTTGATATTGTCTACCTTCTCCCTTACAATGCTCCTCTTCAGTTCATTTCTAAATGCAATTAGTGATTTCTTATCTGTCTTATAATAATCTCTGGTTATCCAGTCCTTACTGTTATAATTTTTCCTCTCACATGTAGCTTCCATTTGGATCTCAATTAGGTTATGATCAGATAGGTCCATTAGCTCTTGGTCTTCATCTATTATCATTCTATTAAATTTGTTATACATTTTATCCGATACCAAAGCATAATCTATTACACTTCTCATATTGCCTCTTGCCCATGTGTACTTTCCTTGGCATTTTTCGTCGTCATTCAGCATAGTTAGTTTGTATCTTTCCATCCATTCAATGATCATTTTACCATTTTCATTAAGTTTTTGCTCTCCTTTAAACCCAACGTGTCCATTAAAGTCTCCTACTAACAATAATGATTCTTCCGTGTTGTCTTCTAGTATCTTATCTACCTCTGCTTTCATCATATGGTTTCTCTCTTTATCACTAACACTAAAGTACACCAATACTATCTTAATTTCCCAGCCTCTAATTGTACCCTTAACATATAAAATATTTTTTTTCTTTGTGGCTATTTTGTCTAGGATAATGTCTTGATTGTTCTGGTGGAGTATCATCAATCCACCACCTTTCTTATCTTTTAATTCCCTCATTCCCTCTATAATGTTTATTCTGTTACTAAAATTCACATCTCTAATTTTCTTTTGTGTTTCAGTTAAACATATTATACTGTTATCATCTACCAATTTCTCTACTTCACAGACCTTAGCCTTTGACAAACCTTGAATATTTATCACCTTAAAATTAATAATTCTAGGTAGGTTTTATGGATGAGTGGAGCAGGTTTTATGGGAGACAGGAGCTGTATGCCAGGGATGGTGTACACTTCAGTAAGAAGGGGGTGCAGGAGCTAAGTGAGTGTCTTGAGAGGGCAGTTAGGCAGTCAAGTCAGGGAAACTAAATATTAACAGAGGTAAGGGTAATAGTGACAAAGGACGGGGTAAAGAGAGGGAGGTACATGAACTTAGTGTCTTTTATACAAACAGTAGAAGTGTAATAAATAAGATAGACACACTTAGAGGTATTGCATGTGTAGAAGAGTTAGATATTATAGGTATTACAGAAACTTGGTTAGATATTGCAGGCAAACATTTCTTACCTGAAGTAGGAATAGATGGGTACACTTTTTTTCACAGGGATAGAGTAGGGAGGAGAGGGGGAGGTGTGGCACTGTACGTTAGAAACACATTAAATAGCTATGTCAACACCACAATAAAAACAGATAGGAATACAGAATCATTATGGATTGACATTATTATAGGAGGGGAAAAGTTTGTTGTAGGGATTATATATAGGCCTCCGGATTTAGACGAAGCAGCTAGTGCACCCCTGATGCAGGAGCTTGCAAGGGCATCTAGGTATAATAATGTGTGCATTATGGGGGACTTTAATTATAGGAGAATAGACTGGGATAGTATGACAGGAGACGGGTGCTAAGAGGAATTTTTAAATGTCGTCCAGGATGGTTTTTTCACACAACTTGTAAGGGAACCAACGCGACAGGGAAATATTTTAGATCTGGTCTTCACGAATAATGAAACTTTGGTCAGTCAGGTTGAGATAGGAGCTAGATTTGATGTTAGTGACCACCACGAAATTAGATTCAAGATTAATGCAAAGAGGGAGATAGAACAAAACACTGCTTTAGTACCAGATTTTAGAAAAGCCAATTACCAGGGCCTCAGATACCACCTCCAGAGTATAGATTGGGAGGGAATAGGAGTAGGCAGAGAGGAGGATCAAAACACTGAGTAGAATTACATTATAATAGCATAGTTAGGGAAATTCATACAGGGCAGGAACAGTATATACCTAAGAGGAGGATTAGGTCAAATAGAAATGATCCAAAATGGATGAATAGCAGCATTAGAAGGTAAATTGGATTAAAAAGGGGACTCTATAGGAGAATTAAAAGGAGAGAAGTACAGGTAGTAGGGCAGTATAATGACCTAGCTAGGAGAGTTAAAAAGGATATTAGGACTGCAAAGAGGAATTATGAGGTTAGGATAGCTAGAGATGCCCAGAAGGATCCAAAGGGATTCTATCAGCTGTACAAGCCTAAAACAAAGGAAAGAATAGGACCTCTTAAAGGAATGGATGGCAGCTTGATAGAAAATGGTGAGGAAATTAGTAAGGAATTAAATAAATACTTCTTATCCGTATTTTCTCAGGAAGAGTCGGGTAGGGAACTGGAGCCAGTACAGATCTTTAGGAGACAAGAGGTTGATAAATTAAGCGAAATAGTCATAAGTAGGGAAGTAGTTAGCAAGGAAATAGATAGACTTAAAAAGACTAAATCGCCAGGGCCGGACGACATTTTTCCGAGGATTCTTAGGGAATGTAGAGAAGAACTCGTTGAACCCATTGCGATGATTTTTAGAAAATCCCTAGGCACAGGAGTAGCACCTAGGCTATGGAGGCAGGCAAATGTAGTGCCTATATTCAAGAAAGGAGATAAGGCAGAAAGTAGTAACTACCGCCCAATTAGTTTAACATCAGTGGTAGGCAAGATGTTAGAAGCTATCATAGCAAGGGCAATTAGAAAACATTTAGATGAACACAAGCTAATTAGACATAGTCAACATGGTTTTAGCAAGGGGAAGTCCTGCCTGACAAATTTATTAACCTTCTATAGGAAAGTATTTGAAACCATAGATAAGGGGGACGAGTATGATATAGTTTATTTGGACTTCAGTAAAGCCTTTGACAGAGTACCCCATAGGAGACTGTTAAGTAAAGTCAAGGCTCATGGCATAGGTGGGAAGATACTAGAGTGGATTAGGGGATGGCTTACTAGTAGGGAACAGTGGGTACAGATTAATGGGAAGAAATCAGAATGGGGTAATGTCACTAGTGGGGTACCACAGGGATCAGTACTAGGACCATTGTTATTCATAATCTATATAAATGACTTAGAGACAGGAATAAACAGTGATATCAGTAAATGTGCCGATGACACAAAGATAAGAAGACCGATAAAGAATTTAGATGATGCTAGGATGCTGCAGGATGACTTAAATAGGCTGTACGAGTGGTCAGAGAAATGGCAGATGCAGTTTAATATAAACAAGTGTAGCATTATGAGTGTAGGTAAAGATAATAGGCCTGTAGACTACACATTAAATGACAATACCTTAGGAAAGTCATATAGTGTGAGGGACTTAGGAGTTCAAATAAGCAGTGACTTGCGTCCCAGGGAACAGTGTATTATAGCTAGAAATAGAGCCAACAAGATACTGGGATTTATTAGTAGGTGTGTGACAAATAGGAGTTCTGAGGTCATTCTGAGGTTGTATTTAGCGCTAGTAAGACCCCACTTAGATTATGCAGCTCAGTTTTGGTCCCCTTATTATAGGAAAGATATAGGCTCCTTGGAGGCAGTCCAGAGAAGAATGACCAAGATGATTCAGGGGCTGAAAAATTTACCCTACAAAGATAGGTTAAAACGTCTTAATCTCCACTCCCTAGAGAGAAGGAGGGCAAGAGGGGATTTGATTGAGGTTTTCAAATGGGTAAAAGGAATTAATAAGGGAAACATTGATCAGGTTTTAGAATTTAGTAGTCAGGATAGGACACGTGGAAATGGGTACAAGCTAGAAAAACTTAGATTCAGGACAGACATAGGTAGATATTGGTTCACTAACAGAGTGGTGAACGATTGGAATAGGCTGGGTAGACACGTAGTAAGTGCTGAGTCAATAGATAGCTTTAAAAGACGGTTGGATCAGAGTATGGATAGGGATGACAGGTGGGATGGCTAAATATTGGATTATTCCAAGGGTGGGGGGCAAGGAGCTGCCTCGTGTAGGTCATTAACTGGCCTCTTGCAGTCTCCTCATTTCTTATGTTCTTATGGTGCTACTGTTCTTGTTACTCTGTCTCTTCGCGTCACTCGCGCCACTTATTCCTATTATTGATAGTATCATCAAGCTTAACAACCTTACCCTTCTTTATGATCTATTTTCCACCCTCCTCCCTCTTTTCTCTTAACTCTTCTTTGAGTTTATATTGTTCCTCTCTTTCTTTTTTGATGAGGTCAGAAGCAATGACGATGTTTTTGATATTTGGATTGTCAAGTTCTTTTAACTGTTTACTTCTCTTTATCACTTCCCACTTTGTTCCTATTTCATTCATGCAGACAATTACAGGCCTATCCTTTCCTTCTACACCACGTCCTAGTCTAATCACTTGCTCTACCCTAGCATCCTTTACTTTCAGAGCATCCTGGAATACTTTTTCACCTAACTTTTTATCCTCTTCCTCTCTTTCTTCTTACTCTCAGGTACATTAAATACAAACACATTTTTCTTTCTTTTTTCCTTGTCATGCATTTCCTCCAGATTTTCAGCCACTCTCTCCGTCACCTTTCTTACAATCTCATTCTCTCTTTCCATCCATTTTTTCTCCATATTTACAATCATATCTCGAAGGTCATTGCCCTCTTTAGTTTTTTCAAGTCTTCTTTCATAACAGACATATCATCACTTGTGTTACCTCTTCCATTCTCCTCCCATCTTCTTGGCCTTGATGACTGTTCTAGGTTTTGCCTATCCAGTTTCTTTTCAAATTCATTCATTTTATCATAAATAGTGGTATTTTTCTCTTTTACTTCTTTCAGCTCTTCTTTCATTCTAGCATTCTCCTTTTTGAGTTGTTGTTGTTCCATCTTGTTT
The DNA here is from genome assembly GCA_029783475.1 of Metacarcinus magister. NCBI lineage: Eukaryota > Metazoa > Arthropoda > Malacostraca > Decapoda > Cancridae > Metacarcinus > Metacarcinus magister. The sequence continues at coordinate 12,757,914 of JAPQNM010000049.1, forward strand.
ATCTTAAAATCATCACTGCAAGGCATACAGAACCATACATTCATACCTTTAATGATTGTGTAGGCTTCTTGACTTATTTGTTCACATACCCTGTACCGCCAGTTACCCCATCCGTCACATGATATGCCATCCTCCTCTTCCCTTACCCAGCGTTCACACTTATTGCAGACTTCCTTTTTGCTTGTTACCTCTTCTTCACATCTCTTGCACATTGTGTCTTCATTAACTCTTCCACTGTAATTACATCTTATGCAAGTTTTCTTCTTTGCTCCTCTGTCTTTTATACCTCTAGTTTCAACTCCTGCCATCTTATTGGATAATAATAATAATGGCTTTATGACCCAGACCGTTTGTTTATGCCGCCACTTTTGACAACTTTGACAACTTTGACAACTATGCAGTATCGGCCTTTTCTTTAATGTCAAAGTATCCTAAAGGTAATGTAACACTTTCCCGTCACGTTCCCGGACTCCCGCCAGGGTGCAGCTCACCGCCGCATACAGCCCCAGCACGGTTGGTTCTTCTGACGACATTGTTGCTGCACGTGCTGATCCAGGCACACTACACCAGCAACCTGGCCTCCTCCCTTACAGTGGGGCCCCGCATGCCCTCCTTCTCCACCCTTCATGGCGTCATGGCCACGCCAGGATTCTCCTTCGGCTTCTTGAGAGAGACCGCGCTAGTGGAGTACCTCAAGGTGAGTCTCTGATGGACGCCACGAATCGCACACACCGGGACTGATGCCCCGTGTGTCTCCCTACATTGAACATAATGCTCGTACCAAAGTGAACCTCATGAAATGGCAGGCACATTTGCGTAGAAATTTACCTCATTACTTGCTCTCTCCTGCCAGCAAGCTTCGGTTAAGAACTAAATCTTACATAATAACTTCATGCCTCCCACCTAGGCTTTCCTATAAGGAAATTACCTTAACCTCATTTAATAATCTTCCAGATTACCTCCATCACTGGGAATTTCAGCTCACAAATTATTACGCACACATGTGTAGCCACGACATGCATTAGTCTATCTTTCCATTTTTCTGTTTTCTATTTCCTTTCTGACGCTCTCTCGCGGAATTTGGGTAGACCTATTTGAATTTTTGTTAGTCAAACTAAATTCCTTACATTACTTCATTACTTACATGTTGGGTAAATCTGCATAACTACTTCTCGGACGATATTAATATAAATATGAAGCCCTGCATACTATACATAGTGTACTCAACACATCTGTGAAGGTTTCAGGCGGTGCTCACCATTATTTACCTCACAAAGCGTCTTTAAAGTTATGTTAGGTTATGTTCAGGGCCGGTGCTAGGAATTGCGGGGCCCAATTAGAAAATTGATAGTAGAGGGCCCTCTACTCTATAAAAGTCGAAGATTGATGTTTTAAATTTCGTGTAGTATGTCCGCCTTAGCCAAAAGCATTAATTACTTGATATACTAAAAGTTTATAAACAATATAAGAGTTTAGATTTTCTATCACAAGTTAAGACAATTACAGACAAACTGTTTATGCACGGACCTTTTAGAAACAAACTTTTCTACCAATATCGTATACAGTTTAAAACTAACACATGTGTGTGCGGGGCCCCCTTGTGGCGCGGGGCCCAATTTGATAAAATTGGTCAAATAGGCTTAAAACTGGCCCTGGTTATGTTAGGTTAATTATGTTATGTTAGGTTATGGTTAGGTTACGTTAAGTTATGGTTAGGTTTAAGGTTAGAATATGCTATGTAGGGTTTGGTTAGGTACGGTTTGGTTCTGTTATATAAGCTTTTTATATTGTATTACCCAAAAGAAAAGCATTTCACCCTAGATTTTTTTCCGGATTGCCATATATGGCCTATATTTGCTTACAATGACGAGCACCGCCTGAAAGCTTCACAGATGTGTTGAGTACACTATGTATAGTATGAAGAACTTGATATTTATATTGATATCGTCCGAGCAGTAGTTATGCAGATTTACCATATTTTGTTACATAATATCATTTTACTATATAATTGTTCATCTTCCTTATACTTTTCGTCACTGTATGTCAAATTTATCATTGCATTTACGTCTTAGGTTCATAAATATTCAATATATAGCATACAACTTTTGTATATATGTTCAAGTTCATTTGGAATAAAACCGAATAGCGTAAGACAAATTTTATTAATTGTCTTAATAATTCATACATGGCTATACAGATTTAAGGCTTTAGAGAAGACAATGTCGCTGACGCAAAGTGTACTCTTGGTATGCCAATGACCTTAACGGACTCACAACGGTGGAGTTAATACTCCGGTTGTCAATAACGCCATGTCCTATAAGGGTTGATAATGCAATACATGCATGCTTCATCACTTGACAAGTCGCGAACTGAAGGTAAAAAATTTTCCTACGTTTGTAGCAATTAACGAGTCATAATTTTGGAGTCAGAACCCGAAGTTATAAGGTTGGCATAGGCTTCTATGTGTCAAAAGCAAGTAACGTGGAGGATTTTACTCCTTAACGGGCAATGTTAAACACAAATCACACATAATCGAGTCCCAAACATCGATGATCAAAGCCACTCACAAAATCAAGTCAAACATCTTTCAAACGAGCGATTTTTGTCGTCCGGTATCTGAAGCTGCGGCGTGCGGCAGAAACCATGCCTCGTTGCGAGCACTTGCTGTTTCTGCCGCAGCCTGCAGGCTCTCTCTCTCTCTCTTTCTCTTTCTCTTTCTCTTTCTCTCTCTCTCTCTCTCTCTCTCTCTCTCTCTCTCTCTCTCTCTCTCTCTCTCTCTCTCTCTCTCTCTCTCTCTCTCTCTCTCTTTTTATTTTTTTTATTTAAACTTATATAAATTATTTTGCCCAAAGGTGAACTGTCGTGTTCTGCCTATCTTAAGGGCAATCATAGATAAATTAAACATTAAATATAAAATTACATATAAATATATACAATTACAAATAAATAAATATATTAATATATATATATATATATATATATATATATATATATATATATATATATATATATATATATATATATATAAACACACGTGTTCCACCACACATCATTTCACTGCACCTCACTAAACACCAGTTTCAGTGCATTTTTCTGGCACTGTGGTATCGGATTCACTGTCACAAATTTATCAGCGTCATTGGGGTGGGTTGTGACCGTCTCCAGGTATTGGCCGCCAGTTTGACACTGTGAGTGTTCATCACTTGGGTGTGAGGGACGGCGGCCGTAAAAATGTTCCACATCCTGGAGACGCGGCCCACAAAGGTGCGTTGGTGCTGGCTGGCACTGGAATACGACACCTCAACACTGTCACCACTAGCGAGCACCGTTCTCGTGCTCCGCGTGGCAACTCGTCGAGGCTGGCGTAACCCAGTCAGGTGTGGCACTCCCTGTACCTGTGCCTTGTGGAACACCACTAGCGCTGCGACGTCCCTGCGGTGTTCCAGTGAGTCAAGGGGACTTGCTGACTCGGGCTGGGGTGTTGGGTCTGCAGCATCCACCAGTCGTAAGGCTCGACGCTGGATGCTGTCCAGTTTCCTGGTGTGCGAGGATGCACACAACATCCACGAGAGGGCACCATACTCTAAGTAAGGCCGTATCTGGGCCTTATAGAGCAAGAGTTTACCCCCTTTGTCGAGGAAGCCGGCCATCCTCCGTAGAACAGTGACCCTGTGGGAGGCCTTTTAGGTAATGTGTTTGATGTGGCCATCAAACCGCGGCTCTCGGTCCACCTCCACTCCCAGAATTTTGATGGTTTCTTGGAGTGGGAGAGGAACACCATTGAAGTACAGCTTCCCCTCAGCTGCTAGTTTGGCGGCAGGGGACCGAGAGATCATCATTGCCTGTGTCTTCTCCGGTGCAAAGGTCACCTGCCAGCGTGTACCCCACTCCTGTATAACGCGAAGCTGCTGATTGATCTCATCAGCAGCTCGCTTACTATCCTGTCGTGGGTAGGTGCAAGAGAGGGTACAGTCATCAGCGTAAGCTGAGACTGCTGGCAGCTGCCGGAGAAGATCATCTATATAGATGTTGCACAGGGCAGGCCCAAGCACGGATCCCTGTGGCACTGATGCTTCAACTGGCAGGCATTCAGATGCTTGCCCGTTGACGACGACCTGGAGGGTTCTTCCTTGAAGGTAGCTCTCCAGAAGCAGCAGTAGGTCAACCTGGATGCCTTTAGCACGGAGTTTTACCAGCAGGCGTCCGTGCCATACCCTGTCAAAGGCACCCGCTATGTCTAGGGCCACCACGATAGTGTCCATGCCGTCATCAAGGGAGTCCTGCCACATTTTTGTGAGGAGCATCAGCAGATCAGAGGTGGAACGTCCAGGTCTGAACCCAAACTGTTGATCCGAGAGGAGGTAGTTTTCTCCAAGGTGACGACAGACTACCTGTGCCACGATCCTCTCGAATACTTTCCCCACTACAGACAGCAGGGAGATGGGTCTGTAGTTTTTTGGGTCGGATCTCGAGCTCCTCTTGTGTACGGGAACCACCCTAGCCTCCTTCCACACTGAAGGCCAGATATTTTCCCGCAAGCAGGCTGTGAACACCGTGGTGAGAGGGGCAGACAGCTCTTGGGCGCACTGTTTCAGCAAGTGCGTGCTGACATCGTCAGGGCCGGTGGCTTTCTTGGTGTCCAGCCCCCGCAACAGCTGTTTAACCTGCGTCTGCGTTACCTCCATCTTGGTGACAGTCTCCTCGCACTGCTGCTCCAGACGAAGCGGGGGCTGCTGGGGAGCCTCCACCTTCATCTTTTTTGCGAAGAGGTTAGCAAGCAGCTGGGCCTTTTCCTTGCTGCTGGTGGCCACTGTTCCGTCTTGTTGGTGAGGGGCGGGATGGAGTCTTGGCGGCTGATTCCCTGCTTCTCCTTGACCAGGGACCACCAAGTCTTGTTTCCCACGCCCGGGCCTTGCAGTTTGCGGCGCAGGTCCTCCTCCCATTTGTTTATGGCCCATTTGCTTGCTGCCACCATCCTCCTGCAGGCCGTCCGATGCAGATCCTTGTTGTGCCGAGTCGGGCTTCGCTTGTATCGGAGCCACGCAGAGTACTTGGCCTCGGCAGCAACACGGCAACGGTAGCCAAACCATGGCTGGTTCGTTGGTCTGGTGGTGTATTCACGGTGTGGAACATGTCTTTTCTGGAGGGCCAGGAGGCGTGAAGTCAGGGCTCGTGACATACTGTCCGCCCCGCCCTGCAGTAGAGTTTCCCACACCGTGTGCCTCAGGTCACGTCGCAAGGATTCCCAGTCAGCCTTGTCCCACAGCCAGACATTGCGGGAGGTGGCCTCATCCCGGGCCACTCCCAAATCCACCTGGGTCAGGACAGCGTGGTGATCCGAGCTACCTACGAGTCCCAGCTGGTGACAGCGGAGAGTGTCCTCCTGGAGGTCTGAAATGACAGGATCTAGTGTCCCTCCCCTTTCGTGCGTAGGGAAGGTTACGTGATCCGTCAGACCCTGCACTGTCAGGAGGTTCTCGTAGGCACCCTGTTCCAGGTGGTGGTTAAGGTCACCCACCACCATGACGTACCTGCAGCGGTGCGCCAACATCAACTCGTCCAGGGTCTCGGTGAGGTACTGCAGCGAGGCGGGTCCCTGGCGTGGCGGGCTGTACATGGCGCATAGCAGGAGGGCAGAGCGGTCTTCCAGCACTACCCGGAAGAACATCACCTCCATCTGGGGCGGTGTGTCCACGTCGAGGTGCTGGGCCTGCACTCCCTCCTTAAAACAAACAGCTACTCCGCCACCTGCTCGTTCATGGCGGTCTCTCCTGGCCCAGTGGGTGTAGCCACGTATTTTGCCGAACGTGGGCTCCACTTCACTGTTTAGCCAGGTCTCCGTCACCACAACTATGTCGGCACTATGTCGTAGTACACAGTCGTGGGTCAGGTCACCGATGTTCGTTCGGAGACCACGTACATTGGCGGAGAGGATGTTCAGTAGGTGGCGGGGGCGTTGTGTCTGTACCATGATGGAAGGGGGAGGAGGGTGGGGGCTTAGTATCCTGGGTGGTGAAAATTGAGAGGACCCGGCTGAGGGTAATGGTGGTGTCCACTGCCAGCCTTGGCCGTGTCCCCATGCACCAGGCTGCGGGAAGAGTGGAGTGGGCTGAGGTGGGTGCTGGGGTGGGCTTGATTGAAGAGGTACAGGCGGGAGAGGGGTTGTTGAGTACCTTCCCTCCGCAAGGACTTGTCTCAGTAGCCGCTCCTGGCGTATATCTGAGTTACGTGCGAAGCAGGCCACAACAGTGTGGCCTTTTCGTGTGCAGTAACTGCACACCTTCGCTTTGGGCTGCTTCCGTGCCTGGCTGGTGTCCTGGTGACTTGTGGGTTGCCTGGACGCACTCACCTCTCGCGTTTTTTCACCTCTCTTGTTGCTTCCCTTTTTTTTTTTTATTATTATTCCCTGGGGTAGTGGTGCCCGGAGAGGTTGAGGGTGGAGTTTGCGAGGGGCCGGTACCTCGATCCTGTCTGGAGCTGGTACCCTCCCTGGTGTCACTGCTTCCGTCAGTGTCACTCTGTGAGGTGGTGGAGGTGGTGGTGGTGGTGGTGACAAGGGAAACAGGTGGGGTGGTGTGTAGGGGATGGGTCGGACGTCTCTGTGGTGGTGGTGACAGGAGATACTGGTGCGGTGGGTGGTGTGGGAGGTGTAGGGCAGGGGTCGGGTGCCTCTGTGTTGGTGGAGGTGGTGGTGGTGGTGACAGGAGAGACAGATGGGGTGGGAGGTTTAGGGGAGGGGTCGGCCTCCTCTGTGGGGGGAGAGGTTGATTGATTGGTGACAATAGATCATGGTGCCGCAACATCGAGGTCATTTGGCACCGTACTTAAAAACTAAAAATTAAAAAGCTACATAAATACTACTTAAAAAGATAAATAAATCTACAGGAGGTGGAGAAAGCCACTTTCCTGTAGGAATTTTAACACTTCATGTCCCGGGGAGAGTGCCTCCTCCCCCAGCACCAGAGAGAGAGAGAAACTCCCATCTCTGCTCCGACACTGGGCGAGGTACTGCTCTCGCAGTTCCCTCAGACTGGGGCACTCGACCAGCAAGTGCCGCACAGTCAGGGGAACTAAGCAATCATCACAATAGGGCTCAACTCCCCGGGACATGAGGAAACCGTGGGTGAGGCGGGTATGGCCCGTCCGTAGACGGGCCAATGCTGTCTCACGGCAGCGGCCTCGGACGTGCGCATAAGACCAGGGGCTCACAGCCCTTGCGGTAATTGCACCCATCTTGGAGGTGGCTCTATTGGCATTCCATCTCTCTTGCCAAACTACAAGAATAGCAGCTCGAATTGTGGGAAACAGGTCTCTGTGAGGGACGGGGCAGGTAGTGACTTGACGTGAGGCGCCAGTCTTAGCTAGCTCATCTGCCTTCTCGTTCCCTTTAACAGAGACATGGGCTGGTACCCAACAAAAAGAAATTCTGTGCCCACGACGGGCTGCTAGTACCAGCCAGTTGAAAATTTCTGAGACAATTGGATGTGCGTTATTAAAATCCTCAAGGGCTGACAAAGCTGCTCTGGAGTCGGAAAAAATAACAAAACCTCCAACATTCAAGGTAAAAAGAGATTTTATCGCTACTAAAATGGCCCACAGCTCTGCGGTAAAAATTGATGTAAAGGGGGGTAGACTGCCGCACCGGGTAAAATCAGGGAAGACAGCTCCAAATCCGACGCCTGCATCGGATTTGGAGCCGTCAGTAAAAATGGGCGTGCAACCCTCATGTACGGAGGCATGATCGGTGAACAAAGTCCTCGCAGCATGCTCCGACATAGCACTCTTGTTAGCCGGCATGTAACGGCAATACGATACTGCCAGTCGCTTCCACGGCGGGACAGGCAATAATCATGGGACAGCTATGGCAGGGCGAGGAAGAGACAACTTTTCAATCACGCCACGAGCCCGAAAGCCAAAAGGCTGTGGGAAGTGCGGGTGCTGGGTGAAAGTGGCGTCCCATGAAGTGTCCGTCACAGCACTGTAAGTGGGATCACCATAGAGACTTTGGCATCTGAACCACAAACGTGCCATCTGAGTCTGACGGTGAAGGTCGAGGGGTAACACTCCTGCATCTACGAGTAGACTGGGGATTGGGCAAGACCGAAAGGCGCCCGTCGCCAGTCTGATTCCACCGTGATGTACAGAGTCGAGAGTACGAAGGCGAGGGGATATGGCTGAAGCGTAGACTTGGGAACCGTAATCTAACTTCGAGAGAACGAAACAGTGATATAAACGGAGGAGAATGGTGCGGTCAGCTCCCCAAGACACATGGGAAAGAAAACGGAGCAGGGACATCCGGCGCTGGCAAGCAGCTTTCAGGTCCCGCAGGTGTGGCAACCATGTAAGGCGTCTGTCAAATATTAAGCCCAAGAATCGAGTCGTTTCCACTACTGGCAGTCTCCTGCCATAGAGGTATAGGTCTGGATCCCTAAAATCACCTCTGCTTCGAGAGAAAAGCATAGCAACCGTCTTTGTGGGGGAAAAGTTAAAACCATGATTCTCGGCCCAACGGGTCACCCGGCAAAAAATCGGTTTTGTGTCGACGGTACCTACCAAAAGCTCGACGACGCTCTGTCACTGCCTGTCTACACTCATCAGACCACCAGGGGACCGGTCGGCGCTTGGTAAACCCTGTGGTCTGAGGGATGGAAAGCTCACCAGCTCGCTGGAGTATAGATGTAAAATACTCGACAGCGCTGTCTATGTCTAAAAACTCATCAACCTCGCAGTCAACTATGGCAAGTTGTTTAAAAAGTCCCCAGTCAGCGCGGTCTAGCCGCCAGCGGGGGACACGGGGTAAGGGGAGGACGTCGGGAGAAGACAGGAGTATAGGGTAGTGGTCACTCCCACAAAGATCTCCTGTGACGCTCCATGTGAAGTCAAGTAGGGTGTCAGGAGAACACAATGATAAATCTAGAGCCGAGGTGGTGTCTGTCTGGATGTGGTAGTGTGTATGGTCACCGGTGTTAAAAATACCTAGATCTAAGGCTTCAACCACAGTGGCAATCATTGCTCCCCTGGGGTTGATAAGTGTATCTCCCCACAGGGTGTGCCGACCATTAAAATCTCCTAAAAGAATAAACGGGGAAGGCAATTGCTGGACTAGGGAAACGAAGTCCTCTCTGTCTACTGGAGAATTGGGAGGGAGGTATAAAGAGCAGACAGTGTAAGTTCTCCTGAGGTGGAGCTGGACAGCCACCAGCTGCAGGGGGGAGACAATATTAAAAGAGGTAAAAGCAATGCCTCGTGAGTTATCTAAAAAAATTGCTGTTCCACCATGATGGCCTTGCGCGCGATCATGAGGAGAGTAAAAGCCAGAGTAACCCCTGGGTGTAGGATGGGAGGACGAACCAATCATAGTCTCCTGCAGACAGACACAGACCGGCTGGTGTCTTCGCAGGAGTAGACTGAGCTCCTCCCAATTTCCTCTCAACCCACGAAGGTTCCACTGTAAAATATTAAAAATATTAAAATTAACGGTGCGTGGGGAGGCCCCTAGAGGAGACCCTCCCAACACCAGTATCCTTCTTGCTCTTACCCTGCCTAATGGCAGTGGCTAGAGCAGTGGAGGCAGTGGACAATCGCCTTGCAGTCTTTCCTAGCCCAGTGGCCAGTGAGGTGGCCACAGCAGCAGGAGCAGTGATGACGGCGTGAGCCGACAACGGGGTAGGAGTGACGGCCGGAGCCGACACTAAGGCGGGAGTAACGGCCGTAGCCGACACAGGGGCGGGAGTAACGGCAAGAGCCGTCACCGGGGCAGGAGTGTTGGTCGAAGTCAACACCGAGGTGGGAGTGACGGTCGGAGCCGACACCAGGGGGGGAGTGACGACCGGGGCCGACAGCGGGGTGGGAGTGACGGCCGGAGCCGATACCAGGGTGGGAGTGACGGCCGGAGCCGACACCGGGGTGGGAGTGACGGCCGGAGCCGACACCGGGGTAGAAGTGACGGCCGCAGCCGACACCGGGGTAGAAGTGACGGCCGGAGCCGACACCGGGGTAGAAGTGACGGCCGGAGCCGACACCGGGGTGGGAGTGACGGCCAGAGCCGACACCGGGGAGGTAGTGACGGCCGAAGCCGACACTGGGGTAAAAGTGACGGCCGGAGCCGACACTGGTGGGGGCCTTCGAGGCCCACCAGAGGGTGTAGAGGATCGTGCCTCCTTAGGAAGGGCACACCGCTGGTAGGCCATCTTGTAACCTACGGCAGGAACGACTGACATGTCCGAATGCCTGACAGTGATAGCATCGCCTAGGGGACGGTATGTATGCTTTTACTGGGAGGCGGAGCCACGCCAGTTTGACAACTTCAGGCAGTTTGAGTCGGTCGAAAGTGAGAAACAGGGTAGGGGTGGGAACAAGAACTCCATCAACTTTCCTTTGTAGGCGATCAACTCCTACAACACCCTGATCACTCAGTTCGTGTAGAAGCTTTTCGGTTGAGTAGCGCATGACGTCACGAGAAAAGATGACCCCCTTACACTGGTTGAGGGTAGCGTGTGGAGTACACGCCACCTGCGTTCCAGGGACAGAGGAGATCGCTCTGAGGCGAGCACTCTCTTCCGGGGACGACACCTCCACTAAGAGACTACCATCCCTTTGGGAGGAGACCTTAGGTTCGCGTCCACAAACTTTAATGAGTGCTCTATGTACGTCAAATATGTCTAGATCCATGACAGACACCCCATCAAGAGACTTGATGACAAGGAATTGTTCGTAATATGCCGGTTCGAAAGTACCTGGTAGAGTCTGAATGAGAGGGCCTGAAAAGCCCTTCTGTGCGTTAACGCGTCTTTGTTTTCTTGGCTTATAATATTCGCTTCCCCACCCCCCCACCCACCACGGAGCCCAACAAGGGAGGGATGTATGTTGAGGCACGACGGCTCCCAACAGCCCTAGGGGTAGTGTGGGAAGTATACGCAGCCACTGCCTGGAGTGAGGTGGCAGCCGCGGGACCGTTGCGGTGCCCACCAGACAGCAGCCGCTTGACCCTAACCAACGCATGACCAGCCGATTGATCCAGCGGGGCCACACTGGACCACCTGTCTTACCCCTACTCCCCCACCAAAGAAGTGTGTTGTCCACCGCAGGGAACTACCTCCTGCCCTGCGGTGGACTCAACTCCCAGATGAGGGAGCGCGGGGAGTATACAGGACGCCACGCACGGCAAACACGCTGGGAGGCTTAGTCCTTCCCTAGATGTAGACGGGTAAGGACGAGCAACATCACCGGTAGGCCTCCTCTACCAGTGATGAAGGGGGAGTGCTTGGTCCACGAGGCCGACGGACACCAACCCTACAGAGACTGACAGGGCCCCGCAGGAGGGGGCGCCGCCGACCACGCTTCAAGCCCCGCCACCACATCAAGGTGACTCCCCACGGCGGGGGGGGGGAGAGGTGATGGATGGTAGGTAGGGTGAGGGGCGCGGCAGGCCAGGCAGTGTATCGTAGCTGCTTCGGCTTCCCGGATTCCCACCACTTCCTCCAGGTCTCAGAATCCTGGCAGACTTCTTCCCAGTGCTCGTCAATGGCGTCTGAGAGAGCACTGACAGCTTGTGAGCACGTTGTCATTTGTGTCTGACGCTGTTTGGAGGCCTCTAGTCTGTCAACAAGTCTGAGGGCCGAGGCAAATACCTCCCTATTCTTTATTATCAAGTCCAGGTCTTCCTGTTGGGACTTAATAATAATATTTTTACGGGAATCGTTCTCAGTGAGTTTCTCAACCAGGGAGATGAGCTCTTCCTTATCCAGTTCTTGCCAGTGATTCCTCTCCTCACATTCCTGGTCTGTGAGGTGCCCCTGTCCGCATGGGATTAGCTGGGAGGGTGTGTCTGACTCCTCGCTAACAAGGGTCACGGGGTCTGAAATGTTAGCCTGTGTACGCAGCTGCTCAGTGTAGTCACACCTGTATACTGGGATGCCAGCCAGACAATTAGTGTGACACAGGTTGGGACAGCTTTCCTCCTCACGCCTTACGTGTGAAGTTTTTAGCGTTGCTTTACCACACACCGCACACCATTTTTGTGGTTGATAACCAGGTAATTCCCGCCTGGCAATGAGGCGGTGTGTGATGGCCGACATGGGGGAGGGAAGGAGGGAGGTGGGTGGGAGGGGATAGGTGGAGGCTGGAGGCTGTGTAGAGTGAGCTCCCCGGGGAATTAAGGAAGCCAAGCAGCGTGGGTGAGTGACTGAGTCGGCTTTAACCTCAAGTTACAACACAGTCAATAAAAAGTATCACTTGGTCACTCGTGAACACATTACTTCACTCCGCTTTACCTGTACATTCCCTCCAAATGGCCTTAGTAAGGATGAAAATCGATTGTAAATCGATATTTTTTGGGGGAGAGAGAGGTTTGGCAACACCGGACAGGTGCAGGCGTGGCAGGAGGTCACGTGGGGGCAGCTCAGGTCACAGCGGCTACAATACCACTTCTCTCACTTTGTCTTGGATTCTTCCTTTCAGCTCTTTCACAAACACTTATCACTGTTTTCTTCTGTTCACACTTTCTATAATAGTTTACCATTAACTGGAGCACACTTTTTCCTCCAGGAACCAGTACTGAGCCTCAAAACTTGACCTTGAAGACGGAGTTAACGTACACACGTCTCGCCTGCCTGACTCTCTCTCTCTCTCTCTCTCTCTCAACATCCGCTTTGGTGCTTCAGTCAAGTCAGTGCACCACTATCTCTTGATGAACAAGGTCATCAAGAAAAATAAACGCAGAAAATGTTGTATTCACCCTTTGAACAGCAGTCGCCTTCTCCAGGGTGCATTTAACACTCTCTACGAAGACCTGTAGGCTGACGATGCAAAGTTCTTCAACTATTTTCGGATAAGCTACCCTTCATATAAAGAACTTGTGGCTTTTAAGTGAGTGACTCTTCCTCCTAATGTTGACAGACAACTGACCACCGGATGACCCGCCGCGCGTGGGAAACACCGGATGTGACACATAACTACCCAAACCGTTCGCCGGTGTGGGTTCACTCGAGGTACCCCCTGCACTCAAAGTCCCCCTCCCTCCGCGCGTGCGCGGGAGGCGATTTTGCTGCCAGCCGCACGACTCACTCTTCTGAGTGGGACTAAAAATTTGTAAACAATACAGTCGCACTGCTACTCTGATGATGAATTCGGTAGATGATATATTCGGCTCATGGTTACCTGGGATGGTTTGACTACTCAGATACATTATTTTCGTATCCAATATTAAAATTTGTAAACAACACAGTCGCACTGCTGCTCTGATGATGAATTCGGTAGATGATATATTCGGCTCATGATTATCTGGGATGGTTTGACTACTCAGATACATTAATTTCGTGTCCAATATTATTATTCTTACATGTTTTGTGATTACCAATCCTCTTCCAGGGCATCGGAGCAGCAGTGCGACTGTGTTGTTTACATTATTTTAGTCCTGCTCAGAAGAATGAGTCGTGCGGTTGTTGGCAGCAAAATCGCCTCCAGCGCACGCGCAGAGGGAGGGGGACTTTGAGTGCAGAGGGGTACCTCGAGTGAACCCACACCGGTGTAGCAGTTTGAAGTGTCCAGCCAGGATAGTGTGTCCGGGCGGAGGTGCGCATGCGCGAGATCACTAGCTCACAGCCTCGGGCAGAACAACACACTCCCCGCCGCTCTCCATCATTCCTTGACACGCTGCCGCCTACCAGTATCTCGTCTCCCGCCTTGTGTTCTCCCGTCTCCCGTCTCCCGTCTCTCTCTCTCTCTCTCTCTCTCTCTCTCTCTCTCTCTCTCTCTCTCTCTCTCTCTCTCTCTCTCTCTCTCTCTCTCTCTCTCTCTCTCTCTCGTCAAGGACTGGTGGATGACGTGAGAGAGAGATAATAAATATGAAGTCGTACATACTATACATCGTGTACTCAACACAAATGTCAAGGTTTCAGGCGGTGTTCGTCATTATTTACCTCGCAAAGAATCTTGGAAGTTATGTTAGGTTAGGTAAGGGGAGAGGAAAGCAGGAGACTGCACTTTGTAGCAGGAGTGCTGCTATGTTGTGTTTAGTCTTTTTTATTTACTTCCGATTATAGTAGGCTATGGTTTATTTACCTCTTATTATCTTTACTTAATAAATAAATAAACGCAAAAACTACTGATATAAGGGAACACAAGGCGGGAGACGAGATACTACTAGCTGGCAGCGCGTCAAGGACTGATGGAGAGCGGCGGGGAATGTGTTGTCTCTGCCTGCTGCTGTGAGCTAAGGCGTTTACATGAGTGCTATTCGGAGGCGAAGACAAGCAAATCTGAGCAGTCTTTCTCGTGATGACTTGCAGATCTTTGCAGACACACTCAAGATACGAATTTCTCTGTCTGCTCTGTGACTTTTCAACCAATCCGCGCGCAGCAACTTCCAAACTTTATCCAGAAAGACACTCAACGGGATATATTTCGAATATATAAGAGGAAAGTAAGATGTTTGATACCATAATAGTTGTTCAAATACATAAGATTTATAGTATATATGTTGCTTTTGATATAAAAGAAAACCAAAAACAAGCATAATGATTGAAATATATTAGGGAATTGTTGAAAATAACGAGATGTGGGCCTCTGCGTGGATGGAGCGAAGCGGAGTTGTGAAGAATCAGGGTATATATTCCGAATAAATCAGAGGAAAGTAAGAGGTTTGAGACCATTAGAGTTGATCCTCTACACCAAAGACAAGCAAAAAGATTGAAATATATTAGAAAATTGTAGAAATTAACGAGATGTGGCATTCAGGCCTGTGTGAGTGTTGATGTTTCAACGCATTATGTGGTTGTGGCTTCGACGGAAAATTAGGTTTACTTTTTTCACATAAGTAAAAAACTTATTAGATTGTTGAAATTTTTTATCAAATTAAAGTTAGAAATAAGATGTTTGCATATTGCACAAAAGTAATAAGCCATAGAAAGAGTTTGAATAATGAAGACAGATCGAAGATCGAACACAAAACATCATACCCTCACACAGTGCCCGCGAGGCTGTGTCCCCTAGCCTAGAGGTGCGGAGCGTGGGGAGTATGGCTTCATACGGAGAAAACCATGATATATATTTAGAATAAATCAGAGGAAAGTATGATGTTTGAGACCATTACAGTGGGTAAAATTTAGCCTCGTAGTGTTATAGAGTTAGGTTGAGAATGACTATTGGTAAAAGGGAACAAGAGCAGGCAGGAAACGAGATAATGCTAGCTAGCAGTGCGTCAAGGACTGGTGGAAACTGGCGGTGAATGTGTTGTTTCTGCCCGCTGCTGCAAACTAGTGATCTCGCGCATGCGCATTTCTGCCCAGACACTGTATCCTGGCTGGACACTTCAAACTGCTACACCGGTGTGAGCTCTCTCAAGGTCCATCCTGCACTCGGGGTCCACCCTCCCTCTGTGCATGCGCGGGAGGCCAGTTTGTTGCCAGGCGCACGACTCATTCTTTTGAGCGGGGCAAAAAAAAATTTAATCACAACACAGTAGCACTCCTGCTCCGAAGCCCTGTGTCTCCTGCTTCCCTCTCTCGTCTTCTCTCTCTCTCTCTCTCTCTCTCTCTCTCTCTCTCTCTCTCTCCTCTCTCTCTCTCTCTCTCTCTCTCTCTCTCTCTCTCTCTCTCTCTCTCTCTCTCTCTCTCTCTCTCTCTCTCTCTTTCTTCTTCTTCTTCTTCTTCTTCCCTTCATACCCATCTTCTTTCTACACTAAGGATACTGTTACGTATATTTTCCTTGTTCCATACACTATACACAAAAATAAAGGTATGGGTGTAAAAAGGGTATAATTAAAATTCGTATTTAAATACAATTCCTATACATAAGAGAGAGAGAGAGAGAGAGAGAGAGAGAGAGAGAGAGAGAGAGAGAGAGAGAGAGAGAGAGAGAGAGAGAGAGAGAGAGACGAGGGAGATGAGGGAGACAGGGGAGAGGGAGACGGGAGAGAGGGCGACGGGAGACGGGAGAGAGGGAAGCAGGAGACACAGCGCGCCGGAGCAGGAGTGCTACTGTGTTGTGTTTACATTTTTTTTGCCCCGCTTAGAAGAATGAGTCGTGCGCCTGGCAACAAACTCGCCTCTCGCACATGCGCAGAGGGAGGGTGGACCCCGACTGCAAGGTGGTACTCCAGTTTTGCATGCAGATTTGTTCCTCATGCAGGAATGATCCGCCCCTTCTGCGCATGCGTGGGAGCCTAGTTTGTTGCCAGACGCACGACTCATTCTGTAATACTTGCGTATTTACACACCAAAATAAATAAAAATAAATAGTAGGTTCGGTCTCACTTTCCTTGTCAATCGGTCAGGTAGGGAGTTCAGGGATAATGATATTTGAAGATGAAGTATCGAAAAATATATATTTGATAATTACTTATAAATATAAAAGTATCACTTAACACTTGATGAATGGACCAGCACATTCGAAAATAACAGATGACTAGTTAGCTTGTGCGCGAAAAAAAAATACAACATTTTTCAACCACTACTAAACAATTGGCCAAGTTAATTCCTATCACTCTTCTTTCGTCTCAGATGGAATATTCCTTCGGCTCTGAGAGCGAAAGACGAGGAAACTGAGGTATTAACGACACCTTAACAACAGCCAATTAACACGTGGCAACCACTTGTTACCTACTATCACCTTCACAGTGTAATTCCTTCCTATCACTTGCCCTAGATTACTAATTTCTAACCTGCTAGACTTTCCCATATCACTTGGCTGGCTTCATTGACCTAGACTTTTGAACAGCAACAGCCTAGACGTGGAGATAGACTGAGATCGAAATCTGTTCACGAAGGTAGGTGGAGATCGAATCCCCAGAAGACAGATTAGACCTGGCGTTAAATACACTATAATGCATTTTCTCTACACTTATTCACACTCTCTAGTAATGACAAGCTTAACACATATAAGGCACTTCATGATTTTTAAGAATTAACTCTGTAGCTTAGCTAACTAATAACAGAGCTATAAATTCATACCTGTTCACGAAGGTAGGTGGCGATCGAATGCTGTATGCGTGGTCGGCCGGCTACCAGCAAAACAACAGAGTTGCCATATACCTCTATCTATACTTAACTCCCTAATAATTATAACTATACCCTAATTTCCCCTGACATACCATTCATTTACCCAAGTTTCTATTTTAATTAGAATTATAACTACAACACCCTTCAGTCTCAATTATTCTTCCCCTACGAAATAAATATTACAATTACCACATCCTCGAATTTTTCCGTCTTGCTCACATCAACCCATTATTGGAACCTACAAAACTCTTCCATATGTTATGCTAAAATAACTACTCCTCCTTATACTATTCCACCGTAAGTAAAGAAAGAAAAAAAAGGATTATGGCGCGGAGGCCAGTAAATACAGGAGGGTATGAAATACAGTAATTTCCCGACATACGCCTCCTAGGATAAACAGCCTTTCGCAAAACTACCTTTAAGGTGTGTAACTACTTCACCTTATAATTACCTCGTCTCAATTTTGCCTACCTGAATACCTAGATAACGATAGTTACTTAAGATTAACAACAACCCCCCTTCATTTCTCATTTTCTCCTTCCACTATGCGAGTTTCAACTCTGGGGGGGGGGGGGTGGGTAATTGACCTAATTTATGGTAACAAAAAAAAGGAGCGTTACACTTCTAAGTGGGGCGAAAAAATAACTCAGGCTTCCCTGTCTCCCGTTTCCCTCTCCCTTTCCTTCTCTTTATCTATTCATATAATTTCATTGCGAAACAATGGTAAAAGAGAGAGAGAGAGAGAGAGAGAGAGAGAGAGAGAGAGAGAGAGAGAGAGAGAGAGAGAGAGAGAGAGAGAGAGAGAGAGAGAGATCTGAGAGAGAGAGAGAGAGAACGAAAATCGGTGACCTGACCCACGACTGTGTACTACGACATAGTGCCGACATAGTTGTGGTGACAGACACCTGGCTAAACAGTGAAGTGGAGCCCACGTTCGGCAAAATACGTGGCTACACCAGCCAGGAGCCAGGAGGCCAGGAGAGACCACCATGAGCGAGCAGGTGGCGGAGTAGCTGTATGTTTTAAAGAGGGAGTGCAGGCCCAGCACCTCGACGTGGACACACCGCCCCAGATGGAGGTGATGTTCTTCCGGGTAGTGCTGGAAGACCGCTCTGCCCTCCTGCTGTGCGCCATGTACCGCCCGCAACGCCAGGGACCCGTCTCGCTGCAGTACCTCACCGAGACCCTGGACGAGTTGATGTTGGCGCACCGATGCAGGCACGTCATGGTGGTGGGTGTCCTTAACCACCACCTGGAACAGGGTGCCTACGAGAACCTCCTGACAGTGCAGGGTCTGACGGATCACGTAACCTTCCCTACGCACGAAAGGGGAGGGACACTAGATCCTGTCATTTCAGACCTCCAGGAGGACACTCTCCGCTGTCACCAGCTGGGACTCGTAGGTAGTTCGGATCACCACGCTGTCCTGACCCAGGTGGATTTGGGAGTGGCCCGGGATGAGGCCACCTCCCGCAATGTCTGGCTGTGGGACAAGGCTGACTGGGAATCCTTGCGACGTGACCTGAGGCACACGGTGTGGGAAACTCTACTGCAGGGCGGGACGGACAGTATGTCACGAGCCCTGACTTCACGCCTCCTGGCCCTCCAGAGAAGACATGGTCCACACCGTGAATACACCACCAGACCAACAGAGTAGCAATGGTTTGGCTACCGTTGCCGTGTTGCTGCCGAGGCCAAGTACTCTGCGTGGCTCCGATACAAGCGAAGCCCGACTCGGCACAACAAGGATCTGCATCGGACGGCCTGCAGGAGGATGGTGGCAGCAAGCAAATGGGCCATAAACAAATGGGAGGAGGACCTGCGCCGCAAACTGCAAGGCCCGGGCGTGGGAAACAAGACTTGGTGGTCCCTGGTCAAGGAGAAACAGGGAATCAGCCGCCAAGACTCCATCCCATCCTCACCAAGCAAGACGGAACAGTGGCCACCAGCAGCAAGGAAAAGGCCCAGCTGCTGATTAACCTCTTCGCAAAAAAGATGAAGGTGGAGGCTCCCCAGCAGCCCCCGCCTCGTCTGGAGCAGCAGTGCGAGGAGACTGTCACCAAGATGGAGGTAACGCAGACGCAGGTTAAACAGCTGTTGCGGGGGCTGGACACCAAGAAAGCCACCGGCCCTGACGATGTCAGCACGCACTTGCTGAAACAGTGCGCCCAAGAGCTGTCTGCCCCTCTCACCACGGTGTTCACAGCCTGCTTGCGGGAAAATATCTGGCCTTCAGTGTGGAAGGAGGCTAGAGTGGTTCCCGTACACAAGAGGAGCTCCAGATCCGACCCAAAAAACTACAGACCCATCTCCCTGCTGTCTGTAGTGGGGAAAGTATTCGAGAGGATTGTGGCACAGGTAGTCTGTCGTCACCTTGGAGAAAACTACCTCCTCTCGGATCAACAGTTCGGGTTCAGACCTGGAAGGTCCACCTCTGATCTGCTGATGCTCCTCACAAAAAAGTGGCAAGACTCCCTTGATGACGGCATGGACACTATCGTGGTGGCCCTGGACATAGCGGGTGTCTTTGACAGGGTGTGGCACGGAGGCCTGCTGGAAAAACTCCGTGCAAAAGGTTTCCAGGGTGACCTGCTGCTGCTTCTGGAGAGCTACCTGCAAGGAAGAACCCTCCAGGTCGTCGTCAACGGGCAAGCATCTGAATCCCTGCCAGTTGAAGCATCAGTGCCACAGGGATCCGTGCTTGGGCCTGTCCTGTGGAACATCTATATAGATGATCTTCTCCGGCAGCTGTCAGCAGTCTCAGCTTACGCTGATGAATGTACCCTCTCTTGCACCTACCCACGACAGGATAGTGAGCGAGCTGCTGATGAGATCAATCAGCAGCTTCGCGTTATACAGGAGTGGGGTACACGCTGGCAGGTGACCTATACACCGGAGAAGACACAGGCAATGATGATCTCTCGGTCCCCTGCCGAAAAACTAGCAGCTGAGGGGAAGCTGTACTTCAATGGTGTTCCTCTCCCACTCCAGGAAACCATCAAAGTGGAGGTGGACCGAGAGCTGCGGTTTGATGGCCACATCAAACACATTGCCCAAAAGGGCTCCCACAGGGTCACTGTTCTTCGGAGGATGGCCGGCTTCCTCGACAAAGGGGGTAAACTCTTGCTCTATAAGGCCCAGATACGGCCTTACTTAGAGTATGGTGCCCTCTCGTGGATGTCGTGTGCATCCTCGCACACCAGGAAACTGGACAGCATCCAGCGTCGAGCCTTACGACTGGTGGATGCTGCAGACCCAACAACCCAGCCCGAGTCAGCAAGTCCCCTTGACTCACTGGAACACCGCAGGGACGTCGCAGCGCTAGTGGTGTTCCACAAGGCAAAGGTACAGGGAGTGCCACACCTGACTGGGTTACGCCAGCCTCCACGAGTTTCCACGCGGAGCACGAAAACGGTGCTCGCTAGTGGTGACAGTGTTGAGGTGCCGTATTCTCGTGCCAGCCAGCACCAACGCACCTTTAAGGGACGCGTCTCCAGGATGTGGAACATTTTTACGGCAGCCATCCCTCACACCCAAGTGATGAACACTCACAGTGTCAAACTGGCGGCCAATACCTGGAGACGGTCACAACCTACCCCACTGACGCTGATAAATTTGTGACAGTGAACCGATACCACAGTGCCAGAAAAATGCACTGAAACTGGTGTGTAGTGAGGTGCAGTGAGATGCTGTGTGGTAGAACACGTGTACATATAAAATATATATATATATATATATATATATATATATATATATATATATATATATATATATATATATATATATTTATATATATTTATTTATTTATTTATTTGTAACTATATATTTATATGTAATTTTATATGTAATGTTTAATATATTAATGATTGCCCTTAAGATAGGCAGAACGCGCCAGTTCACCTTTGGGCAAAATAATTTATATAAGTTTAAATGAAAAGAGAGAGAAAAAGAGAGAGAGAGAGAGAGAGAGAGAGAGAGAGAGAGAGAGAGAGAGAGAGAGAGAGAGAGAGAGAGAGAGAGAGAGAGAGAGAGAGAGAGAGAGAGAGAGAGAGAGAGAGAGAGAGAGAGAGAGAGAGAGAGTAATTTTAGCATGTAGTGTCAAACCCAAAAGCTGTATACATGTCAGAATTTAAGTTTAAATAAAAGAGAGAGAGAGAGAGAGAGAGAGAGAGAGAGAGAGAGAGAGAGAGAGAGAGAGAGAGAGAGAGAGAGAGAGAGAGAGAGAGAGAGAGAGAGAGAGAGAGAGAGAGAGAGAGAGAGAGAAGAGAGAGAGAGAGAGAGAGAGAGAGAGAGAGAGAGAGAGAGAGAGAGAGAGAGAGGATTTCTGTATGTGTTGTGTGTGTGTGTGTGTGTGTGTGTGTGTGTGTGTGTGTGTGTGTGTGTGTGTGTGTGTGTGTGTGTGTGTGCTGTTTCACTCGAGCTGTTGATGCAATCAGTTAGTGGATCGAGAGGAGAAGGAATGAGAGGAAAGAAGATGAAAAGAAAGAGAGAGAGGGAGAGAGAGAGAGAGAGAGAGAGAGAGAGAGAGAGAGAGAGAGAGAGAGAGAGAGAGAGAGAGAGAGAGAGATATATATATATATATATATATATATATATATATATATATATATAGAGAGAGAGAGAGAGAGAGAGAGAGAGAGAGAGAGAGAGAGAGAGAGAGAGAGAGAGAGAGATATATATATATATATATATATATATATATATATATATATATATATATATATATAGAGAGAGAGAGAGAGAGAGAGAGAGAGAGAGAGAGAGAGATTGATTGATTGGTGACAATAGATCATGGTGCCGCAACATCGAGGTCGTTTGGCACCGTACTAAAAACACTAAAAATTAAAAAGCAACATAAATACTACATAAAAAGATAAATATATCCACAGGAGTTGGAGTAAGCCACTTTCCTCTAGGAATTTTAACACTTCATGTCCCGGGGAGAGTGCCTGCTCCCCCAGCACCAGAGAGAGAGAGAAACTCCCATCTCTGGGCGAGGTACTGCTCTCGTTAGTCCCTCAGGCTGGGGCACTCGACCAGCAAGTGCCGCACAGTCAGGGGAACTAAGCAATCATCACAATAGGGCTCAACTCCCCTGGACATGAGGAAACCGTGGGTGAGGTGGGTATGGCCCGTCCGTAGACGGGCCAATGCTGTCTCACGGCAGCGGCCTCGGACGTGCGCATAAGACCACGGGCTCACAGCCCTTGCGGTAATTGCACCCATCTTGGAGGTGGCTCTATTGGCATTCCATCTCTCTTGCCAAACTACAAGAATAGCAGCTCTAATTGTGGGATACAGGTCTCTGTGAGGGACGGGGCAGGTAGTGACTTGACAAGAGGCCCCAGTCTTAGCTAGCTCATCTGCCTTCTCGTTCCCTTTCACAGAGACATGAGCTGGTACCCAACAAAAAGAAATTCTGTGCCCACGACGGGCTGCTAGTACGAACCAGTTGATAATTTCTGAGACTATTGGGTGTGCATTATTAAAATCCTCAAGGGCTGACAAAGCTGCTCTAGAATCTGAAAAAATAACAAAACCCCCAACATTCAAGGTAAAAAGAGATTTTATCGATACTAAAATGGCCCACAGCTCTGCGGTAAAAATTTATGTAAAGGGGGTAGATTGCCGAACCGGGTAAAATCAGGGAAGACAGCTCCAAATCCGACGCCTGCATCGGATTTGTAGGCGTCAGTAAAAATGAGCGTGCAACCCTCATGTACGGAAGCATGATCGGTGAACAAAATCCTCGCAGCATGCTCCGACATAGCACTCTTGTTAGTCGGTATGTAACGGCAATACGATACGGCCAGCCGCTTCCACGGCGGGACATGCAATAATCGTGGGACAGCTATGGCAGGGCGAGGAAGGGACAACTCTTCAAGGACGCCACGAGCCCGAAAGCCAAAAGGCTGTTTCACACAGCCTTTTGGCTTTCGGGCTCGTGCGGGTGCTGGGTAAAAGTGGCGTCCCGTGAAGTGTCCATCACAGCACTGTAAGTGGGATCACCATAGAGACTTTGGCATCTGAACCACAAACGTGCCATCTGAGTCTGACGATGAAGGTCGTGGGGTAACACTCCTGCATCTACGAGTAGACTTGGGATTGGGCAAGATCGAAAGGCCCCCGTCGCCAGTCTGATTCCACCGTGATGTACAGAGTCGAGAGTACGAAGGCGAGGGGATGTGGCTGAAGCGTAGACTTGGGAACCGTAATCTAACTTCGACAGAACGAAACAGTGATATAAACGGAGGAGAATGGTGCGGTCAGCTCCCCAAAACACATGGGAAAGAAAACGGAGCAGGGACATCCGCCGCTGGCAAGCAGCTTTCAGGTCCCGCAGGTGTGGCAACGAGGTAAGGCGTCTGTCAAGTATTAAGCCCAAGATTCGAGTCGTTTCAACTACTGGCAGTCTCCTGCCATAGAGGTATAGGTCTGGATCTCTAAACTCACCTCTGCTTCGAGAGAAAAGCATAGCAACTGTCTTTGTGGGGGAAAAGTTAAAACCATGACTATCGGCCCAACGGGTGACCCGCACAAGAGCCAACTGGATGTGTCGCTCGGCCACATCGAGATGAGAGGAAGCGTAGGAGAGGGAAAAGTCATCAGCGTATAGCGTGCATCGAAAGTCCCGGTGGACGCACTCGGTGATGCTATTGATGGCAACGCTGAATAGAGTGACACTGAGGACACTACCTTGGGGGACTCCTTCTTCTTGCTCAAAAGAGCTAGAAAGAGCAGTGCCCACCCTCACCCTAAAAGTACGGTCCTGTAAAAAAGACCGGAGGAACAGAGGGAGGTGACCCCTGAGTCCAACCGTATGGAGAGCTCGTAGAATGCCATACCTCCAGGTGGTGTCGTATGCCTTTTCAAGTTCGAAAAAGACGCTCACAACCCGCTGCCTGCAAGCAAAAGCTTGGAAGATAGTGTTTTCTAATCGCACAAGAGCGTCAAAAGTAGAGCGAGATCGACGAAAACCACACTGTACTGCCGAAAGATGGCCACCCTTCTCAAGGAACCAGACTAGACGAATGTTAACCATCTTCTCAAAAATTTTAATCATGCAAACGGTAAGGGCAATGGGTCGATAGTTAAGGGGGAGTGAGGCGTCCTTTCCAGGCTTGGGGATTGGGATGACTATAGCAGACTTCCAGGAGGGGGGTACGTATCCGTCACTCCACATCCTATTAAATAATCCTAGGAGGAAGGACAGTGATCCAGAATTTAGGTGACGGATCATTGAGTATGTAATGTTATCTGCCCCTGGGGAAAAGTCATTACATAGAGACAAAGCTGAACGCAGTTCCGGTAGAGAGTAAGGCACATTGTAGTTTTCACCCCCACGAGATGAAAAGTCTAGTTGGCAAGCCTCGTCTGCCTCAAACTGGCGACGCACTGCTGGAGATCTCGAGGCCCGGCTGGACACCAAAGAAAAGGTCTCAGTGATTGTGTTGGCTACCGCCTGGCTGTCAGATACCTTATCCCCGTTGACATGGAGGATCGGAGGCGGGCCTGGAGAGAACTTTCCTGCTATCTTCCGCACGCGCTTGAATACCTGCGACATAGGTGTCTGCACGTTCAATGTGGAGACAAAAGATGCAAGGGACTTACGGCGAGTATCCTTGAGGACTCGACGAGTCTTAACTCTAGCCAGTCTGTATTGTCCCCGGAAAAAATCGGTTTTGTGTCGACGGTACCTACCAAAAGCTCGACGACGCTCTGTCACTGCCTGTCTACACTCATCAAACCACCAGGGGACCGATCGGCGCTTGGTAAACCCTGTGGTCTGAGGGATGGAAAGCTCACCAGCTCGCTGGAGTATAGATGTAAAATACTCGAAACCGCTGTCTATGTCTAGAAACTCATCAACCTCGCAGTCATCTATGGCAAGTTGTTTAAAAAGTCCCCAGTCAGCGCGGTCCAGCCGCCAGCGTGGGACACGGGGTAAGGGGAGGATGTCGGGAGAAGACAGGAGTATAGGGTAGTGGTCACTCCCGAAAAGATTTCCTGTGACACTCCATGTGAAGTCAAGTAGGGTGTCAGGAGAACACAATGATAAATCTAGGGCCGAGGTGGTGTCTGTCTGGATGTGGTAGTGTGTATGGTCACCGGTGTTAAAAATACCTAGATCTAAGGATTCAACCACAGTGGCAATCATTGCTCCCCTGGGGTTGATAAGTGTATCTCCCCACAGGGTGTGCCGACCATTAAAGTCTCCTAAAACAATAAACGGGAAAGGCAATTGCTGGACTAGGGAAACGAAGTCCTCTCTGTCTACTGGAGAGTTGGGAGGGAGGTATAAAGAGCAGACAGTGTAAGTTCTCCTGAGGTGGAGCTGGACAGACACCAGCTGCAGGGGGGAGACAATATTAAAAGAGGTAAAAGCAATGCCTCGTGAGTTATATAAAAAAATTGCTGTTCCACCATGATGGCCTTGCGCGCGATCATGAGGAGAGTAAAAGCCAGAGTAACCACTGGATGGAGGATGTGAGGACGAACCAATCATAGTCTCCTGCAGACAGACACAGACCGGCTGGTGTCCCCGCAGGAGTAGACTGATCTCCTCCCAATTCCCTCTCAACCCACGAAGGTTCCACTGTAAAATATTAAAAATATTAAAATTAACGGTGCGTGGGGAGGCCCCTAGAGGATGCCCTCCCAACACCAGTATCCTTCTTGCTCTTGCCTGCCTAATGGCAGTTGCTAGAGCAGTGGAGGCAGTGGACAATCGCCTTGCAGTCTTTCCTAGCCCAGTGGCCAGTGAGGTGGCCACAGCAGCAGGAGCAGTGATGACGGCGTGAGCCGACACCGGGATAGGAGTGACGGCCGGAGCCGACACCAAGGCGGGAGTAACGGCCGTAACCGACACAGGGGCGGGAGTAACGGCCAGAGCCGTCACCGGGGCAGGAGTGTTGGTCGAAGTCCACACCGAGGTGGGAGTGACGGTCGGAGCCGACACCAGAGGGGGAGTGACGGCCGGAGCCGACACCGGGGTTGGAGTGACGGCCGGAGACGACACCGGGGTGGGAGTGACGGCCGGAGCCAACACCGGGGTGGGAGTGACGGTCAGAGCCGACACCAGGGGAGGTAGTGACGGCCAGAGCCGACACTGGAGTAGGAGTGATGACCGAAGCCGACACAGGGGTAGAAGTGACGGCCGGAGCCGACACTGGTGGGGGCCTGCGAGGCCCACCAGCGGGTATAGAGGATCGTGCCTTAGGAAGGGGCATCTCCTCGAGGGAGTCCTCACTTCTCCTACGCTTATGGTGTGATGGCGTAGCAGTAGGGGCCTGAGTGAGTTCCTCTGACACCTCCATAGAGGTAGAGGGCAAAGCAGCAGGAGCAACAGCATTTTTATGGGAATCATTTTGTGGATTAGCCACTTGGTGCACTGTAGCAGTCCTTTTGCGTAGTTTACGTCTATTAGTAAGAGAGGAAAGCATAGTTGCATAAGTCACTCCTGGACGTATATGCGTAGTAAGAACTCTACGCTTTGCCTCTGCAAAATCAATTTTCTCCGTGGTCCTGATGGAGAGTACTTCCCTCTCAAATCTGTAGCGGTCGCAGTCTTTTGAATAAGCTGGGTGAGGTCCGTGGCAGTTAAAACAGGAGACAGGACCAGGGCAGGTCGTGCCATCGTGATCCGTCGTACCACAGGACGGGCACACCGCTGGGAGGCCATCTTGCAACCTACGGTAGGAACGACTGACATGTCCGAATGCCTGACAGTGATAGTATCGCCTAGGGGACGGTATGTATGCTTTTACTGGGAGGCGGAGCCACGCCAGTTTGACAACTTCAAGCAGTTTGAGTCGGTCGAAAGTGAGAAAGAGGGTAGGGGTGGGAACAAGAACTCCATCAACTTTTCTTTGTAGACGATCAACTCCTACAACACCCTGATCACTCAGTTCGTGTAGAAGCTTTTCGTTTGAGTAGCGCATGACGTCACGAGAAAAGATGACCCCCTTACACTGGTTGAGGGTAGCGTGTGGAGTACACGCCACCTGCGTTCCAGGGACAGAGGAGATCGCTCTGAGGCGAGCACTCTCTTCCGGGGACGACACCTCCACTAGGAGACTACCATCCCTTTGGGAGGAGACCTTAGGCTCGCGTCCACAAACTTTAATGAGTGCTCGATGTACGTCAAATATGTCTAGATCCATAACAGACACACCATCAAGAGCCTTGATAACAAGGAACTGTTCGTAATATGCCGGCTCGAAAGTACCTGGTAGAGTCTGAATGAGAGGGCCTGAAAAGCCCTTCTGTGCGTTAACGCGTCTTTGTTTTCTAGGCTTATAATTAAAAAATTATCGGTTCGAATCTGTAGAATTCGAAGCGGAGGGGACAGTGGTCCCAGTTGCACCACCCGTGGCCCGGAAAGGCTCAAGGGTGGCGATAAGGGAAGATCGAGAAGCAGCAGTCGGGGACGAGCGGACGTCGGGGAGAGAGCTTGGTCGCGAGAGTGGTGGTGAAGATGCTATAAAGTAATAAGAAGACATTCGCTTCTCCACCCCCCCACCCACCACGGAGCCCAACAAGGGAGGGATGTATGTTGAGGCACGACGGCTCCCAACAGCCCTAGGGGTAGTGGGGGAAGTATACGCAGCCACTGCCTGGAGTGAGGTGGCAGCCGCGGGACCGTTGCGGTGCCCACCAGACAGCAGCCGCTTGATCCTAGCCAACGCATGACCAGCCGATTGATCCAGCGGGGCCACACTGGACCACCTGTCTTACCCCACCAAAGAAGTGTGTTGTCCACCGCAGGGAACTACCTCCTGCCCCGCGGTGGACTCAAATCCCAGATGAGGGAGTGCGGGGAGTATACAGGACGCCACGCACGGCAAACACGCTGGGAGGCTTAGTCCTGCCCTAGATGTAGACGGGTAAGGACGAGCAACATCACCGGTAGGCCCCCTCTACAGGTGATGAAGGGGGAGTGCTTGGTCCACGAGGCCGACGGACACCAACCCCACAGAGACGGACAGGGCCCCGCAGGAGGGGGCGCCGCCGACCACGTTTCAAGCCCCGCCACCACATCAAGGTGACTCCCCACGGCAGGGGGGGGGGGAGAGAGAGAGAGAGAGAGAGAGAGAGAGAGAGAGAGAGAGAGAGAGAGAGAGAGAGAGAGAGAGAGAGAGAGAGAGAGAGAGAGAGAGAGAGAGAGAGAGAGAGAGAGAGAGAGAGAGAGAGAACGAGAGAAACGAGAGAGACGAGAGAGACTGGAGACAGGAAAACGGGAGAATGCGCATCGGAGCAGGAGTGCGACTGAGTTATATGTACAATTTTTTCTCTATGCTCAGAAGAGTGAGTCGTGCGTCTGGCAACAAACTCGCCTCCTGCGAATTCGCAGAACGTGCGGAAAATTCCTGCATGAGGAAAAAATCTGCATGCCACACCGAGTGAACTTACACTGGTACTTCTGCCTTTGCGGTCTTGCTGGCAGGACGGCAGGGTGCGGCTGCCGCAACGGCGTTGCGGGGCAGGGTGCGGCCGCCGTTGTGGGTTCACTCGAGGTACCCCCTGCACTCAAAGTCCCTCATCCCTCTGCGCGTGCGCGGGAGGCGATTTTGCGGTTAAAGAGGTACTGGACGTACCCGTCCCTTAGCTTACATACGTTGACACTCTTCGCAGGAACGGCAGTAATCCTGGATGTCTGCACACATCCCAGGCCAATTAAAGTCTTGCAATACTGTGAGGAACTGCACCTGCCTCGTCTCCCCCTAATTAATGGTTGAACTACTACTCCAGTCTGCCGGCGCTGATTCACCTCTCCAACTACTTATTCACCGGCTTCCCCGCCACTACCCCACCCCCTTGTCCAAGGGTAGGGGGGTGGTCTAACCGAGGCAAACTCCACGCCGCCGGATCGGGAACAGGCAGAACGCCTCAGCTCTCTCACCTAACAACACCTCACCACCTGCTGCTGGTTCTCAACATTCCGAAGGCATTTCTGGAGACATGGGCTCCCTTCCAGTGTGCCCTTCAACTGTACCTACACCATTCGACCCTCCCTGCTGTCTGAGGTGCAATCTACGTTGCCAAGTGTTGCTGCCACGCATCTCACCCTCCAGACAGCTGTACAGGGAGTTATTTGGGTGCCATACCCCTGCTCTGGTAATTGTTTACGAGCAGAACGTCGTTGGTGATTTATTTTGGCTTTTAGCCTACTGTTTGCTATTTTTGTGTGTGTAAATATATTCGGGGTATCATACTCCATGATGTTTCTTCCCCACAACTTTATAGAAGCATAATATTAATTGGTAGTCACCTCGGCCCTGACAAATACCTTCATCTGGGTCTTCCAGTGGGAGAAATGTCCAGCCAAAGGACCTTCGTGAGCAACACATAGGAACACATAGGAACACATAGGAAGAACAAACAACAACAGGCCTGCTGGCCCTTACGAGGCTGTTTGTGAGACTACACTATCTACTCTAGAGTGAAGGATACACGATAGTAAGGGTGAAGGCTTCTCTCCCCAGCCATGGCTGGCAGGGAAAGGAAGGCCAACCAAGACCATACTGTCACTACCACTACTGCTACCACTACTTCCTGGCAAGCGATGTCAGGCCACTAGCGACGTCTTTTGAATCGACATTCCGTAAGTTAGGTTTAGGTACATCAGGATGAACTTACTCAAAGTTTGCTACGTTAACGGATAGTATTTTAGTTGTGGATTGGCTTCTAAATATTTGTCAAGTCTATTTTTGAACGTAGTAATTGTTTTACCTTCGACGATATTGGCGGGCAGGGAGTTCCAAACGTTAACGATCCGATTGAAAAAGAAGTGCTTGGCTTCGTTTGATGTGAATCTTTTACCAGTAATCTTAAAAGAATGACGTCTTCTTGTTATATTTGATCGATCAAAAGTAATGTAATCTTCTGCATTGATATTATCGAATCCTTTG
The DNA here is from genome assembly GCA_029783475.1 of Metacarcinus magister. Taxonomy (NCBI): domain Eukaryota; kingdom Metazoa; phylum Arthropoda; class Malacostraca; order Decapoda; family Cancridae; genus Metacarcinus; species Metacarcinus magister. Next base: position 12,787,822 of record JAPQNM010000049.1, read on the forward strand.
ATTATCTTGAACATTTCAATTAAATCCCCTCGCATCCTTCGTTTTTCTAGGCTGAATAAGTTTAGTTCTTTACGTCTTTCTTCATAAGGTTTATTTTTCAGCCTTGGAATCATTTTTGTTATTCTTCGCTGGACTCTTTCCAGTTTGTCAATGTCCTTTCTGTAATATGGGGACCAAAACTGTACGCAATACTCAAGATGGGGTCGTACTAGTGAATTATGCAGTTTTAATATGACTTTTTCTGATTTATTTTCGAAAGTACGCCCAATAAAGCCGACCAATCTGTTAGCAGTTTTAACTACCTCTGAACAATGTTGACTGGGCTTTAAATCGTTTGATATTGTGATTCCCAGATCTTTTTCTTTGTTTACTGTAGAAAGTGATTTACCATTCATTGAGTACTGAACGTGATCATTATTTCTTCCGATGTGTAGTACCTTGCATTTTTCAACGTTAAATTTCATTTGCCATTTATTGGCCCAAGACGTTAGTCGATCTAGGTCTGATTGTAAGACTTCTCTGTCAATTGTCGTAGTTACTTTGCTGAGAATTTTCGTATCGTCAGCGAATTTCGATATTTTGCAAGTGATCCCATCATCTATGTCATTAACATATATCAAGAATAAGACAGGACCAAGCACTGAACCTTGTGGTACGCCACTTTTTACGTTTAACCATTGAGAGGAGACACCGTTTAAGACTACTCTCTGCTTACGTTCAGAGAGCCAGTCCAGAAGCCAATTGTAAATGCTACCAGAGATACCATGAGTCATTAGTTTATTAAGCAATCGTTGATGAGGTACTTTATCAAAAGCCTTTTGAAAATCCAGATATATGACATCTACTGCTCTGCTTTCATCGTACGCGTCAAAAACATTGTGGAAGAAGTCTAATAAGTTAGTTAAACATGAACGTTTATTACGAAAACCATGTTGTGAGGGTTTTATTATATCGTTGTCTTCAAGGAATTTCACCACATTGTCACGAATGATTGTCTCCATTAATTTACATACAACTGATGTCAGACTGATTGGCCTATAATTTCCGGGTTGTGACTTGTCCCCCTTTTTGAAGATTGGTGTTACATTTGCACGTTTCCAATCTGATGGAACTTTACCATCTCTTAAGGATTTATTGAATAAGATTGTAAGCGGTTTACTGATCTGGTGCTTGACCTCTTTCAAGATTCTTGGGGAAATTTTATCTGGTCCAGGAGTTTTGTTTGTTTTCATCTTATTGATTTTTTGCAAAACGTCATTTTCTACTATGAGTATATCATTTAAGAAGTTTACGGTCCCTCTATTCTCAAGTGGCTGAAACGATGAACAATCCTCTTCTGTAAATACGGATGCAAAAAAGTTATTAAGGATTGTAGCCTTTTCGTTTTCGTCATTTGTGTGATTTCCATGTCCTTTAGTAAGTGGACCGATATTGCAGGTAAGGGCTTTTTTACTCTTAACAAAACTATAAAATTCTTTAGGATTTGATTTACATGATTCCGCTATATATTCTTCAAGGTTTTTCTTGCTACGCTTTATCAATCTCTTAGTATCGCGACGAATTCTGTCAAACTCTACTTTATCATCTTGGCTTTTAGTTAATATGTACTTATTGTACGCGTTTTTTTTGAGAGAGAGGCTGTTTTTTATCTCTTCATTCCACCATTTTGGTTTGTTCTTCCTTGCTGAACGTCTGTATCGATACGGTACACATACGCTTATAACTTCATTCAGTTTTGTGGTAAAGGCCTCCCATGTCTTATCAATATCTGACTCTGACAACAGTTCACTCCAGTCAGTGTCTTCTAGAATTGTTCGCATTCTGATGAAATTCGCCCTTTGATAATTTGGTACCTTCTCCTTACTGTCTTTTATTTTTATTTCCTTAATTTTCAAATTGAACGTGATTATCCGATGGTCACTAGAACTGAAAACTGGGCCGACATTTACGTTGCTGACTAAATCTTTACTTGTTGAAAGAATGAGATCAAGGGTATTTAAGTCTCGCGTCGGTTCGTGAACGTGTTGATGTAATTCGCTCTCTAATAAGTTCGTGTACAGGTCGTGTCCTGTATGAGATCGTAACGGATTTCCCCATCTCGTTACTGGCAAATTAAAATCACCCATAATAATTGTCTCGCATTGACTAATTGTTTCGGAGATTGATTCGAATAGTAAACGGTCAATTTCAGCGGTGCGCCCCGGTGGTCTGTAAATCAATCCGAGTATTTTTCTACTTGAGTTACTCTTTAATTCGATAAAAACTGTGTCAATACCGTTGATGGGTTCTGTTTTAATGGAGATCGGATGGAGGGAGCTGTGAATATATAGGATTACACCACCGCCAATTCTGTTCTCTCTTTCACAGCTAAAGATTGTATAACCAGGTAACTGAAATTCTGCAATGTAATCTCTGTTCGACGTATCTAACCATGATTCTGTGACTCCTATGATGTGGTACTGATCCATCGCCGCGAGAGCTTCGAGATCTGTGAATTTATTTCTGATGCTGCGAGCATTTACATAACAAACTTTAATATGTGGATCAGCAGTGGCATTAGTATTTGGATCAGCGGTGGCATTACACGGAGTAACTACGACGTCGTTGCTGCTCTCGTTCGCTCGGCGTTTTTTGACCTATTGAGAATAACTTGGTCACTGAAAAGTCTGCCCAAGCGTGCATCCCCAACGCTGTTTAGGTGCAGTCCGTCGTACTGGAAAAGAAGTGGTTTATTATAAAAGTCATCCCACAGGTTTACAAAGTCAACACCTTCCTGTGAACAGAGAGAATTAAGTCTGCTGTTGATGGTGCGCGCCTTGCCATAGAACCTCCCGTCAGCACCCATCCTGGGAAGAATACCTGAAATAACGATGTTATTAGTCTTTGTCCTGAACTGGCGGATCATCTTTCTGTACTTTTCCAGCAACTCCTCAGGTCTTGTGGATGACACATCGTTCGTTCCTGCGTGGATGATAAAAAGAGTGTTATCATCTGCTTCACTGGTGACCTCTCCGTAAACTTCAGTTATGTCGTCAATCCTGGCTCCTGGAATACAGTAACGCTTCCTATTATTTGGGGCACGGCCACTGAATTCTATTAGCTGTCCACGAATGATAGAATCACCCACCAGCCTTGTCTCTCCAATTTCCTCCTGTGTCGAACCGATCACCTGGAATTTGTTGAAAGTTATTTGAGTTAGTGGTTTTCTAGGGATTCTAGCAGCGCCCCTAGGTGCCCTCCAAGGATAAGAGTCTTGAAGAGAGGAGGGGGTGGAGGAGGAGGCGGCTAGAAGCCTCGTCTCTCCAATAGCCTCCTGTGACGTGCTGAGCACTTGGTATCTGTTAAAAATTTCCGTAGTTAGATGTTTCTTAGAGCATATAGCAGCACGTCTACTGGCTACTCTCCATGAATACAAGTCCTGGGAGGATGAGGATGAGGAGGGGGTGGAGGAGGAGGAGGAGGAGGAGGAGGAGGAGGAGGAGGAGGAGGAGGAGGAAGAAGAGGCTGGGTGGGTGGTGGAGGTGGAGGTGGAGGTGGGGATGGAGGTGGAGGGGGAGGTGGAGGTGGAGGGGGAGGAGGAGATGGAAGAGGCGGCGGTGGGGGAGGGGGAGGAGGAGGAGGAGGAGGAGGAGGAGGAGGAGGAGGAGGAGGAGGAAAGGATGGCGGTAGAGGAGGGGGAGGAGGAGGGGGAGGAGGAGGAGGAGGGGGAGGGGGAGGGGGGGGGAGGAGAAGGAGGAGGAGGAGGAGGAGGAGGAGGAGGAGGGGGAGGAGGAGGAGGAAGGGGGGGGCGGTGGAGGAAATGGCAGGAGAGATGGAGGAGGAGGGGGCTGGAAGGGTGTTGTAGGATGAGAGAGAGGAGGAGGAGGAGGAAGAGGAGGCTGGGTGGGTGGTGGAGGTGGAGGTGGGGGTGGAGGTGGAGGGGGAGGTGGAGGTGGAGGGGGAGGAGATGGTAGAGGCGGCGGTGGGGGAGGGGGAGGGGGAGGAGGAGGAGGAGGAGGAGGAGGAGGAGGAAGAGGAAAAGGAAGGGTGGGAGGCAGCGGCGTCAGGGGGAGTTACAAATCCATGCTTAGCAGTGACGAATTCAAACAAAGTATTATATTTTTTATCTAATATACATAATCTACAGATTATATTTTGCTGAAAGAACTTTTTCACAAAACGCTCTCCACAGCTCTCACATTTTTTCATCGTGGACGGCATTTCTGGAATGCTTTTTAATAATTTTACGATAGTAAATAAAAAAAATGCGGTGTCAACTGGTTTTCTCTGTGAGTGTGTTCCGGCGGTCGGTCCCCAGGGCATTCTTAGTAGCTGGTAGGAATGTAGGTAAATAGGCCTAATTTTATCCCTTCTTTGTTTTGTCACGGAATTTAAGACAGAAACAAAGAAACAGAATGAACAATCAGAGATAAGGGAACACAATTAATCACAAAATCAAATTGCAGGCAAAATAAATACAAAATGTAGCACTGATGTTTATATGAGATATTTTAGCTACAGTGTGTATCACTATGGATGTGAAGGGCTGTGTGTTTTGATTGTCTGGCTAATGCGAGCACTATTTAAGTACGGAAGGTGTGTATGCTTTGTGTAACGCAAAGGTACACTTATCGCAACGAAGACCGATGAATTTGCACCACGTGGTCGCGGAGGTCAGGGAGTGTGAGGGGGTAGTCTGTCCGGAGCTAGGCGTAGAATGACGGGACGGCAATCGCTGGGAACAACAAAGGATAAACCATTTACCTTTTGAGGGTGATCCGAGGAGAGACATTTTCAGTACAGCTTCATGTATGAACTGGTATGTGGCACCGTCCCGTGCCTTCTCAACTTCTTGAGTGGTAGCCTTTGTTTTTAAACACGTCAAGGAAGGACGGGATTCCTGAAGTTGACGAAACTCATCAGGAGTTACAGTCAAAGGATGGAGCTTAGTCAGAACTAGAGGTTGGACCCGTTTAGATCGACCGGCTCCAGTCTCCACAGCACACACTTGAGTAGTGAGGACTCAACTGGTGGTAGATGCTGACATACAGAAGGTTGGTTGTCCTTGTCATGAGAGGAGAGGGAGGTTCCGGGCGAAGGCTAGTCATCAAGAGGCGACAGTGGATCTTGTAGGGAAGAAACGTCGGTGGTAGCTTGGTCATGGTGACTATGGAGAGAATGGTTGTCATTACTGAGTTGAGAATCAGGACTATCAGGATCTTGTACTCCGGAAATATTCCCAACTAGAGCACTAGCAAATTTAATTGGGGCCCTTACAGCATCTGTCCAGCCAGTGTAAAATGGGAACCGTAAGTAACACTTAACGACAGGAAATTCAACGAGGCTTCTCAAATAGTCAGCAACTTGTACTTTGGGGCAGAGTGATGGGTCAATGACTGGCAAGGCTCCCTCAGAAATTACAACTCCAGAGCATCCAGTATCCTTAATTATAGAGGAAGACCATGACCCATTAGTAGTTCCCGTAACTGAGAAGTTAGGCACTTTATGATCCTCTAAACAAAATCCAACCTTATAGGGGGACGTGGTAGTAGTTTCATCGTTGAATGCTCGAGGATTCCTGGGACAGCGTTGTCGTATATATCCTGCTTCCCCACAATTGTGATAAGTCACGGTTGAGGGATTCTGACTCCCAGGAGAAGGTAGAGACTGGAGTGGAGTAGCAAGTCGAGGGGAGATTTTCTTAGCGTTGTTGTAGGAAGAGACCTTAGGATAGACGTTGTGGGCGGATGCCCAGTCATCCGTTAGATGTATTGCTTCCTTCAGCTTGGTAGGCCTTCTTTCCTTGATGAATAGGCGTATTTCTGGTTGTAAAGAGGACAGAAATTGGTCAAATATGATAAACTCCCTTAAATCAGCATAAACATTGGCCACAGAGGAAGACTCAACCCAAGAATCAAACATCCTCGATAACTGGGTTACGAACTGATGGTGGTTCTGTCCTACTCTAAACTTGTTTGACCTGAAATCCACCCATTAGCTATCTGGAGATTTACTGAAGCCTGTTAACAAGGCTTGATTCAGTAACTCGTTATCCTCAGTGGTGGATGAAGGAAGGGACGTGTAGAGTTCGGGAGCTTTACCAGTAAGGAGGCAACCCAGACGAACGGCAAAGGTATCTCTGGTTAAAACCAGCATCTCGGCCACACGCTCAAACCTAGTTAAGTAGGTGGAAATGTCCTCTTCATCCTTGTATGGTGGTAGACTAGGTCTGGAAACAGGATCATGTGATGGTAGGACTGAGGGCTTACCTTTAGCTGCAATTTCTGCCAGCTTGATCTCTTTCTCACTCTCAGCTTGTGCTTGTCTTTCTTCTCTTTCAGCTTGTTTTTCTTCTCTTTCCTTCGTAGCTTGTCTTTTTTCTCTCTCTTTCTCAGCTTGTCTTTCTTTTCTCTCTTCTCTCTCTCAGCTTGTCTTTCTTCCCTTTCGTGTTTCTGTTGTTCTACGATCCACTGGCCAATTTCCTTGCCCTGCAGACCGAGGGCTTCACCCTGCTCCTTCAGTTCTTGAAAGGAAGACATGGAGAAGACCAAACAGAAAACACAACACAAAACAAAAATTGGACAACACCTCACGTGCAAAATCTGGCAAAAGCAAGGGTTTGACGGCAATCAAAACACTCTCATAACATTACTCCCGGGCCTCAGGCAGCAACGGCGCGCAGCAGCGACTAATAGATTAAAACCCACAATCTGTAAAAAGATAATAAATAATTGGTAGTTCTTATTCTGATGAGGTCGCCAATATGTCAGTGCCGAGGTGACTGCCAATTAATATTATGCTTCTATAGAGTTGTGGGGAAGAAAAATCAGGGAGTATGATACCCCGAATATATTTACACACACAATAATAGCAAACAGCAGGCTAACAGCCAAAATAAATCACCAACGACGATCTGCTCGTAAACAATTACCAGAGCAGGGGTATGGCACCCAAATAACTCCCTGAACAGCTGTCTGGAGGGTGAGATGCGCGGCAGCAACACTCGGCAACGTAGATAGCACCTCAGACAGCAGGGAGGGTCGAATGGTGTAGGTACAGTTGAAGGGCACACTGGAAGGGAGCCCAAGTCTCCAGAATATGCCTTCGGAATGTTGAGACCCAGCAGCAGGTGGTGAGGTGTTGTCAGGTGAGAGAGCTGACGCGTTCTGTCTGTCCCCTGTCCGGCGGCTAGACTACCCCCCTACCTCTGGACAAGGGGGTGGGGGTAGTGGCGGGGAAGCCGGTGAACAAGCAGTTGGAGAGGCCGAGATAATCCAGAACACTATCATGGAAGCCATCAGCTCCCACACACTCACAACACGTTACAATATATACAGAGACTATATTATACCCTCACACTGCACAAAAAGACTCATTACATGTTACAGACACAGATACACACACAACCAATTTCGCCTCCATCAAGTGCTCTGGGATCTCTGCATCTTACGGAGACATATTCTTGCCAGCTTACAACAAGACCACAATGTACACTGGCACAAAATAATACAACACACTGAAATACACAGAACAAAAAGCCCTTCTAAATTCTGGGCAAAAATACGTAAATCAAAAGGCATACAAACAAATAATTTCGACTACCTCCTTATAAACAACACAAAAATTTACGATCCCTCCGAAGTAGTCGAAGTTTTTAAACATCACTGGGAAAACATCTTTCAACCACACCCACCTACACAACATCAAACTATCTTACAACATGTACGTAACATTGAACAAATCATGATACAGGGACACGAACTCACACAACATGATCCAATAATACACCACGCAAACCTCCGTCATAATCATCAAAACTCCCATCTCATCATACCCTTCCACTCAGATGAAGTAGACACCCTACTTAAACACTCTCCTAGACGCTGTGCTGGACCATCAGGCATTATTTTCCACGCTCTCAGACACCTTCCACACAACATAATACACGACATCACATCTCTCTACAACGCCTCACTTGCATGTGGGCACTTTCCTTCGACTTTTAAGACAGCAAACATACGACTCATACCCAAACCCCAAAAAACACCTTCCGACCCTTCTAACTATAGACCTATTAGCCTTCTCAACAGACTAGGTAAGACTTACGAACACTTACTTCACTTTAGACTTAGAACACACCTTGAGACCAACAACCGCATTCCATCCACTCAATTCGGTTTCCGCCCATTCACCTCTACAGAAGACGCTTAAAATACCTACATCACTTCAACCTTCCTAAACCTCTTACTAAATTACTCTGTAACTTTTTAACTGACAGAAGATGTAGGATCTTGCACAAAGACAAAATTTCTGACTACTTTTCCCCTCAAGCTGGTGTGCCACAAGGCTCAGTCATAGGCCCCATACTTTATAACATGTACACACACAACATTCCCAACATAATACACCCACAATCCTTGACAATACAATACGCAGACGACGTGACACTTCTAGCTCGCGCTCAACACATTGACACCTTGACAGCCCGCATGCAAACAGAACTTAACAGCCTTACATCCTGGGAACACAAATGGCTCATACATTCACATCCTAACAAACTCTCTGCTACATAATTCCGCACAAAAAACAATGTTTCGCGTCCTCTCTTCCAAAGCACCATCCTTCCAAATCCTATCCGTATTCCCATCACCAACATCACAAAAGTCCTTGGCCTCACCATAGACAAACACCTCCGCTTCCATCACCACATTAAAACAAAACGTGAAATTGCCAGGAAAGCTCTCTCTAAGTTGAGGCCGGGAGAAACTATACTATTATGTGTAGCAGCCACCTAGAAGGTTATCCCCTCCCACCCACCCTGGCACCTTCTGTGCCCCCTCTGCTTCTTCAGCGGCCTCATGCGCATTCTGCACGGCCCCTGCCCCCTCTGACGCCTTCCTGCGTCCTCGCCATGGCCTCATGCGAATTCTGCGCGGCCCCTGCCCCCTCTGACGCCTTCCTGCGTACTCAACACGGCCTCATGCGCATTCTGCGCGGTCCTTGCGCCCTCAGCGCGGTTTCCCGCGTCCTCAGCGCACCGGCTAGCGGCCCCATGTCTCCTCAACGCACCCCTTTGCGCCCTTAGTGCAACCCCTGCTCCACTGCCTCGCGGCGTTAAAGTGACCTACTCCACTGTCGCCACTCACCGCCCTGTGGATTATTCATCGCCCTGTGGATTATTCATTGCCCTGTGAATTATTCATCGCCCTGTAGATTACTCTACTCTCCAGTACACAGTGTTCCCACCTGTACCCAATGCAGTTCGGTGCAGACAACCCTTCAGCAGACGCCCTCTCCCACTACCGTGTCGTTTTCTTCTCTCGATCACGCCGCCACAACCCGGCGCTCAGGATGCAGAATCTCACACTCCCAGGCACCAAGGTCGCTCTCTACGCTGACGTGTCTACAGACGCTGACCGTCTCTTTCCGTCAGCTTCACGACCTCTCTCGCCCTGGCATCTGAGCTTCACAGCACATCTGGGAGGACGTCACTCTGGACCCACACCTGCTCCAACTGTCAAGCCTCCAAGGTGACTCGGCACACTCTTGACCTTGTCGGCCCCCTGCCACCCTCTGCCGGTTATCGCTACATCCTCTCGGCATCTGCCGCTACAGGACTTTCAGCTACCACCCGCAGATCAACGGCATGGTCGAACGGTCATGACCAGCCGAAGTACACCCTCATGGCCTCCGCACAACGCGAGAACGGGTCCCAGGCGAACTCCTAGCAACCACAGGAAGATCTCGTCACTAGGTGGAGAGTATTGTAGTAGCAACCCCTATAGGGCTTTCCTTTACCCCGCTCTATAGAGAACGTGCGGGTTGCAGCCCAAACTATTATAATTTTATTTTAATTACATTTTTCATTATTCTATGTATAATTTTATATTTTCTTTATTCATGTTTTTCTTTTGTAGCATTATTACTTATTATGTTGCGCTGCATACCAGCATACACCATACACTTTGCGCGCATTATTTAAGAAAATTGAACATATACAATTCAGTATGTTTATTGTTCAAATATTTTTGTTATATATAGTATCTATATTTTGTTCATAAAAATAACCTTAACTGGTAATGAGTTTTCTCTACCCAGTAGACCAACTAGCACTACAACACCCAAGCACGGGTTACAGTGGTACCTCGAGTGAACCCACACCGGTCCAGTGTGAATACTCCCCATAAGTCAATATAAAGCTACACCGCAGCGGCAGATACCGGACGGTAAAAACCATTCGTGTAAAAGAGACCTCAGTACTTACCAAGCATTATCATTAGAATATCAAACTAGATACACATGATATTCCATTCCTCCATGAAGAGAAAAAGATATAAAAGATAACTATACAATCTCTCAATACTCACCACTCGGTGGCAGCAATTGGTCTTCTTGTCAGCTGGCACCTCTGGGAGGGTCTGGGAGAAAAGTAAACAAAACATAAAATTAAAAGTACGAAGATGTAAGTCTTAATTCAATGTTAGAGTTGTTGATCACTGGAACACTCACATCCTGGTACGCTAAAAAATATATATATATATATAAATATATATATATATATATATATATATATATATATATATATATATAAATATATATATATATATATATATATATATATATATGTATATATATATATATATATATATATATATATATATATATATATATATATATATATGTGTGAGGAACTGCACCTGCCTCGTCCTCCCCTCCTTAGTGGTTGAACTACCACTCTAGTCTGCCGGCGCTGGTTCACCTCTCCAACTGCTTGTTCACCGGCTACCCCGCCACTACCCCACCCCCTTGTCCAGGGGTAGGGGGGTAGTCTAGCCGAGGCAAGTTCCACGCCGCCGGACAGGGGACAGACAGAACGCGTCAGCTCTCTCAGCTGACAACACCTCACCACCTGCTGCTGGGTCTCAACATTCCGAAGGCATATTCTGGAGACTTGGGCTCCCTTCCAGTGTGCCCTTCAACTGTACCTACACCATTCGACCCTCCCTGCTGTCTGAGGTGCTATCTACGTTGCCGAGTGTTGCTGCCACGCATCTCACCCTTCAGACAGCTGTTCAGGGAGTTATTTGGGTGCCATACCCCTGCTGATACGAGCAGATCGTCGTTGGTGATTTATTTTGGCTGTTAGCCTGCTGTTTGCTATTATTGTGTGTGTAAATATATTCGGGGTATCATACTCCCTGATTTTTCTTCCCCACAACTCTATAGAAGCATAATATTAATTGGTAGTCACCTCGGCCCTGACATATTGGCGACCTCACCAGAATAAGAACTACCAATTATTTATTATCTTTTTACAGATTGTGGGTTTTAATATATTAGTCGCTGCTGCGCGCCGTTGCTGCCTGAGGCCCGGAAGTAATGTTATGAGAGTGTTTTGATTGCCGTCAAACTCTTGCTTTTGCCAGATTTTGCACGTGAAGTGTTGTCCAATTTTTGTTTTCTGTTGTGTTTTCTGTTTGGTCTTCTCCATGTCTTCCTTTCAAGAACTGAAGGAGCAGGGTGAAGCCCTCGGTCTGCAGGGCAAGGAAATTGGCCAGTGGATCGTAGAACAACAGAAACACGAAAGGGAAGAAAGACAAGCTGAGAGAGAGAAGAAGAGAGAAGAAAGACAAGCTGAGAGAGAGAAGAAGAGAGAAGAAAGACAAGCTGAGAAAGAGAGAGAAAAAAGACAAGCTACGAAGGAAAGAGAAAAAAAACTAGCTGAAAGAGAAGAAAGACAAGCACAAGCTGAGTGTGAGAAAGAGATCAAGCTGGCAGAAATTGCAGCTAAAGGTAAGCCCTCAGTCCTACCATCACATGATCCTGTTTCCAGACCTAGTCTACCACCATACAAGGATGAAGAGGACATTTCCACCTACTTAACTAGGTTTGAGCGTGTGGCCGAGATGCTGGTTTTAACCAGAGATACCTTTGCCGTTCGTCTGGGTTACCTCCTTACTGGTAAAGCTGCCGAACTCTACACGTCCCTTCCTTCATTCACCACTGAGGATTATGAGTTACTGAAGCAAGCCTTGTTAACAGGCTTCAGTAAATCTCCAGATGGCTACCGGGTGGATTTCAGGTCAAACAAGTTTAGAGTAGGACAGAACTACCATCAGTTCGTAACCCAGTTATCGAGGATGTTTGATTCTTGGGTTGAGTCTTCCTCTGTGGCCAATGTTTATGCTGATTTAAGGGAGTTTATCATCTTTGACCAATTTCTGTCCTTTTTACAACCAGAAATACGCCTATTCATCAAGGAAAGAAGGCCTACCAAGCTGAAGGAAGCAATACAACTAGCGGATGACTGGGCATCCACCCACAACGCCTATCCTAAGGTCTCTTCCAACAACAACGCTAAGAAAATCTCCCCTCGACTTACTACTCCACTCCAGTCTCTACATTCTCCTGGGAGTCAGAATCCCTCAACCGTGACTTATCACAATTGTGGGGAAGCAGGATATATACGACCACGCTGTCCCAGGAATCCTCGAGCATTCAACGATGAAACTACTACCACGTCCCCCTATAAGGTTGGATTTTGTTTAGAGGATCATAAAGTGCCTAACTTCTCAGTTACGGGGACTACTAATGGGTCATGGTCTTCCTCTATAATTAAGGATACTGGATGCTCTGGAGTTGTAATTTCTGAGGAAGCCTTGCCAGACATTGACCATCCACTCTGCCCCAAAGTACAAGTTGCTAACTATTTGAGAAGCCTCGATGAATTTCCTGTCGTTAAGTGTTACCTACGGTTCCAATTTTACACTGGCTGGACAGATGCTGTAAGGGCCCCAATTAAATTTGCTAGTGCTCTAGTTGGGAATATTTCCGGAGTACAAGATCCTGATAGTCCTGATTCTCAACTCAGTAATGACAACCATTCTCTCCATAGTCACCATGACCAAGCCACCACCGACGTTTCTTCCCTACAAGATCCACTGTCGCCTCTTAATGACTCGCCTTCGCCCGGAACCTCCCTCTCCTCTCATGACAAGGACAACCAACATTCTGGATGTCAGCATCTACCACCAGTTGAGTCCTCACTACTCAAGTGTGTGCTGTGGAGACCAGAGCCGGTCGATCTAAACGGGTCCACCCTCTAGTTCTGACTAAGCTCCATCCTTTGACTGTAACTCCTGATGAGTTTCGTCAACTTCAGGAATCCTGTACTTCCTTGACGTGTTTACAAACAAAGGCTAACACTCAAGAAGTTGAGAAGGCACGGGACGGTACCACATACCAGTTCATACATGAAGCTGTACTGAAAATGTCTCTCCTCGGATCACCCTCATAAGGTAAATGGTTTATCCTTTGTTGTTCCCAGCGATTGCCGTCCCGTCATCCTACGTGTTGCTCACGAAGGTCCTTTGGCTGGACATTTCTCCCACTGGAAGACCCAGATGAAGGTATTTGTCAGGGCCGAGGTGACTACCAATTAATATTATGCGTCTATAGAGTTGTGGGGAAGAAAAATCATGGAGTATGATACCCCGAATATATTTACACACACAAAAATAGCAAACAGTAGGCTAAAAGCCAAAATAAATCACCAACGACGTTCTGCTCGTAAACAATTACCAGAACAGGGGTATGGCACCCAAATAACTCCCTGTAAAGTTGTCTGGAGGATGAGATGCGTGGCAGCCACACTCGGCAACGTAGATTGCACCTCAGACAGCAGGGAGGGTCGAATGGTGTAGGTACAGTTGAAGGGCACAATGGAAGGGAGCCCATGTCTCCAGAAATGCCTTCGGAATGTTGAGAACCAGCAGCAGGTGGTGAGGTGTTGTTAGGTGAGAGAGCTGAGGCGTTCTGCCTGTTCTCGATCCGGCGGCGTGGAGCTTGCCTCGGTTAGACCACCCCCCTACCCTTGGACAAGGGGGTGGGGATGTGGCGGGGAAGCCGGTGAACAAGTAGTTGGAGAGGTGAATCAGCGCCGGCAGAGTGGAGTGGTAGTTCAACCAGTAATTAGGGGGAGACGAGGCAGGTGCAGTTCCTCACAGTATTGCAAGACTTTAATTGGCCTGGGATGTGTGCAGACATCCGGGATTACTGCCGTTCCTGCGACAAGTGTCAGCGTATGTCAGCTAAGGGAAGGGTACGTCCAGTACCTCTTTAACCGTTACCTGTCGTAACTGAACCCTTCTCCGTCTTCTGAAGGGCACCGTTACATTGTAACTCTTATTGATTTCTCCACTGGATTTCCAAAAGCCATGCCTCTTAAAGATATTGACGCCATATCTGTATCTGAAGCTCTGTTAACCATCTTCGCCAGAGTGGGAATCCCCAGGGAGATCCTTTCCCACCGTGGGACTCAATTTACTTCCTAGTTTATGGCAGAGCTACACAAACTACTAGGAGTAAAAACCATCTTCACCACGCCTTTCCACCCCAGCGGAAACGGGCGAGTTGAGCGGCTGCACGGTACCCTGAAGTCTGCCCTTCGGAAGTTGTGCTCTGATAAGCCCAAGGAGTGGCATCGATATCTGATTCCTACAATGTTTGCCCTCAGAGAGATCCCTAACGACCAGACTGGATTCTCTCCTTTTGAACTCCTCTATGGCAGGTCAGTGCGAGGTCCCCTCTCAGTGTTCCGTGACCTATGGGAAAACCGTAGGATCCCAGAAGATGAGAGATCGTCCTTCCGTTACGTCATCGAGCTACGGGAGAAACTGACCGAATGCACCCAGTTTGCTGCCAAACACGCGGATGTGAGTATCGCCCGGTATAAGTCTTACTTTGACGTAAGATCACAAGACCGTCAATTCCAGCCAGGCGATGAGGTATTGTTACTACTGCCTAGTGACTTCAGCAAGTTGTTGGTTGCTTGGAGTGGCTCTCACAAAGTTTTGGAAAAACGGAGTAAGGTGGACTACTTGATCGACATGCCAAGAGGACCTAAACTTTACCACGCCAATATCCTCAAGAAATACCACCGGCGGGTGCAAGTTAACCAGTTACAAGTCCTCGACGAGATTTCCCCTTTAAGCGAGCCCGAGGAAAAGGGTAAGTCATCCTATTTGAATGAGGGTATTGATGATTTACCTGAGCTTGCTTTAACACCTGATAGTCCAACTAATGCTGAAGAACCTGTCATTAATCCTGCTCTCACTTGGAACCAGTTTGCTCAGGCTGAAGACCTGTTTCTCACATACCAGTCTACTTTTTCGGATCAACCTGGCTGCACCAAGACTCTCGAGCACGACATCACCCTCACTACAACGGAGAGAATACAAGCCAAGATCTACCCGGTGCCAATCCATCTCCAGCACTACTACCAGGAAGAGGTTGAGACAACTGTTGAGTTAAGGAATCATCCAACTTTCAACCTCTCTACACTGCTCTCCGGTTATCATGATCAGGAAGTCCGACGGTACGTACCGGATGGCCATTGATTACAGGTTACTCAACTCCGTTGCTGTTTTCCATGCTGAACCATCCTCCAGTATTGAGACTAAGCTGCATAAGTTCGTTGGTGCTGAGTTCTTCTCAGAGCTAGATTTGAGTAAGGCATATTACCAGGTTCCACTTTCTGCCAAAGCTCGACGCTTCACTGCGTTTCCAACTCACAAGGGCCTGATGGAATTTACTCGGATGCCTTTTGGTCTCGTTACGGCCTGTGCCACTTATATTCGCTTAATCAGGATTGTGCTTGCTTGCTTGGCCAATGTTTCATTTTATTTTGATAATATTTTTGTGTATTCATCTCATTGGTCCACTCACATCTCTGCCCTCAAGTCTGTTTTAGATAGACTACAAAAGAACGGTCTGACTGTCAAACTTCAAAAGTGCCGGTTTGGAGTTTGGAGTCCATCAACTATCTGGGATTTGTTTTGTCACGCGACCATCTTCAACCACAAGTTGGCAAGTTGACTGCCATCGCCTCCATGACTCCTCCTACCACCAAGAAGTTACGCCGGAGTTTCCTAGGTTTAATATCGTTTTACAAAACTTTCATTCCTCAGGCCTCTGAGCTTACCGGTCCCCTCTCTGACTTGTTGAAGAAGCCGGTACGGGATCCCCTCCAGTGGACTGAAGATCTGCATGAACTGTTCAACCTCCTAAAGCAAGCCTTGACTTCGGGAGCTATTCTTCATCTTCCGGACCCCAGCCAGACCTTCGTCCTACGTACCAATGCTTCAAATTATGGATTAGATGCTGTACTCTTTCAGTACCATGATGATCGTCCACATCCCATCTCATACTCCAGCCGTAATATACTTGATCGGGAACGACGATACTCTACCATCGCGAGGGAATGCCTGGCCATCGTGTTCGGCATGCATAGGTTTGACTTTTATCTTCGAGGTAAGAAATTTATCCTTGAAGTAGACCACAAGCCTCTAATATACCTTGAGAAATTTAAAGGTAAAAATGATAGAGTACTACGATGGGCTTTACGTCTTCAACCCTATAAATTTAGGTTTGTTCATGTTGCCGGGACAGACAACATTAGAGCCAACCTTCTCAGCCGGCAATAGTTCT
>JAPQNM010000049.1:12804388-12826888 GCA_029783475.1 Metacarcinus magister
CGAAAACAAAAATAAGTAAAATAATAAAATCACGCTTATCGCCAGACCCTGCAAAGAGGACAGTAGGAGAATAGAAGCAATGGGTGGAGATCCATTTAACATTAGAGGTGTCTTTACACTCCTCTTTTGAAAGAGTTTAAGTCATAGGCAGGTGGAAAAACAGACAAAGGAAGAAAGTTCCAGAGTTTTCCAGTTTAAGGGATGAAAGAGTGAAGATACTGGTTAACTCTTCCATTAGGAAGATAGACAGAATAAGGATGAGAAGAAGTAGAAAGTCTTGTGCAGCGAGGCCGCGGGAGGGTGGGAGGCAAGCAGATAGCAAGTTCAGAAGAGCAGTCAGCATGAAAATAACGGTAGAAGATAGATAAAGATGCAACATTGCGGCGGTGACTTAAAGAATCAAGAAAGTCAGTTAGAGGAGGAGAGTTGATGAGGCGAAAAGCTTTAGACTCCACCCTGTTTAAAAGAGCTGTACGAGTTGAGGAAGAGAAAAATGGACGCAGACGCCATAGGACACCTAACTTCTTGGAAGGTGATTTAGCTAGAGTAGAGATATGAAATTACCAGTTTAGATTTTTAGTAAAGGATAGACCGAGTGTGTTTAATGTGGAGGAGAGGGGAAGTTGAGTGTCATTGAAGAAAAGGGTATAGTTATCTGGAAGGTTATGTCAAGTAGATAGTTGTAGCATCCCCATATATATATATATATATATATATATATATATATATATATATATATATATATATATATATATATATATATATACATGTATGTATTATAAGGCTTGGTCTGTGTAGCTGGAACTCTTTTACAGACCTGTTGCAAAACATAGATGCCGATTTAGATCAGATAAATAAGGCTTGATAAATTATCTAAATAATAAACCGCATTACCCTTAAAAATACTACAAAAGATATTATGTGAGCAATAGTTAATAACATACAAAAAAATATGTAAATAAAAAGTGAAATACAAATAGAACATACGCAAATCTTGATAAGGCAAAAACGAAAGCTAATATTTACAAACACACAAGCATACAAAAAATTAAAATTCACATGAATAAACAAGGATTAAATTTATTGATTGATTTTTTCCTTCTTCATTCTACACTTGAAGATGTTACTATCGGTTATGTTCTTCAGATCTTCTGGCAACCGACTCCACAGTTTTACTCCCCTAACTGTAATACTTTTCTGTGCATGGGACGTTTTACATATAGGAATTTTTTTTATCATTTGGTTTTCTGTTATTTGAATTATTAGACTTGAACTGAAAACCACTGTCAACTTGGTATGTGAATAATGATTTATGTATAAATAGATATGTTTGGAGGGATATATCAGTTAGTTTCAGTAAATGTAGGTCTTTAAAGATAGGGTCTGTGTGTGCATATCTGTGATTGTGAGACATTACACGTAACATTTTTTTCTGAGTAATGAAAAGACTGTCAAGTAAAGTTTTAAATGCTCCTCCCTATACAGCTGAATAATACAAAAGGTGTGGATAGGCTATTGAAGTAATTTGTTTTAAACTATCGATGGTTATATTGTTTCGTATCTTATGTAGTACACTATTTCTTTTACAAAATTTAGTAATCACCTCTAGTATACGAGATTTCCATTTAAGTTTATCATCAATAATTACACCCAAAAATTTATATTCACCAACTTGCTCTAAAATAAGATTGTCTATGCATATTTGATGGTTGAATCATCAAAGAACAAGATACCATATAAGAAGTTTTAGTGGCATTCAAGGTTAATTTATTACTTTTTATCCAGTTTGAGACATGAGATAGTTCTGCATTTAATGTGTTTTTAATGTCAATGAGATTTTATCCCTGAATGAAAATAATGGTAACATCAGCAAAGAGATGAAATTTGAGTTTGTTAGTGCAACGTGTGATATCATTGATATATAATACAAATAAAATGGGACCCAAAATTGATCCTTGTGGTACTCCAAAAGTAATAGATGTGAGAGAGGATAATGCATTATTATAAACTGTACATTCCTTCCTGTGACTTAAATAACTTACAAACCAATTATGTGCAGCACCACGGATTCCATAAACCTTCAATTTTTCTAGCAAAATAGAATGAGATATGGTATCGAAAGCTTTAGACAGATCACAAAAAACTGATATTTGATATCATATATATGTTGACATAGGTGATGAAAGGCAAGTTCAGTAGAATATTTGGGGCGGAAACCATATTGAGACTAAGAAAAATTTTTAAATGTAATCCATTAATTTACTAGCAATTATTTTCTCAAAAATCTTACTAAAACTAGGAAGGATAGAAACTGGTTTGTAGTTGGTATGTATAGATTGTTCACACTTTTTATCTATAGATACCATTCTAGCGACTTGAAGGCATGAAGGGAAACAACATTCCTTGAAAGATCTATTAATGATGTAAACTAAGAAGGAAGAAATTTCATGAATGCATTCCCTGGTTATTTTTGTGTGTATATCATTATACCCAGGCGCAGTAATCTTAAGGTTGTTGATGACAGTTTTGATTTATAAAAGTGATGTTGGACTCAAGAAGAAAAAAAATAACAGAACAGATTGAGGCAGGTATGAAGTATATGGAACTGTAGATGGTTGGATATTCAAAGCTAACCGTTTTGCAATATTACAAAAGTACTCATTGAATAATTCAGCTATTTCTTCATCATTACTTGAAACATTTTCCTGGAAAGAAATTGAATCCGGCAGCTTCAACTTATTATATTTCCCTAGTAATGAATTGATTGTTTCCCAAGTCTTCTTGATATTATCTGCATTATCCTTTAGTTTAGACTTATAATAGTTCTCTCTAGCTGTTATTATCAGAGAAGTAAGTTTATTCCTGTATGGTTTGAAAATTTTCCCATATGTAAGTGGCCATTTAGCATAGTGTTTTTGCAATTTATTACGATGTTTGATGGAAGTTTTTATTGCTTGGGTTATATACGGTTTACCAATATGTTTTTCTTTGTAAGTGCATTGTTTTAGAGGGAAGTGTATATCCTACAATTTCTGAAAACTTTTCATGTAGATATCAAAACTTTCATTTACATCATGAGTCTCATCTATGTCTGAGGTCCTTTTTAAATGATTCTATAGATAGATTATTGTAGATTCTTTTGGTCACAGTAATTGTGGAAGACTGTATGATAGCATTATTATCAACTGAATAAAATACTGAAGATTGGAAAATGATCACTAATAGACGTATAGTGAATGCCACTTACTTGGTGATTATGTAGGTTGCTTGTCCATATATTATCAATTAAAGAAGCTGAAGTACTGGTTACTCTAGTGGGCTTATTTATTGTTGGAAAAAAATAATATGAATACAGCAAGTTAATGAAGTTATGCACCTTATTTTCATTACTAAGTAAATTTACATTAAAGTCTCCCATTATGTAACATGGGAGATTTTCACCTACTAATAATTCAACAATATATTCGATAGATAGAAGGAACTCATCAACTTTAGCATTTGGGGGTCTGTAGATAATCCCGACAATAAACCTGAAAGGTTGAGTAACTTTCACGAAGAGAGATTCTATGTGAGGCAATTGAAGACAAATATTGTGTAGTGATAAGGTTTGAAATTGTTTGTGTAAGAAAATAGCCACGCCACCTTCAAGAGTGTTCCTGTTTTGAAAATAAGAAGAGTAATTATTTATATTATAAAGTGAGCAGATTGAATCATTTAGTCGAGTCTCGCATAAACCTATTACGTCAAAAACAATATCAATTTGGTCTATGCACTGGTCAAGAAAAGTTTCAAAATGAAGAGATAGGCTAGAAATATTATAAGCTAACAATTTAAGACTAGGACTAGATATACTTTGCATTATAGTATCACAAAAAATATAGTTAAATATAGGCTCTCTCAAAACATGATCATTCAAAGACACTGTGTCACACACAGCTGCTTCACCAACCAGTTACTGTTTCTTGGGTGCACGTGAAGATGTTCTGGTAGACCGTTGCCCCGAGGCAAGGGCCCCAGCTCCACCGGTAGGCACAGACAGGGCCGCTGTACCACCACCACGTCCACCAGTACTCGCACTAACAGGAGTACTCACCGCAGCCGCAGCAGCAGCAGGACCAATCCTGAGTGTATCGTCCCCACCAGCAGATAATCCCGCAATACCAGCACAGGCAACCCCGCCAGCGACACTGTCATGAGCGGAGGTGCCGTCACCGCCACCATCAGCACAACGAACAGGTGTGTCAACAAGGGCAGAGCTGGAACCGTGAACCGTTTCGACTGGTGCTTCACGAGCAGGGGCACTTGACTTTTCTTTGATGATTAGTTTGGTGTGTTGGAAAAAAAGCCACTTTACCTTCGCTTCTAGCTTGTTTCAGCAAAGGCATTTGTGACTTCTTTATGCTTTGCGAGGCCACTTTACCTTCGCTTCTAGCTTGTTTCAGCAAAGGCATTTGTGACTTCTTTATGCTTTGCAAGGCAGGACATAGGTCTTCGTTGATGAAAATTCTGGTTCCTCGCAGCTTGAAGACATTCCTCATAACTGCTTCACGGTAACAAAATCTTGCAAAACGAGCAATAATGGGTCGGAATCGATGTTCAAACCCCTGACCCACTCTATGAGCTCGTTTCAGTTCGATGTTTCGTCGCTGGTTATTGCAACGTTTTCATGTTCCTGTTAATTAATATAAAACTGATCACGGGGTAACAAAACACTGTTAGTTTTCTATATCTTTACTAAAAATAACAATCTTTCTTTTGCTCCTCTCTTGTATACCAAACATCATCCTATAACATAAAATCAGACACATGAATTACTTTTTCTTGGAGCAATAATAATATTCATATCTTGGAGCAATACATAATATTCATAATCTTGGAGCATTACATAATAACATTCATAATCGCGGAGCAAAAAAACATAATATCATGCATCACAAATTCTACATCAAATATTCTTAAACTAACATCCTATCAGCTGCTTTACTGCATTAGAAAGAAAAAGCTCTTACTCACCAAGCCAGTTTGCTGTGTGTCCATGTTCTAGAGAGAGCTGAGAGCTCTGGTAGCTTCCCACACTGGAAGTCGCTGAGTGAAGTGAAGTCTAAGTTTCCCACAGCTGTATATATATTCCTCAAAACCCTAAACAGTTACGAATTCTCAACAGATACAATATTTGGGGAGGCCCCAACATAAATGTTATTTTCCCTTAGACTTCTACTAGGAAGTTGTTGTACATCTGTTTACTGTATAGTTTAACCTTAATGTTTTTTATTGCTTCGCTCGACTAATGGTCTTAACAAATCTTCCTAATCTCGCTAAATCCCTTAATTTGACCATTTGCCTGGACACCTGGGCTGGTCAACACAGCTGACATCTGCTGCATCTCTTGACCTCATTAATTTTACCGTTTTGACCGCGCTACTTGCATCGGTCCCCTCGCTACCTCAGAGTTCCTTATTTCCATTTTCCACACATCCACATATATCTTCCACTTCCACATGATATGTATCTTCCCTTTTAACACATTATCTGGTTACGTCATACCCCCCTCGCCGAGTGCACGTCCACGGGCACTATACTAATAATGTTGACACGTCGCTGAAGTTGACGGTGGAGGATTCGGCATCAATTCGTGAGACTTTTGGGTGTCGTCCGGTCGATTGGATAACCAAGAAGCGTACCAGCAATTACGCGCCCTTTTGAGTCCAAGAGCCAGATCACGAAGAGTAAGGTAATCAACACTGTGATACCCATTCGTGACCATTCCGGAAGTTCTTCGTCGGTATTCTGCTGTTTCAGTATTGGCTGTAGCTGGTCAATGTAGTTGTTGAGGGGTAAAGGTTCCAATCAATTACTGCTGGGTAGGGTAATATTAGTGACATTCATGAGAAATCCATCTTCCCATGTTGTAAAGGGGAGAGGCAGCGAGAAGGGGTATGGCTTGATATTCAAGGGTACCATTGTTACATGTGATTGTATAACTGGAAGTGAGAATGTATCGCTATGGATACTACAACCATGACCAACTTCTAATATTCCAGTGCCATTTAACATATGCCTGGATTTTGGAATAGTTTGGTTGACACAATTCAAAGTAATGTCAATTAAATTACTGGTTGCATAAATCCATCCTTGGACATTTCTAATAAAAATAGGTGGACATTCCTTAACAATCTGTGTTTTGCAAAGTTTAGATACAGATTGTTTTTCAAGAAACAATGCTAATTAACAACAATCAGTATTTCTATTATAAATTGGTTCCATGGGTGGACAAATCAATACATCATCATATTTCTTACATACATTAAAATCATCCATTAAAAAATTATGAGTTCTAGACTCACTAATAACCAAATAATGCTTTGATGTAGAATATAACATGAAAGCATTAGTATGTGGAATAGGATATGGTAAAGAAGCCATTCCTAAGACATCAAAAGTGTCTGTGGGATCACCTCTGAGGGGAATAAGTAAAAACTCAATCCATCTAATGCAGTCTTATGAACAATACGAATAGCAGCTCTATGTAAACCTAAAAATTCTGGTTTAGGTGGGAACAACACTCCAATAGTTGTAACAGAAATATCATCCAATAATTTCAATAACATAGTGTTAGTAACAATGTGAGGAGAAATATGGGTTTCCATCATGGTTTGTAACCCAATTCTTAAATTGATATGATCCGCAGAGATAACACTTGTTATTTCAAAAGGAAAACAAGGATCCCTAAGATACATTAAGAAAATTGGCCTGTTTTGGAGACTTTTGTGAAATGCCGTGTTATAGGCAAAAATAGCTATAGGGAACATGGTATCCCAAATACTAACATTATCTAGCACTAAGGTGCGCAATATAGTTAATACAGTACCATTTGATCTTTCTATTACGCCATTTGCTTGTGGATAGTATGGAGTGATAGTTATATGTTTCATTTGCAACAAGTTAGCTACTTCTTTAAATATCTCATTAAAAAAATTCTTTACCTTGGTCCGTAACCAAAGTTTCGGTACTCCTTGCTTACATACCACAGACTCAAAAAATATTTTAGCTACTTCTATAGCTGTTTTTGTTTTAATCGGCTCGGCAATCAAAATATCTTGTAAGCACATCAATCAACACTAAACAATATTTATATCTTTTTACTGAATTTCCTATGGGCCCAATTAAATCCATGTGTACACGTTCAAAAGACATGTGTCACATCCGGATAACTTCGGAGTGGTGCTGGAGCGTCTCCCAGTCGCTTAAGGCGATTACATACCAGACATGCTTTTGCAATAATTCTCAACATCTTTTTTCATACCAATCCAGTATGAAAACTTTTGACATCTAGCAAATGTAACTTGTACACCCACCATGCCCAGCGCTAGGCAGAGAGTGTGCCAGATGCAAAGCTTTGATGTTTATATGAAATTAGGCATTACTATCTGTCGTGTCACTTCACCATAACTATTTTGAGCCATTGTATATAGAACATTATTATCCAATTTCATTTCTTCCAAATTCAATCTTCCAATTTTCATTTTGTGCTTACTTAATTCGTTTTTCAATGTGTCGACATATAACCTTTCTTCAATAATTGTTTCAATAATCCATAATATTCACCCTCATCTTGTAGTCTTATTAATTTTTCTAAATCCCATTCGAGATACATATCTGCTTTTTCTTCTGATACTACACATATATTCTCATCTTCTAGGCTATCCTCTTGATGCCTCAATCTAGACAAACAGTCAGCTAACTTATTTTTTCTTACCGGGGATATATTCTACTTTTATATCAAATTCAGCTACTAGTAATTGCCATCTAGCGATTCTACTGTTCGCATTTGAGGTAGTTAATAGCCAGGTCGGTGATCAGTGTGAACCATTATAGGATATCCTAGACATAATGTTCTGTTTATTTTTAGACCATAAACAATTGCTAATACTTTTTTTTCAATAGTACTATAATTAATCTCAGCTTTATTTAATTTTCTGCTAAATAATGTGAGTGGTCTCAGATTATCATATTCATTCTTCTGTTGTAGAACACCACCAATTGCAATATTAGAAGCATCCGTGGTGAGATAAAATGTTTGTTCAAAATCAGAAAAAATAAGTGTTATTTGCTCTGACAATACTCATTTGAGTTTAACAAATGCTTCTTCGGCTTCATTATTCCATTCTATGTATTTTCTATTATTTTTTTTCTATTCATGTGACCTTCTGTAAGTTTATTTAAGGGAGCTGCTATTCCAGCATAACCTTGTATGAATTTCCGATAGTAGTTAGTCATCCCCAAAAGTGATTGTAACTCTTTTACTG
The DNA here is from genome assembly GCA_029783475.1 of Metacarcinus magister. Lineage (NCBI taxonomy): Eukaryota > Metazoa > Arthropoda > Malacostraca > Decapoda > Cancridae > Metacarcinus > Metacarcinus magister. Next base: position 12,812,695 of record JAPQNM010000049.1, read on the forward strand.
TTTTGGGTGTGGACATCTTATTGACAGTTTCTATTTTATTTGGCTGAGGTTTTAGTCCCTCTGCTGAGATAATATGTCCTAAATGTTTTACACTTGATTTAAAGAAAGTACATTTCTTTAAATTTACTTTTAATTTTAATTCTTGGAGTCTAAGAATTACCCTTTCAAGATTGTCTATATTGGCAATCAAATCTATACCTTGAATTATAATGTCATCTAAGTACACATGTGTATTATGGCCTGTCAAGCCTATTAATACTTGATTTATTATTCTACAGAACGACATTGGGGAATCTTTCAAACCCATCGGCAAGACATTATGTTCGTATAATCCTTCAGGTGTTACAAAGGCAGTTAAGGCTTTACTGTCTTCTGTAAGGAGAATTTGATGAAAACCCTGTTTTAAATCTAAACATGAAAATATTTTTCCCTTTCATAAGTTATGAAGGATATTGTTTTTGTTAGGTAAGGGGTATGAATCATTCATAACATAGGTATTTAAATTCCTGAAATCTATACAAAGCCTTAATTTTCCATTTTTTTTATTACGGGCACCAAGGGGTGACTGAAAAGATGACCTTGAAGGTCTTATTATTCCATGTTTTTCCATTATTTTTATTTGTTCTTTTACTTTCTCATGGTAACAAACTGGAATAGGGTATGGCTTTCTAGGTTTTGGGGTTGACTCTAATTTTATAGTATGATAATAAAATGGAGTAACACTCGGAGGATCATCATCATATGCAAAGACTGATGGATATTTCATAATAAGTCCTTTTAGGATCTTATTTTCATTACTGTTTACAGGAAGCATGTTATCTATTGTCTGAAAGAGACAATTCCGATGTTCCTCCTTATTTGTTTCTGTTATGGTATTCATAACACATCTGGCAATTTTTCTTTATTACATGGCTGAACAAATCCTAAAGTTTTCCTTGGTTCTAGCTCAATTTTTTCATTAGTCACATTCATATACTGTATAATGAATCTAGATTTTTTGTTTTCTCAATCAGATTCTAATTTCACTATCCCCGGGCATGATGTGTGAGATCCAGCATTTCCTACTACTGGCTCAAAAATAGCTGTATCATATTCCACTAAATTGGTTTCTAATACAATAAAACTTATGTTTTCTCCTTCTAATACTGTTGCATCAGCTACTGAACACTTGAATTTACTATTTTCTATAACCTTCTCCTTTTGTGGCGTTTTATTTTCTTTCGTTATATGCAGTGCATGTTCTAACGGTATTTCAACTGTAGTCACATTATTTCCTTCAATATAGAGCTTCAGTGGGTTAGTCTGAAATCTTACATCGTACCTTTTCATAAAATCCTAGCCTAATATTAATTGTGAAGTTAATCCTTTTTCTTCACTAATAAATAAGTTCATGTGTATAATTCCTTCCTCCTATTTCTAGGATTAACCTAATTTTTCTTGCAGTGGCCATAACATTTCCACCTGCGTTACGGATTGTGGTTAAATCTTGAATTCTTTTAATTTTTCCTAATGATCTTACTAATTCAGCTCCTATTATGGAAACTCCTGCTCCAGTGTCAAATAATGCTAATTGCTCCTTACTATTTCTATCTCCTAGTTTTCACTTCAATAAATATGTGGCCTGATTTTCCATTTACTGCTCCTATAACTACCATGGATGAATCGGCGTAAAGTGTGATGATTTGCCTTGTGGTGGATACCATGGCACATTTCTGCATTGTCTGTTAGTGTGCCCAAACATGCCGCAAGAGAAACAAGTGACTGTAGGTCGGCGCCATTGTGAAATTTGAATTTTACAAGACCTAGAAGTATGACCAAATCGATGACATCTGAGACATTCTGAGGCTCGACAATGTTGTGTGTCATGATTATTTTACCAACATTTGTGACTATAAGTCTTATTCCTTCGTGTTGTGGTCCGATGAACAGGGGTTTCATGTGAGGTGATGGAATTTACTGGAATACCCTTACTCATTTCTTTCCTTATTGCAACATCCGTAAGCTGAAGGCTTGGATGTGAGGCTACGTATTTTAATGCCTTTTTGTAGACAGTCAAAGGAATTTTCATATCAGCTTCTGTTAAGATGTATGAGAAGTCTTTGGGTAATGCATTTATAAAAATAGAAACAAACATATCACTATAAACTTCTTTGCCTGTAGGCTTAAGTGATTCTAACTGTTCAACAATGCCTTCAATTCTAATGTAGAGTTCAGTTAATGTCTCTCTTGTTCTCCGAGTGACAGATGATAATTCATGCATCAGACTGGATATATTTCTAAAAATGCCTTTTTAACGTTAGTCCAATCAAGTTTATATTTGGAAGCACAATGATTGATGTGAGTATATGCACTGTCTAATGCATACTGCTTAGCTATCTCAATGCGTCCTTCATCATCCCAATTGGTTCGAGTTCGGTTCTCGATGTCAACAATCCAGGAATGAGCACTTGTGATACATTTTAAATTAGGTGCAGAAGGACTGGATTCACTTCCTCCACAAAAGTATGGCAATCCTATAACTTTGTTAAAATTATTCCTTGCATTATCTGTAATTGCCTCTACAATATCATCCCTACTAAAGCAGGTACTGGTATTGCCAGGTGATTGTACTTAAGCCATTTTGTCTTTAAGATTTTCTTGCAACACAAGATCAAAAGTTAATGGGGTTAATTCTCTAGGTTTCAATAATTTCTTAAAATCTGATGGGTCTTAACAGTCTAGGATTAATGCGTTTCATTCATATAATCACTGAAAATTATACAATTTCAAACTAGGTTGAAATTGCAAAGAATTGTTTTTCTTCTTCAATTGCACGATTGCTTGCAATCTATTAATCCATCTAACAATTTATGCAATGTTGCAATTATCCCACCGCTGCCACCAATTTCATTGCACGTTATTGCAATATTTCCGTGTTCTGTTAATCAACATATACTTTGGTCACAGGGTACAGAACACTTTTATTTTTTTTATATTTAATTAATAAGTAGACAATCTCTTTGCTCCAAACATTGTTTCTTTATCATCAATATTAACATATACAAAAATCAGACACATTAGATAATATCTCTAGGAGCTACAACAATATTCATATCTTGGAGCAACACATAATATTCAAATCTTGGAGCAATACATAATCATTCATATCACGGAGCAAAGAACATAATATCGTACATCACAAACTCTACATCAAATATTCTTAAAATAACATCCTAACAGCTGCTAAATTGACTGCATTAGAAAGAAAAAGCTCTTACTCACCAAGCCAGTTAGCTGGGTGTCCATGTTCTAGAGAGAGCTGAGAGCTCTGGTAGCTTCCCATGTTGGAAATTGCTGAGTGAAGTGAAGTTTAAGTTTCCTACAGCTGTATATATATTCCTCAAAACCCTAAACAGTTACGAATTCTCAACAGATACAATATTTGGGGAGGCCCCAACATAAATGTTAATTTCCCTTAGACTTCTACTGGGAAGTTGTTGTACATCTGTTTACTGTATAGGGATTACCTTAATGTTTTTTATTGCTTCGCTCGACTAATGGTCTCGACAAATCTTCCTAATCTCGCTAAATCCCTTAATTTGACCATTTGCCTGGACACCTGGGCTGGTCAACACAGCTGACATCTGCAAGAGACAAGACAGTACATCTGACCTCTACGGCGTCCAGGACAAAAAAGAGAGAGAGAGAGAGAGAGAGAGAGAGAGAGAGAGAGAGAGAGAGAGGAGAGAGAGAGAGAGAGAGAGAGAGAGAGAGAGAGAGAGAGAGAGAGAGAGAGAGAGAGAGAGAGAGAGAGAGAGAGAGAGAGAGAGAGAGAGAGAGAGAGAGAGAGAGAGAGAGAGAGAGAGAGAGAGAGAGAGGAGAGAGAGAGAGAGAGAGAGAGAGAGAGAGAGAGAGAGAGAGAGAGAGAGAGAGAGAGAGAGAGAGAGAGGAGAGAGAGAGAGAGAGAGAGAGAGAGAGAGAGAGAGAGAGAGAGAGAGAGAGAGAGAGAAGAGAGAGAGAGAGAGAGAGAGAGAGAGAGAGAGAGAGAGAGAGAGAGAGAGAGAGAGAGAGGAGAGAGAGAGAGAGAGAGAGAGAGAGAGAGAGAGAGAGAGAGAGAGAGAGAGAGAGAGAGAGAGAGAGAGAGAGAGAGAGAGAGAGAGAGAGAGAGAGAGAGAGAGAGAGAGAGAGAGAGAGGAGAGAGAGAGAGAGAGGAGAGAGAGAGAGAGAGAGAGAGAGAGAGAGAGAGAGAGAGAGAGAGAGAGAGAGAGAGAGAGAGAGAGAGAGAGAGAGAGAGAGAGAGAGGAGAGAGAGAGAGAGAGAGAGAGAGAGAGAGAGAGAGGAGAGAGAGAGAGAGAGAGAGAGAGAGAGAGAGAGAGAGAGAGAGAGGAGAGAGAGAGAGAGAGAGAGAGAGAGAGAGAGAGAGAGAGAGAGAGAGAGAGAGAGAGAGAGAGGAGAGAGAGAGAGAGAGAGAGAGAGAGAGAGAGAGAGAGAGAGAGAGAGAGAGAGAGAGGAGAGAGAGAGAGAGAGAGGAGAGAGAGAGAGAGAGAGAGAGGAGAGAGAGAGAGAGAGAGAGAGAGAGAGAGAGAGAGAGAGAGAGAGAGAGAGAGAGAGAGAGGAGAGAGAGAGAGAGAGAGAGAGAGAGAGAGAGAGAGAGAGAGAGAGAGAGAGAGAGAGAGAGAGAAGAGAGAGAGAGAGAGAGAGAGAGAGAGAGAGAGAGAGAGAGAGAGAGAGAGAGAGAGAGAGAGAGAGAGAGAGAGAGAGGAGAGAGAGAGAGAGAGAGAGAGAGAGAGAGAGAGAGGAGAGAGAGAGAGAGAGAGAGAGAGAGAGAGAGAGAGAGAGAGAGAGAGAGAGAGAGAGAGAGAGAGAGAGAGAGGAGAGAGAGAGAGAGAGAGAGAGAGAGAGAGAGAGAGAGAGAGAGAGAGAGAGAGAGAGAGAGAGGAGAGAGAGAGAGAGAGAGAGAGAGAGAGAGAGAGAGAGAGGAGAGAGAGAGAGAGAGAGAGAGAGAGAGAGAGAGAGGAGAGAGAGAGAGAGAGAGAGAGAGAGAGAGAGAGAGAGAGAGAACACACACACACACACACACACACACACACACACACACACACACACACACACATACTTATAAAGAAAGAAACATGAATATAATGTTAATATCTCACAAGAATAGTGTTCATAACATGAAGCTCCATTGTATTATGGTTGTTTGCGCCGTGGTTTGTGGGAGCTAAGGGAGGAGGTGGGTGTAGGTCGTGCATTGGGTGCAGAAGTGGTAGGAAGGTGGCGGTTGGGGGTGGTGGAGACAGGGTGTTTGGTGGTGGGTAAGGGAGAGGTTGTGGGGAGGGGACTACTGTGTTGTGTCACACGGGGGTGTGAGGGAGGCATCATAGAAGCCTCATCCGACTTTTCCATGCGGCTAACAAGTATGTCGATCTTCTCAGTGAGGATGGCAATGCATTTCCAGCTGCCCCTCAGAAAGTGTGGCGACTTCCGTGGCTGTTTGTGCGTGTTTGTTAATGAAATCACTGTACTGAGTCTCGAGAGCATCCATTCCTGTTGTAGGGGACTTGAACGGCGACATCAGGGAGGAGACAGCTTCTAGGTAGCTGTGATATTTTCTGGGCCTTTCGGGTGAGTCCTGAACTTCAAGACTCAGGGCCGTACTATTAAAATCTTTCGCCAGGGTAGGAGAGCCTGGCGAGCGGGACGAAGCATAATTTCTTACTTTTAAACTCCACCAGCCCTTCGCATGGCAAAGGGCTGGTTGGAATAGTATTGGAATCGGTGAGTGCGGGTGAGACCGCCCTAACACTGAACGAAACGCATTTTTTTCGTTTAGTTTATAATTTGTATAATACTTTCAATCATCTTATGATGTAGAAAACACATTGTAATATTATCAATGAGCATTACAAGCTTGCCATTGAAAAATAAGTTGTGTTTATATTGTTTTTAAAGACCGTCGAAGTTTTACAGCGACAGGCACAAGAAGAGGAAGAACAAGACTTACCAAGGTGAGTGTATATTGACTTTCCACCCAAATATTTTTGGTTTAGGAACTATTTTGCATAAAATTTGGTTTTCATTGGATGTTTTAGGAATGGCGTGCTTAAATTAGCTATAGAGGCCTACCACCCTTATAATCATTATAGTGATACGTGCCTGTAATATCAGTGTGCTCCCGCCCCACTAAAAAAGTTATATTTTGGGGGTTAATCAGGTGAAATTTAATGAGTTATAACTTTTGTTATGATTATAATGTTTTACTAACTTCTATCTTATTTTGTGTATGATTCCGCCTCCACACCGATCAGAATAATTTTCGTTGTAGTACACAGGATACTTTACTATACTGAACATCTGTGAAGGTTGCTTGTTGGATATAGGAATGAGAATTAGAAGATAGGTGGAGGCTTTGTTCTTCAGATTTACCTAGTGGAATAGGTACTATAGTTTTGCCCAATTAAGAAATGTTACTTGAAACTATCTTTTCAAGTTGCCTTTCTCATAGATTTTCATGTAATTCACCCCTAAAGTTATGGTAGGTTTTGTTAGGAAAAAAAATTTATTATTATCAGTGTGCTCCCGCCACACTAAAAAGTTATATTTATGGGATTTAATCAGATCAAAATTAATGAGTTATAACTCTTGTTATAATTATAATGTATTAATTTGTTAGGTTAGGTTAGATTAGGTGAGGTTTACTTCACCAAACCTGAAACCACGCTTTCCCAAGGGGTCTCCAAGCCTGTTGGCAATAGGCATATAAAAATTAGAAGATAGGAGGTGGAGTCATTATTCTTCAGATATACCTATTGTGATACTAAAGTGTTGCCCAATAAAGAAATGTTACTTGAAACTATCTTTTCAAGTTGCCTTTCTCATACTTTTTCATGGAATTCACCTTTAAAGTTATGGTAGGTTTGGTTAGGAAAAAAAATGTATTATTGTGAATTGTAACATCCCATGAATTTTGGATACTTTTCTTTTATAACATTTTGTCCGCAAATTATTTTTTCATCACGAAATTAAATGTGATGTTCGGATATATAGATCTACCATTACATGAATGTTAGATTGTAATATGTTTCATATATTTTCCAGATTATGGATGTACTGCTAGACTTTGAGGATATAAATGTGCTTGATGCAGCTGAAGCAGAGTGACTGAGGAGGAATTTACATTTAGGTTCAGGCTATCAAAGCATAGTCCATTGAATATTAAATCTAGTCTTTCCAAACCACTACAACCCATCTTGAAATCTGATAATTACAGTTAGTTAGTGCTATCTAAGGTACAGATAGTTGGATTCTTTTTGGAGATAAGAACTCATTTAAGTTTCTTTAATAAGTGATTGACACTTCATTTCTTTGTCATAAATGTTCACACTACTGAAGGAAATGAAACATGACATAATTGAGCAGTGTTATTTTTTTCCCGTGTGTCTCTATTTGATGGTATCCCAGATAAATAAAAGAATGAAGTATGTTCTGATTGATTTGAAATTAAGAATATTTAGAAAGAAATACATATGGTACGTAGAATCATATTTATTCGTGAAAAGTATACATCTTATAATTTTATTTTGAGCAATTCTTTATTTATTTAAGAATGATGGCCATGTACACGACCTAATAGATATGCAGTAAGTCATATGAGGATAACATAATGTATAATAAATACTTAATAATGCCTCTGTTGTGAGTTGATGACGGACCCTATATAATACACCACACACTTTAACCAGTTTCATACGTACATCATGTTACATGGTAGCTCCAATTTAAATTTTCGTCAATATGTACACCCAGGAATTTTGGATAATGAACTCTTTCTATTGTTTTACTTTTCAACAATAATGGAGGCATACAAATCTTTATTGAGCGGTTTTAGAAAAGTGTATATTTGGTTTTAATAATATTAAGATTAATTTGATTTGCTTTTATCCACTGATTTATCAAATTTAACTATATGTGCAAGTTAAAATTTAAAGAATCTATATGTTTGTCCGTTAATAAATTATTAGTCATAAGCACAGATGATAAATTCAAATTTTGAGCTAGCACATATAATGTCATTAATGTATAATACAAAAATAAGCCCTAAAATAGATGTCTGAGGTACGCCCTTGGATATAAATTTAGCAAGTGAATATGTAGAATTGCAGTAGACAGATTGTGACCTATTATCAATGTAACACTTAAACAATTGCTGTGGAACACCTCTAATTCCCACGTGTTCTCATTAATTAAGAAGTATTTTATGGTTTAATGGATCAAAGGCTTTGGACAAATCTATAAATATTCCAGCAACATGGCACTTACGCTCTAAATGTGTGTATAAATAATTGACGAATTGTAAGATTGTTGTTTCCGTGGAATGGTTTGCTCGAAATCCATACTGACACTTTGAGAGCAAACTGTGACTTCCAAGAAAGTTCACTAAGCGAGTGGAAATTGCCTTCTCAAATGCCTTGCTAAACACTGGTAGTATGGAGATGGGTCTGTAGTTGTTTATATCACATTTGTTGCCTGATTTTTGTAATGGTATTACTTAAGCCATTTTTTTTTTATTATTTATCTGGAAAAATTCCAGTCATAAAGGAAAAATTTAGTATGTGTGTTATTGGTAGAGAGATTAAAGAGGTGTTAATTAGAAGTATAGGTGGGATATCGTCATAGCCTGGAGCAGTTACTTTAAGGTCTTTTAGATATTGTTCTATTTCAGCCACTTTTAGTGGAGGTAAATAAATAGAAAAAAATGGGGGTTCATGTAAATAATGATCATTCGAGTAGTAATTAGCACTATTACTGAGCAATAATTTATCATTCATTAAGAAGTGATCATTAAATTGATCTGCAATTTCTTTACTTTGGGACCTTAGATCTATTGAATGTTTATTTGTGGTAACATTTCTTCCAAGAATTACATTAATCAATTTCTATTGTGACGTAGTATTACCTTGATTCTCTTTTAGTTTCTGTTTAAAATAGTAATTTTTTGCTGTTCTTAAAACAGATGTTAATTGATTTCTATCAATTCCATATTTTTCCTTAAACTTAGAGGCCATTTACTTGCTAAACTAATATGTTTTTTTAACTAATGTTATTTATTCGAATCTGCTTCATTGGGAAATGTTTTTGAAGTAAGGTATCAAAATTACTTTAAAATAGGTTGTATGACTCATTAGGACAATTTGGTTCCTGAACATGTGACCAGTCTATGTGAGCAAACTCATCACTAAAGTTTTCTAAAGCACCATTTATTTCAAACTGCAAACAAAGCGACCAGTTTGGAAGTTACGAGACGACCCCATCCAAAATTTGTATGTGTGTCTGTATGTCTGTCTGTCTGTCTGTCTGTCCGTCCGTCTGTCTTCTATCTCCTCCTAGATCACTGGAAGGATTGGAATGAAACTTTTAGTGGTCGTAGGCATCAACCCTTAGATGGTCATTATATTTTTAAAACATATTGTTATTATGTAAATTTTAAGGTTATTTGTGAAAAACCTATACCTCACTTAATAATGGTCGCACATATTCATACTGGCACAGGAGACACCTTAACCTACCTCCTACCTCTCTTTCTACCTCCTACCTCCAACATCTCTTTCTAGCTCCTACCTCCCTTTCTACCTCCTACTTCCCTTTCTACCTCCTACCTCGCTTTCTACCACCTACCTTCTACCTCTCTTTCTACCTCCTACCTCTTTTTTCTACCTCCTACCTCCCTTTCTACCTAATACCTCCTTCCTCCCTTTTTACCTCCTACCTACCTCCTATCTCCTACCTCCCTTTCTACCTCCTACCTCCCTTTCTACCTCCTACCTCCTTTTCTACCTCCTACCTCCTTTTCTACCTCCTACCTCCCTTTCTACCTCTTACCTCCTTTCTAACTCCTACCTCCCTCTCTACCGCCTATCTCCTCCCTCCCTTTCTACCTCCTACCTCCCTTCTACCTCCTACCTCCCTTGCTACCTCCTACCTCCCTTTCTACCTCCTACCTCCCTTTCTACCTCCTACCTCCCTTTCTATCTCCTCTTTCACCATCTAATGAGATTGGACCCTGCACATGGTTTTGTGACCCACCATTCATTCACATTTGTATCCACAAATATGCTGCGTAGGCATTCAGCTTTTTAACAGCATATGTGTTTGCCAAGCTGTGTGCCCAAGATCTGTCTGTGGCAGAACTGAATAGAGCCCTCTTAGAGAGGGATGAGAAGGTCCTAAACAAGCTACTCTACTTCCAGCAACAAGACAAAATCTGAGGTACAAGACTCATCAGGCAGTATCCTTCACTTGATGGCTCAGATTGTCTTCCGACGACAAGGCAATGTGTTTGCAGCAACTATCCAAACTGAACCGAGCAGTTTGGGTATGCTGGGTGAGTGGTTTTGTAGGTCGTGGTCACTCAGCATGTCTATTTACTTAATTAACTTATTTATTTCAAACTGCGAGTGAAGCGACTAGTTTGGAAGTTTCGATACGATCCCATCCAAAATTTGTCTGTGTGTCTGTATGTATGTGTGTCTGACTGTCTGTCTGTCTGTCTGTCTTCTGTTTCCTCCTTGACCACTGCAGGGATCGGAATGAAACTTTCAGGGGTCGTAGGCATCAACACTCAAATGATTATTATATATTAAAAACATATTGTTATAATGTAAATTTTAAAGTTATATGTGAAAAACATGTATCTTGCTTAATTAATACTTGTCGCACATATGCATACTTACCTGGCACAGGAGACACCATGACCTACCTCCTACCTCCTACCTCCCTTTCTAACTCCTACCTCCCCTTTTACCTCCTACTTCCCTTTCTACCTCTTACTTACCTCCTACCTCCCTTTCTACCTCCTACCTCCCTTTCTACCTTCTACCTCCCTTTCTACCTCCTACCTCCCTTTCTACCTCCTACCTCCCTTTCTACCTCCTACCTCCCTTTCTACCTTGTACCTCCCTTTCTACCTCTTACCTCTCTTTCTACCTCCTACCTCCCTTTCTACCTCCTACCTCCCTTTCTATCTCCTCTTTCTACCTGACACCGGTTGAAAAGTCAGCGATAGGTAGGTCACAGGCATCAAAAGGTCACACCATCAGCTTCCAACAAGACATCTCTGACTTTTCTCATGTATTGCCCCGCGTACCCGAGGAGTTGCCAGTAATTGTGCTAAAATGCCCCAATGAGACTATCACAGATAGATCTTTCTTGGTGAGAAGAGACAAATTGATTGCTGTGCTCTACTTTCTCAAGGAAAACAACGAAGTTTATCGGCACATTCAGATATTCACACAGAACTCATCAATGTACCCAGAAATGGACTCCTCTACCTACAACATACCACAAGAGGAAGCTTCTGCTGTAAACGAAGAGTCCATGAGGGAACCATCATCTACGGATTCGAACCCATGCGATTTTTCCCTCAAATTACAAACACCACTACTTTATCCACTAGGCCACAAGAGCCCACATATGAAAGAGAGAAAATTTCCTTTGTTCCTTTGTCTGTTTTTCCACCTGCTTATGACTTAAACTCTTTCAAAGGAAGAGTGTCAAGACACCTCTAATGTTATACGAACTCCACCCATTGCTTTATTCCTCCTACTGTCCTCTTTGCAGGGTCTGGCGACAAGCAGGATTTTTTTTTACGTTTTTTTTTTCCCTTGGCCAGTCCCCTTTTAATATTATATATAAAAAAAAAAAAGCAGCACCCGAAGACCGTTTCCCACATTTCTTTTTGTGCTGCACCGAAAGTATTACAGATCTAACTACGCTAAACTATGTGCTTATTTCCACTATGTGTGGTCAATACTGATGATCATTAGTAACTATTACATGGGTAGACTTATGAATGGATTAGTAAGGACTGCAATGTGACTACCAGTTATGGAATAATAATATCTGATAGGAAATCGAACTCTGAATTGACCCAACCCTATGGGACGCTTCTCTTTGATGATTAATAATTGTTATTAGTACTTCAACACGTATCATTAATGATTAATGATTGATAAAAAGTACTTCAACACAAATTTAATGGCTAATTATTGATATATTTACTTCAACAAATAACTTTAATAATTGATTATATATATATATATATATATATATATATATATATATATATATATATATATATATATATATATATATATATATATATAAATACTAAAACACATAATTTTAATAATTAATGATTTATATGAGTACTTCATCACATAACTTTAATAATTAATGATTTATTTGAATACTACAACACCTATCTTTGATAAATAATTATTAATATGCGTTCTTCAACACAAATCTTTTATGATTATTAATTGATATAAGTACTTCGACAAATAACTTTAATGAATATTAATTGAAATAGTACTTAAAAACAAAATCATAACGTTTGATGTAATTACTTCAAAACATAACTTTGATGATTTATTTAAGTACTTCAAGACACAACTATAATAACTAATGATTGATATAAGTATTTCAACAAATAGCTTTAATGATTATTGATTGATATAATATTTCAAAACATTACTTTAACGTTTGATATCTTCAACGAATTACATTTATGATAGTTTTATGTACTTCAATACATAACTTTATTGATTGATTTAAGTACTTAAACACATAACTCTAATGATTGATATATGTACTACAATACACAACTTTAATGATTGATATATGTACTTCAATACATAACTTTAATGATTGATATAAGTACTTCAACACATACATAACTTTAATGATTGATATAAATACTTCAATTCATAACGTGTTCATATTTAAATGTGAAAATACTCCTCTATGACTGCACGTGTAACTTGCACCTAACCTTCACGAAACACGAGGCAGGTAATAGGAATAATCTTTTGCTTAGGATGAAACACCTTACACCACCAAAATTTATGTTTTAAGCGATCAAATGCAATATTGTGTATACCTCTTTTTCGCTACATCCACATTTGCATTTGAACAACATTACACTTCCTCACTACTACCTGCCACTTTTTTGATACCATGCACCTTTTATACACACGCTCCCATGTCATTATCAAACTGCCGTCTTTCTTCTTCTACGTCACCCATCTCCTACTCACTGCATTCTGCGCATATACATATGAGTTTGTGGGATGTACGCTTCCATGCCAGAGACAATAATATCCGTTATGAGTTCGGGACAAAGAGTTAGATCTCTGACGAGAATGCAGTAATCATTCCATGGAAAATCAGAAAAGTACACTAAGCGTACGTAGACACAACACCCTGCTTTAGATCGAAAATGAGACTAGAGAAAGAAGGAGGGAACAGAGTAGGGGTTGCTGTCAGTAGTCCCTCACGGTGAAAAAAAAGAAGATGATGTTTAAACAAGCAGAGGTGGTGTTCCACAAATGGAAAATTAGATCTAGGACAACGCATGTTGCAAAAATGGATGTAAAAAAAGTTAGAGGAGGTGTCAAGACACCTGAAGTCGCCATCAAGAGAGCGGTCCATCCTGGGGACACAAACACACACCAACACACACATATACATACTTACATACACGTAGATACACATACATACACACATATACACTCAAACATTGTCGGGGGAGGACGGGTGAGGTGTGTGGTCAGTCGATAGGTACTGCATTGACAATGGTGAAGGGTCGCTGTGTGTGTGTGTGTGTGTGTGTGTGTGTGTGTGTGTGTGTGTGTGTGTGTGTGTGTGTGTGTGTGTGTGTGTGTGTGTGTGTGTCATAATTAAATTATGTACTTGTAATTATACTTTTAAGTCATAGGCAGGTGGAAAAACAGACAAAAAAAGAGAGTTCCAGAGTTTTCCAGTGTAAGGGATGAAAGAGTGAAGATACTGGTTAACTCTTGCATTAGGAAGATGGACAGAATAGGGATGAGAAGAAGTAGAAAGTCTTGTGCAGCGAGGCCGCGGGAGGGGGGGGGGAGGCATGCAATTAGCAATTTCAAAAGAGCAGTCAGCATAAAAATAGCGGTAGAAGATAGATAAAGATGCAACATTGCGGCGGTGACTTAGAGAATCAAACCAGTCAGTTAGAGGAGGAGAGATGATTAGGCGAAAAGCTTTAGACTCCACCCTGTTTAATTTTGCTGTATGAGTTGAGCCCCCGCCCAGACATGAGAGCCATACTCCATACATGGGCGGATAAGGCCCCTGTACAGAGCAAGCAGCTGAGAGGGAGAGAAAAATGGACGCAGACGCCATA
>JAPQNM010000049.1:12831888-12846756 GCA_029783475.1 Metacarcinus magister
TCATTATAGTTATCTTTTCTGTTCCATAAGAAAAGAACGTAGGAATATAAAGAGGCTGCAATAGGGTAGTTGACCTACATAAGGCAGCACGTACACCTTTTCTTAAAAGTATCTACTGTCCCTTCATTTACTACATGCTTGCTGAGTTTGTTCCACTCCTCTACTACCCTATTAGTGAACCAAATGTATCTATATCTTTCCTGAATCTGAAATTGTCTAGTTTGAAACCATTTATTCGTATTCTAGCTTTCTCCTTAACTATGAGAACCTTATTTATGTCCACTTCGTTGAAACCCTTGACTCATTTAAACACTTCCATCAGTCATGTATTTTTTTTTTTTTTACTGTCAATATATGTTTTTTTTTTTCATATTTTTTTATTATTTTTTTTTTTTATCTTTTACCCATGGCGCCGGTAGGCTTCAGGGAGACCTTAGATGGTTGTCCTCCGCCCGTTAGTAGCACGGGTTAGATTTTTTAAGTGACGCCTTGTTTCTTCTTATTGATAGGCTCATGCTGCCAGCGGAAGCTCCTCGCGCATATAACGTTGCAGTCCCGGCGAGGATGGTGTTATGGCAGCATGTGGGTGATCTTAGGCCACTCGGCGGTAGTAACGAAGAAAAGTGGCCAGCCCGTGCCGAGGCTCGAACGCGGGACCCTGAGCTGGTATGCCCGACCGCTAGCCACTATACCACCGCCTCCCCTATATATTTCATATATTTACTTATTGTCAGGGCCGAGGTGACTACCAATTAATATTATACTTCTATAGAGTTGTGGGGATGAAAAATCATGGAGTATGATACCCCGAATATATTTACACATAATAATAGCAAACAGCAGGCTAACAGCCAAAATAAATCACCAACGACGAACTGCTCGTAAACAATTACCAAAGCAGGGGTATAGCACCCAAATAACTCCCTGAACAGCTGTCTGGAGGGTGAGATCCGCGGCAGCAATACTCGGCAACGTAGATAGCACCTCAGACAGCAGGGAGGCTCGAATGGTGTAGGTACAGTTGAAGGGCACACTAGAAGGGAGCCCAAGTCTCCAGATATGCCTTCGGAATGTTGAGAACCAGCAGCAGGTGGTGAGGTGTTGTCAGGTGAGAGAGCGGAGGCGTTCTGTTTGTCCCCGGTCCGGCGGCATGGAGCTTGCCTCGGTTAGACTACCACCCTACCCCTGGACAAAGAGGTGGGGTAGTGGTGGGGAAGCCGGTGACCAAGCAGTTGGAGAGGTGAACCAGCGCCGGCAGACTAGAGTGGTAGCTCAACCACTAAGGAGGGGGGAACAAGGCAGGTGCAGTTCCTCACACATGCCCCCACTAAAACATCTGCTGCACAGCTGATGTCGAAGAACTGCAGTTGACCAGGAGACCTAAACAAACTTATAATAGGCTTGAGTGCAGGAAACAAAACTTGTAAAAGACTAAAGTGTAGGAAACAAATAAAGAAGAACTATTGCCGGCTGATAAGGTCGACTCCAATGTTGTCTGTCCTGGCGACATGAACAACCCTAAATTTATAGGGTTGAAGACCTAAAGCCCATCGTAGTACTCTATCATTTTTACCTTTTAATTTGTCAAGGTATATTAGAGGCTTGTGGTCTACTTCAAGGATAAATTCCTTACCTCGAAGATAAAAGTCAAACCTATGAATGCCGAATACGATAGCCAGGCATTCCCTCTCGATGGTAGAGTATCGTCGTTCCCGATCAAGTAGTTTCCGGCTGGCGTAAGAGATGGGATGTGGACGATCATCATGGTACTGAAGGAATACAGCACCTAATCCATAGTTTGAAGCATCGGTACGTAGGACGAAGGTATGGCTGGGGTCCGGAAGATGAAGAATAGGTCCCGAAGTCAAGGCTTGCTTCAGCAGCTTGAACCGTTCATGCAGATCTTCAGTCCACTGGAGGGGATCCCGTACCGGCTTCTTCAACAAGTCAGAGAGGGGGCCGGTAAGCTCAGAGGCCTGAGGAATAAAAGCTTTGTAAAACGATATAAAACCTAGGAAACTCCGGAGTAGCTTCTTGGTGGTAGGAGGAGTCATGGAGGCGATGGCAGTCAACTTACCAACTTGTGATTGAAGATGGTCGCGTGACAAAACAAATCCCAGATAGTTGATGGACTCTACTCCAAACCGGCACTTTTTAAGTTTGACAGTCAGACCGTTATGTTGTAGTCTATCTAAAACAGACTTGAGGGCAGAGATGTGAGTGGGCCAATCAGATGAATACACAAAAATGTTATCAATATAAAATGAAACATTGGCCAAGCCAGCATGGCCAAGCTAGCAAGCACAATCCTCATTAAGTGAATATAAGTGGCACAGGCCGTAACGAGACCAAAAGGCATCCGAGTAATTTCCAGCAGGCCCTTGTGAGTTGGAAACGCAGTGAAGCGTCGAGCTGGTAATATGCCTTACTCAAATCTAGCTCTAAGAAGAACTAAGCACCAAACGAACTTATGCAGCTCAGTCTCAATACTGCAGGATAGTTCAGCATGGAAAACAGTAACGGAGTTGAGTAACCTGTAATCAATGGCCATCCGATACGTACCGTCGGACTTCCTGACCATGATAACCGGAGAGCAGTGTGGAGAGGTTTAAGGTTGTATGATTCCTTGACTCAACAGTTGCTCAACCACTTCCTGGTAGTAGTGCTGGAGATGAATGTGGTGGTAGTGGCAGTAATAATAATAGTAATAATAGTAGTAGTAGTAGTAATAATAATAATAATAGTAATAGTAGTAGTAGTAGTAGTAGTAGTAATAATATTAGTAGTAATAGTAGTAGCAGCAATAATAATAATAATCGTAGTAGCAGTAGTAGTAGTAGTAGTAGTTGAGAGGAAAACCAGTGGAGAAATCAATGAGTTACAATGTAACGGTGCCCCTCAGAAGATGGTGGAGACAAGGGACCTACCAAGTCAATGGCAACTATGGAGAAGGGTTCAGTTACGACAGGTAACGGTTGAAGAGGTACTGGACGTACCCGTCCCTTAGCTGACATACATTGACACTTGTCGCAGGAACGGCAGTAATCCCGGATGTCTGCCTGGCCAATAAAAGTCTTGCAATACCTTCATCTGAGTCTTCCGGTGGGAGAAATGTCCAGCCAAAGGACCTTCGTGAGCAACACGTAGGATGACGGGACGGCAATCTCTGGAAACAACCAAGGATAAACCATTTACCTTTCGAGGGTGATTCGAGGAGAGACATTTTCGGTAGAGGAGGCCGTCTTCATGTATGAACTGGTATTGATTGATTGATTGATTGATTGGTGACAATAGATCATGGTGCCGCAACATCGAGGTCATTTGGCACCGTACTAAAAACAATAAAAATTAAAAAGCTACATAAATACTACATAAAAAGATAAATAAATCTACAGGAGGTGGAGAAAGCCACTTTCCTGTAGGAATTTTAACATTTCATGTCCCGGGGAGAGTGCCTCCTCCCCCAGCACCAGAGAGAGAGAGAGAAGCTTCCATCTCTGCCCCGACACTGGGCGAGGTACTGCTCTCGCAATTCCCTCAGACTGGGGCACTCGACCAGCTAGTGCCGCACAGTCAGGGGAACTAAGCAGTCATCACAATAGGGCTCAACTCCCCGGGACATGAGGAAACCGTGGGTGAGGTGGGTATGGCCCGTCCGTAGACGGGCCAATGTTGTCTCACGGCAGCGGCCTCGGACGTGCGCATAAGACCAGGGGCTCACAGCCCTTGCGGTAATTGCACCCATCTTGGAGGTGGCTCTATTGGCATTCCATCTCTCTTGCCAAACTACAAGAATAGCAGATCGAATTGTGGGAAACAGGTCTCTGTGAGGGACGGGGCAGGTAGTGACTTGACGTGAGGCGCCAGTCTTAGCTAGCTCATCTGTCTTCTCGTTCCCTTTAACAGAGACATGGGCTGGTACCCAACAAAAAGAAATTCTGTGCCCACGACGGGCTGCTAGTACGAGCCAGTTGAAAATTTCTGAGACTGTTGGATGTGCGTTATTAAAATCCTCAAGGGCTGACAAAGTTGCTCTGGAGTCTGAAAAAATAACAAAACCTCCAACATTCAAGGTAAAAAGAGATTTTATCGCTACTAAAATGGCCCACAGCTCTGCGGTAAATATTGATGTAAAGGGGGGTAGACTGCCGCACCGGGTAAAATCAGGGAAGACAGCTCCAAATCCGACGCCTGCATCGGATTTGGAGCCGTCAGTAAAAATGGGCGTGCAACCCTCTTGTACGGAGGCATGATCGGTGAACAAAGTCCTCGCAGCATGCTCCGACATAGCACTCTTGTTAGCCGGCATGTAACGGCAATACGATACTACCAGCCGCTTCCACGGCGGGACATGCAATAATCATGGGACAGCTATGGCAGGGCGAGGAAGGTACAACTCTTCAAGGACGCTACGAGCCCGAAAGCCAAAAGGCTGTGAGAAGTGCGGGTGCTGGGTAAAAGTGGCGTCCCGTGAAGTGTCCATCACAGCACTGTAAGTGGGATCACCATAGAGACTTTGGCATCAGAACGACAAACGTGCAATCTAAGTCTGACGGTGAAGGTCGAGGGGTAACACTCCTGCATCTACGAGTAAACTGGCGATTGGGCAAGACCGAAAGGCGCCCGTCGCCAGTCTGATTCCACCGTGATGTACAGAGTCGAGAGTACGAAGGCGAGGGGATGTGGCTGAAGCGTAGACTTGGGAACCGTAATCTAACTTCGACAGAACGAAAGAGTGATATAAACGGAGGAGAATGGTGCGGTCAGCTCCCCAAGACACATGGGAAAGAAAACGGAGCAGGGACATCCGCCGCTGGCAAGCAGCTTTCAGGTCCCGCAGGTGTGGCAACCATGTAAGGCGTCTGTCAAGTATTAAGCCCAAGAATCGAGTTGTTTCCACTACTGGCAGTCTCCTGCCATAGAGGTATAGGTCTGGATCCCTAAACTGACCTCTGCTTCGAGAGAAAAGCATAGCAACCGTCTTTGTGGGGGAAAAGTTAAAACCATGACTATCGGCCCAACGGGTGACCCGGCCAGGAGCCAACTGGATGTGTCGCTCTGCCACATCGAGACGAAAGGAAGCGTAGGAGAGGGAAAAGTCATCAGCGTATAGTGTGCATCGAAAATCCCGGTGGACGCACTCGGTGATGCTATTGATGGCAACGCTGAATAGAGTGACACTGAGGACACTACCTTGTGGGACTCCTTCTTCTTGCTCAAAAGAGCTAGAAAGAGCAGTGCCCACCCTCACCCTAAAAGTACGGTCCTGTAAAAAAGACCGGAGGAACAGAGGGAGGTGACCCCTGAGTCCAACCGTATGGAGAGCTCGTAGAATGCCATACCTCCAGGTGGTGTCGTATGCCTTTTCAAGGTCGAAAAAGACGCTCACAACCCGCTGCCTGCAAGCAAAAGCTTGGCAGATAGTTTTTTTCTAATCGCAGAAGAGCGTCCTGGCTGTTAGATACCTTATCCCTGTTGACATGGAGGACCAGAGGCGGGCCTGGAGAGAACTTTCCTGCTATCTTCCGCACCCGCTTGAATACCTGCGACATAGGTGTCTGCACGTTCAATGTGGAGACAAAAGATGCAAGGGACTTACGGCGAGCATCCTTGAGGACTCGACGAGCCTTAGCTCTAGCCAGTCTGTATTGTCCCCGGAAAAATTCGGTTTTGTGTCGACGGTACCTACCAAAAGCTCGACGACGCTCTGTCACTGCCTGTCTACACTCATCAGACCACCAGGGGACCGGTCGGCGCTTGGTAAACCGTGTGGTCTGAGGGATGGAAAGCTCACCAGCTCGCTGGAGTATAGATGTAAAATACTCGACAGCGCTGTCTATGTCTAAAAACTCATCAACCTCGCAGTCAACTATGGCAAGAAGACAGGAGTATAGGGTAGTGGTCACTCCCACAAAGATCTTCTGTGACGCTCCATGTGAAGTCAAGTAGGGTGTCAGGAGAACACAATGATAAATCTAGGGCCGAAGTGGTGTCTGTCTGGATGTGGTAGTGTGTATGGTCACCGATGTTAAAAATACCTAGATCTAAGGCTTCAACCACAGTGGCAATCATTGCTCCCCTGGGGTAGATAAGTGTATCTCCCCACAGGGTGTTCCGACCATTAAAATCTCTTAAAACGATAAACGGGGAAGGCAATTGCTGGACTAGGGAAACGAAGTCCTCTCTGTCTACTGGAGAATTGGGAGGGAGATATAAAGAGCAGACAGTGTAAGTTCTCCTGAGGTGGAGCTGGACAGCCGCCAGCTGCAGGGGGGAGACAATATTAAAAGAGGTAAAAGCAATGCCACGTGAGTTATCTAAAAAAATTGCTGTTCCACCATGATGGACTTGCGCGCGATCATGAGGAGAGTAAAAGCCTGAGTAACCCCTGGGTGTAGGATGGGAGGACGAACCAATCATAGTCTCCTGCAGACAGACACAGACCGGCTGGTGTCTTCGCAGGAGTAGACTGAGCTCCTCCCAATTCCCTCTCAACCCACGAAGGTTCCATTGTAAAATATTAAAAATATTAAAATTAACGGTGCGTGGGGAGGCCCCTAGAGAAGACCCTCCCAACACCAGTATCCTTCTTGCTCTTACCCTGCCTAATGGCAGTGGCTAGAGCAGTGGAGGCAGTGGACAAACGCCTTGCAGTTTTTCCTAGCCCAGTGGCCAGTGAGGTGGCCACAGCAGCAGGAGCAGTGATGACGGCGTGAGCCGACACCGGGGTAGGAGTGACGGCCGTAGCCGACACAGGGGCGGGAGTAACGGCCAGAGCCGTCACCGGGGCAGGAGTGTTGGTCGAAGTCAAAATCGAGGTGGGAGTGACGGTCGGAGCCGACACCAGGGGGGAGTGACGACCGGGGCCGACACCGGGGTGGGAGTGACGGCCGGAGCCGACACTGGGGTGGGAGTGACGGCCGGAGCCGACACCGGGGTGGGAGTGACGGCCGGAGCCGACACCGGGGTGGGAGTGACGGCCGGAGCCGACACCGGGGTGGGAGTGACGGCCGGAGCCGACACCGGGGTAGAAGTGACGGCCGGAGCCGACACCGGGGTGGGAGTGACGGCTGGAGCCGACACCGGGGTGGGAGTGACGGCCGGAGCCGACACCTGGGTGGGAGTGACGGTCATAGCCGACACCGGGGAGGTAGTGACGGCCGAAGCCGACACAGGGGTAGAAGTGACGGCCGGAGCCGACACAGGTGGGGGCCTTCGAGGCCCACCAGAGGGTATAGAGGATCGTGCCTTAGGAAGGGGCACCTCCTCGAGGGAGTCCTCACTTCTCCTACGCTTATGGTGTGATGGCGTAGCTGTAGGGGCCTGAGTGAGTTCCTCTGACACCTCCATAGAGGTAGAGGGCAGAGCAGCAGGAGCAACAGCATTTTTATGGGAATCATTTTGTGGCTTAACCACTTGGTGCACTGTAGCAGTCGTATTGCGTAGTTGACATCTATTTGGAAGAGAGTAAAGCATAGTTGCATAAGTCACCCCTGGACGTATATGCGTAGTAAGAACTCTACGCTTTGCCTCGGCAAAATCAATTTTCTCCTTGGTCCTGATGGAGAGTACTTCCCTCTCAAATCTGTAGCGGTCGCAGTCTTTTGAGTAAGCTGGGTGAGGTCCGTGGCAGTTAAAACAGGAGACAGGACCAGGGCAGGTCGTGCCATCGTGATCCATTGTACCACAGGACGGGCACACCGCTGGGAGGCCATCTTCCAACCTACGGTAGGAACGACTGACATGTCCGAATGCCTGACAGTGATAGCATCGCCTAGGGGACGGTATGTATGCTTTTACTGGGAGGCGGAGCCACGCCAGTTTGACAACTTCAGGCAGTTTGAGTTGGTCGAAAGTGAGAAAGAGGGTAGGGGTGGGAACAAGAACTCCATTAACTTTTCTTTGTAGACGATCAACTCCTACAACACCCTGATCACTCAGTTCATGTAGAAGCTTTTCGTTTGAGTAGCACATGACGTCACGAGAAAAGATGACCCCCTTACACTGGTTGAGGGTAGCGTGTGGAGTACACGCCACCTGCGTTCCAGGGACAGAGGAGATCGCTCTGAGGCGAGCACTCTCTTCCGGGGACGACACCTCCACTAGGAGACTACCATCCCTTTGGGAGGAGACCTTAGGCACGCATCCACAAACTTTAATGAGTGCTCGATGTACGTCAAATATGTCTAGATCCATAACAGACACACCATCAAGAGACTTGATGACAAGGAACTGTTCGTAATATGCCGGCTCGAAAGTACCTGGTAGAGTCTGAATGAGAGGGCCTGAAAAGCCCTTCTGTGCGTTAACGCATCTTTGTTTTCTAGGCTTATAATTCAAAAATTCTCGGTTCGAATCTGTAGAATTCGAAGCAGAGGGGACAGTGGTCCCAGTTGCACCACCCGTGGCCCGGAAAGGCTCAAGCGTGGCGATAAGAGAAGATCGAGAAGAAGAAGCCGGGGACGAGCGGACGTCAGGGAGCGAGCTTGGTCGCGAAAGTGGTGGTGAAGTTGCCATAAAATATTAAGAAAACATTCGCTTCCCCACCCCCCCACCCACCACGGAGCCCAACAAGGGAGGGATGTATGATGAGGCACGACGGTTCCCAACAGACCTAGGGGTAGTGGGGGAAGTATACGCAGCCACTGCCTGGAGTGAGGTGGCAGCCGCGGGACCGTTGCGGTGCCCACCAGACAGCAGCCGCTTGACCCTAGCCAACGCATGACCAGCCGATTGATCCAGCGGGGCCACACTGGACCACCTGTCTTACCCCAACTCCCCCACCAAAGAAGTGTTTTGTCCACCGCAGGCAACTACCTCCTGCCCTGCGGTGGACTCAACTCCCAGATGAGGGAGCGCGGGGAGTATACAGGACGCCACGCACGGCAAACACGCTGGGAGGCTTAGTCCTGCCCTAGATGTAGACGGGTAAGGACGAGCAACATCACCGGTAGGCCTCCTCTACCAGTGATGAAGGGGGAGTGCTTGGTCCACGAGGCCGACGGACACCAACCCTACAGAGACGGACAGGGCCCCGCAGGAGGGGGCGCCGCCGACCACGCTTCAAGCCCCGCCACCACATCAAGGTGACTCCCCACGGCGGGGTTGAACTGGTATGTGGCACCATCCCGCGCCTTCTCAACTTCTTGAGTGGTAGCCTTTGTTTGTAAACACGTCAAGGAAGGACAGGATTCCTGAAGTTGACGAAACTCATCAGGGGTTACAGTCATAGATGGCATAACTAGATGGTGGACCCGTTTAGATCGACCGGCTCTGGTCTCCACAGCACACACTTTAGTAGTGGAGGACTCAACTGGTGGTAGATGCTGACATCCAGAAGAGCCGACAGTGGATCTTGTAGGGAAGAAACGGTCATGGTGACTATGGAGAAGATGGGTGTCATTACTGAGTTGAGAATCAGGACTATCAGTATCTTGTACCCCGGGAATATTCCCAACTAGAGCACTAGCAAATTTAATTGGGGCCCTTACAGCATCTGTCCAGCCAGTGTAAAATGGGCACCGTAGGTAACACTTAACGACAGGAAATTCATCGAGGCGTCCCAAATAGTCAGCAATTTGCACTTTGGGGCAGAGTGATGGGTCAATGTCTGGCAAAGCTTCCTCGGAAATTACAACTCCAGAGCATCCAGTAACCCTAATTATAGAGGAAGACCATGACCCAATAATAGTCCCCGTAAATGAGAAGTTAGGCACTTTATGATCTTCTAAACAAAATCCAACCTTATAGGGGGGCGTGGTAGTAGTTCCATCCTTGAATGCTCGAGGATTCCTGGGACAGCGTGGTCGTATATGTCCTGCTTCCCCACAATTGTGACAAGTCAAGGTTGAGGGAGTCTGACTCCCAGGAGAAGGTAGAGACTGGAGTGGAGTAGCAAGTCGAGGGGAGATATTCCTAGCGTTGTTGTAGGAAGAGACCTTAGGATAGGCGTTGTGGGCGGATGCCCAGTCATCCGCTAGTTGTATTGCTTCTTTCAGCTTGGTAGGCCTTCTTTCCTTGATGAATAGGCGTATTTCTGGTGGTAAGGAGGACAGAAATTGGTCAAAGTTGATAAACTCCCTTAAATTAGCATAAACATTGGCCACAGAGGAAGACTCAACCCAAAAATCAAACATCCTCGATTACTGGGTAACGAACTGATGGTAGTTCTGTCCTACTCTAATCTTGTTTGACCTGAAATCCACCCGGTAGCCATCTGGAGTTTTACTGAAGCCTGTTAACAAGGCTTACTTCAGTAACTCGTAATCCTCAGTGGTGGATGAAGGAAGGGACGTGTAGAGTTCGGCAGCTTTACCAGTAAGGAGGCAACCCAGACGAACGCTCAAACTTAGTTAAGTAGGTGAAAATGTCCTCTTCATCCTTGTATGATGGTAGACTAGGTCTGGAAACAGGATCATGTGATGGTAGGTCTGAGGGCTTATCTTTAGCTGCAATTTCTGCCAGCTTGATCTCCTTCACCCTCTCAGCTTGTGCTTGTCTTTTTTTCTCCTACAGCTTGTTTTTCTTCTCTTTCCTTCGTAGCTTGTCTTTCTTCTCTCTCTTTCTCAGCTTGTCTTTCTTCTCTCTTAGCTTTTCTTTCTTCCCTTTCGTGTTTCTGTCGTTCAAGGATCCACTGGCCAATTTCCTTGCCCTGCAGACCGAGGGCTTCACCCTGCTCCTTCAGTTCTTGAAAGGAAGACATGGAGAAGACCAAACAGAGAACACAAGACAAAAAAAAAAATTGGACAACACCTCACGTGCAAAATCTGGCAAAAGCAAGAGTTTGGCAGCAATCAAAACACTCATAACATTACTCCCGGGCCTCAGGCAGCAACGGCGTGCAGCAGCGACTAATAGATTACAACCCAAAATCTGTTAAAAGATAATAAATAATTGGAAGTTTTTATCCTGGCGTGGTCGCCAATATGTTAGGGCCGAGGTGACTACCAATTAATATTATGCTTCTAAAGAGTTGTGGGGAAGAAAAATCATGGGGTATGATACCCCGGATATATTTACACACACAATAATAGCAAACAGCAGGCTAAAAGCCAAAATAAATCACCAACGACGATCTGCTCGTAAACAATTATCAGAGCAGGGTTATAGCACCCAAATAACTCCCTGAACATCTGTCTGGATGGTGAGATGCGCGGCAGCAACACTCGGCAACGTAGATAGCACCTCAGACAGCAGGGAGGGTCGAATGGTGTAGGTACAATTGAAGGGCACACTGGAAGGGAGCCCAAGTCTCTAGAAATGCCTTCGGAATGTTGAGAACCAGCAGCAGGTGGTGAGGTGTTCTCAGGTGAGAGAGCTGAGGCGTTCTGTCTGTCCCCAGTCCGGCGGCGTGGAGCTTGCCTCGGTTAGACTACCCCCCTACCCCTGGACAAGGGGGTGGGGTATTGGCGGGGAAGCCGGTGAACAAGCAGTTGGAGAGATGAACCTGCGCCGACAGACTAGAGTGGTAGTTCAACCACTAAGGAGGGGGGGAAGAGGCAGGAGCAGTTCCTCACACTTATCTATTTGTTTATCTAAAACTTATATATTTTCTGGGTGGGGCAACACTAAATAAGGGCTGCAAGGATATTCATCAAGTGCCACATTCTCAGTTCTTTTTACAGCTTAGTTTCGAGAGAAATCCTTTTTTTTTTTAAACCTTTTTCATCAACTTTTTTTTTTTATTTACCACACATTTTATTTTCTTCGAAAGTGTAAGAAAACTATTACTCTAGTAAAACGATGTTGAATTGAGGTCAAGGAGGACGAGACAAGGTGATGGTGATGGTGGTGATGGTGGTGGTGATGATGGTGGTGATGGTGGTGATGATGGAGGTGATGGTGGTGAAGGTGGTGGTGATGGTGGTAATGGTGGTGATGGTGGTGATGGTGATGGTGATGGTGGTGATAATGGTGGTGATGATGGTGTTGATGGTGGTGATGATGGTAATGGTGGTGATGATGGTGGTGATGGTGGTGATGATAGTAATGGTGGTGGTGATGGTGGTGATGGTGGTGGTGATGGTGGTGATGGTGGTGGTGATGGTGGTGATGGTGGTGAAGGTGGTGGTGATGGTGGTAATGGTGGTGATGGTGGTGGTGATGGTGGTGATGGTGGTGGTGATGGTGGTGATGATGGTGGTGATGGTGGTGATGATGGTGATGGTGGTGATGGTGGTGGTGGTGATGGTGGTGGTGATGGTGGTGATGATGGTGGTGATGGTGGTGATGGTGGTGATGGTGATGGTGATGGTGGTGATGGTGGTGGTGATGATACCATGATGATGGTGGTAATGGTGGTGATGATGGTGGTGATGATAGTCGTGATGGTGGTGATGATGGCGGTGATGATGGTGGTGATGATGGTGGTGATGATAGTGGTGATGGTGGAGATGATGGTGGTGATGGTGGTGATGATGGTGGTGATGGTGGTGATGATGGTGGTGATGATGGTGGTGATAGTGGTGGTGATGGTGGTGGTGATGATGGTGGTGATGGTGGTGGTGATGGTGATGGTGATGGTGATGGTGATGGTGATGGTGATGGTGATGGTGATGGTGATGGTGATGGTACCATGATGATGGTAGTCTGCACTGTATACCCCGAAGGCTTCCCTAACAGGTGATGGAAGCCCATTACACCTCAGTTACAAAGGACAATTACCACTAACCATGCATTTACGGCCACTCGTCCACATCCATTATTGAATACAAGGATGAATATTACGTATTATTATATTGTGTTCCTCGCCCAGCTGCCTTGCCTTCACTCTCCCTCCCTCCTTCCCTCATCCTTCATACTTTAAGGCTTCATTGATTTATTGTTCTATGTATTCACATACAATACATTTTTTTTTCTTGTCAAGGATGTTTGTATCTGTTTGTCACCGCTACCATTCACCCATTATCTCCCTCCTCCTCCTCCTCCTCTTCTTCCTTCGCTTTCTCAAGAACCGTCTGAATGAAGCTTTTGAATCCTAGACTTGTGAATTCGAAGAATTTAGATTCTAAATCATCTTCTTACGCAAAGCCTTGAAGATGTTTGTGCGATGATGTTACGTGTGCGTGCATTTGTTGTGTACGGTTATTAAATTCTTTTATTTTTGTTTTCTTCAAGCTCTGCCCAATGTTGCTTTCCTCTCTGTCATTTTCACACATTTTCGCATTTATCACTTGAACCATTTCGACCATCACATTTCTCTTTTTTTTCTTTCAAGCTCAGCCACATGCTTCCCTCTTTATTACCTCTTTATTACTATTACTGTCAAACATCCTTACATTCATCACATGAACAACAACACTTCAACACAAACTGGTGGACAAAAAAAATATCGCTCACCCTCTGCTGTGGATCGGATTCTTTCACGCCGAGCTGTTAACACTGTACCTCCCTTATAATAACACCTTTGAGCAAATACTTCCTTCATTATACTTTCATATATCTACCAATCAACATACAGAAGCAGGGACGGTTCCAGGAGGAGCGACAGTGTTTGTCTGGTGGCTGGATAAGAAAGACGTAGATACTGACGGTCGTCCTGCATGAATACCAGACTTGCCAGGGAGAAAAGATCAAGTTATTAAGTAATCATCTTTCTTCATGGGTACTTAGAGAGGCAGTAATCAGACAAGAAAGTCAAAGTGATCCAATTCATCAGCTGGAGGAGGATGGCGGGGTGGTGGGGCGTCGCGGTTTGGTTACTGCTCTCCTTGTGGATACTGATGTCATCGGGGGAAAATGTGACTTCAAAGTTGGTGGTAGATTACGTGCAGTTCTACAGACAGCATGACGTGTACGTGCTGGATCCAGGTAAGAGCACGCGTACACACGCACGCACGGGCGCACGCACGCACGCACGCACGCACGCACACACACACACACACACACACACACACACACACACACACGCACACGCACACGCACACACACACACACACACACACACACACACACACACGCACACGCACACGCACACACACACACACACACACACACACACACACACACACACACACACACACACACACACACACACACACACACACACACACACACACACACACACACACACAGAGACAGACACAGAGACACAGAGACACGTACGTAGTATACAATAAAACCAATCCCCCTCACGATGTCCCCTTCTTCCCCCGAGGAGGCGAGGGTGGAGGGTCCTGGGCGGCAGACACCTTCCTTGCCCTGGCCGCCCTTAGAGACACCTTCGTGGCCATCCTGCCCCTGGCCAGCCCCGGGGGTACGCGTGACTGGCCCCGGCACAACATTGATCCCCTGATGGTGGTGCTACTCTCAACGGCCCGCCACGTCGACATCCTCTCCCGCGTCAGTGTTTGTCTGTTGTTAGTGTGGTGCAACACCTGCATTAATTAAAAAAAAGTTGCATGTCTGGCAGCTGATGTGCACTTATATTCTCTTACTATTTTCATTTTTCTTATTTCATTATATTTTTATGTTCTTTTTACTGTTCATGATTTTTTTTAAAGTTTCATTCACACCATCTTTTTATGTCTGAATATTTTCTTTCTTATTATATATAAGCCTTTCACCCTCCTGTATGTTCAGGTTTCAGTGACTCAATGCTTCTTTGAATTATTTCAAAGACATTTTACTCTAGGCACAAAAAAATATTTCTTGTATTCATTCCATGCAAATGAAATGTCACTATACAGAACACAGAACAGGTTTTTGTAGTCACGAGTCGGCACAAAACTGTCACAAGATCACCATCACATTGAAGTACTACAACATAGTAGTCTTGCACGCTGTCATGGATGTTAAGAGTGACCATACATGTTATCTGAGCCACGTCCATACAGTTAATATCATCAGCCCAGTTTGAGAAGTATTGTA
>JAPQNM010000049.1:12846856-12864356 GCA_029783475.1 Metacarcinus magister
AAGGCCTGTTTTCATCTACCAGAATTATATCGTCGCAAGTTCCACAATAATTAGAAAAGAACCCGTAACAAGGTTTCACCGAAGTCCCTAAAAGAGGATGACCAAGATTCAGTTAGGAAAGCAAGAAGATCACCAGTAGATCGGCCTCTACGGAAACCATACTGGCAATCAGAGAGAAGGTTGTGAGCTGATAGATGCCTCATTATCTTCTTGTTAATGATAGATTCCATGGCTTTAGAAAGGCAGGAAATCAAAGTTATAGGGCGGTAGTTAGAAGGATTGGAGCGGTCACCCTTCTTAGGGACAGGTTGAATGTGAGCAAGCTTCCAGCAAGAAGGATAGGTAGAAGTAGAGAGACACAGACGAAAGAGTTTGACCAGGCAGTGAGCGAGTTCGGAAGCACAGGAGGGACTCCATCCGGACCGTAAGCCTTCCGAGAATCAAGGCCAGAGAGGGCCTGGAAAACGTCATAATAAAGAATTCTAATTTTAGGGATGAAGTAGTCAGAGGGTGGAGGAGTAGGAGAAATATGCCCAGTATCATCCAAAGTAGAGTTGGTAGCAAAGGTTTGAGCGAAGAGTTCAGCTTTAGAGAAAGAAGAGATAGCTGTGGGGCCATCTGGTTGAAGTAAAGAAGGGGAAGATGAAGAAGTAAAATTGTTAGAGATATTATTGGCTAGATGTCAGAAATCACGAGAAGAGTTAGAGTTGGAAAGACTTTGACATTTGAGTTTTTAGTAAGTTGGAGAATAGATTTGGCATGATTACGGGCAGAAATATATAGGGCATGAGTTTCAGTAGATGGATGGCTACGGTACCGTATGTATGTGTATGTATGTTTGTATAAATATATGTGGGTATGTGTGTATATGTTTCTATATAAAAAACCGTTGGCGCCAGTAGGCTTTATGGAGGCACAGATGGACTTGCCTCTTGCCTGTTATTTGGCGTAGGTTTTTAAATTTTTTTATAGTGACGCCTCGAATGTTTATGTTCTCTCTTGAATATGTTGAGAACGATAGAGGCTATTACTGCTACAGCCTCAAATGCATATAAACATTGTAGCTCCCGTCTGAGGACAGTATGGCAGCAATTTGGGTAGTCTTTGGCCACTCGGCGGTAATACCAAAGAATGAAAAGTGGCCAGCAGATATCGAGGGATCGAACCCCAGACCCTAGGTTCGCATGCCCGAACGTTGACCACTGTACCACTGCCTCCCCATATGTGTATGTGCTTATATGTATGTGTGTATGTATGTATACATGTGTATGTGTGTATATGGGTATGTAGATGTAGATGTATAACATGTTTTATCTTTTTGTTTCATAGTTTGTACCTAATTCTTATTGCAATTTTAATATTGTCAGTATTATTTCTTGACTTATTATTGTGAATCTTTTTTAATCTCTAGTATAGCTTTCTATTGTATGCTTCAAATTGATTTTCTACAAAAAAATTTTATAATGCTAAATTAGATCAGTATTGTTTATTAGTCACTTGTTCTTAAAATAATCTATGTAATGTATATTATGAAATATATATGATTGATTGATTGACTGATTGATTGACTGACTACTACTAGTATTTCTACTACTAGTGGCTAGCGGTCGAGCATACCAGCTCAGGGTCCCGCGTTCGAGCCTCGGCACGGGCTGGCCACTTTTCTTCGTTACTACCGCCGAGTGGCCTAAGATCACCCACATGCTGCCATAACACCATCCTCGCCGGGACTGCAACGTTATATGCGCGAGGAGCTTCCGCTGGCAGCATGAGCCTATCAATAAGAAGAAACAAGGCGTCACTTAAAAAATCTAACCCGCGCTACTAACGGGCGGAGGCCAACCATCTAAGGTCTCCCTGAAGCCTACCGGCACCATGGGTAAAAGATAAAAAACTACTACTAGTACTACTACTACAGTACTACTAATACTACTACTACTACTACTACTATTACTACTACTACTACTACTATTACTACTACTACTACTGCTACTACTACTACTATTATTACTACTACTACTACAACAACAACTACTACTACTACTACTACTACTTCTACTATTACTACTACGAGTACTCAGGGGCGTAGAGCTGTAAGCTCCTCCCCCGATAAATTTTTTTGGAGAATGAACATATTTTGGTGCATTTTTACACTTTCTGAGACTTCTTTCATTACCTATAAATGTTTTTTAAACCGAATTAAGAAGCCTATTATGGTACTCAAAAGATGCAGATGAAATTAAACACTCTTTCGCCGGCCAGGGGAGCGGTTTCAAACAGCCCCCACCCGCCCTCCCCCTTAGCTACGCCACTGCTAGTACTACTACTACTACTACTACTACTACTACTACTGCTGCTGCTGCTGCTGCTGCTGCTGCTGCTGCTACTACTACTACTACTACTACTACTACTACTACTACTACTACTACTACTACTACTACTACTACTAGATTGATTGATTGGTGACAATAGATCAATTATAATGATATTATTAATGGAGCTTGACACTGCACTAAAAAATAATTAATAACTAAAAAAGAAGAAAAGGGAAGAAAAATTACGAAGAGAATAGGAAGGAAGGAAGGAAGGAAGGATGGAAGGAAAGAAGGAAGGAAGGAAGGAAGGGAGGCATGGAAGGAAGGAAAGAAGGAAGGGAAGATGGAAGGAAGGATTGATTGATTGATTGATTGAAGACAATAGATCATGGTGCGCAACATCGAGGTCATTTGCCACCGTAATAAAAGCACTAAAAAATAAAAGCTATATAAAAACTACATAAAAATAAAAAAAAATATACAGGAGGTGGAGAAAGCCACTTTCCTGTAGGAATTTTAACACTTCATGCCCCGGGGAGAGCGCCTCCTCCCCCAGCGCCAGAGAGAGAGAGAGAGAGAGAAACTCCCATATCTGCCCCGACACGAGGCGAGGTACTGCTCTTGCAATTCCCTCAGGCTGGGGCACTCGACCAGCAAGTGCCGCACAGTCAGAGGAACTAAGCAGTCATCACAATAGTGTTCAACTCCCCAGGACATGAGGAAACCGTGGGTGAGGTGGGTAGACGGGCCAATGCTGTCTCACGGCAGTGGCCTCGGACATGCGCATAAGACCAGGGGCTCACAGCCCTTGCGGTAATTGCACCCATCTTGGAGGTGGCTCTATTGACATTCCATCTCTCTAGCCAAACTACATTAATAGCAGCTCGAATTGTGGGAAACAGGTCTCTGTGTGGGACGGGGCAGGCAGTGACTTGACGAGAGGCGCCGGACTTAGCTAGCTCATCTGCCTCCTCGCTCCCTTTCACAGACACATGGGCTGGTACCCAACAAAAAGAAGTTCTGTGCCCACGGCGGGCTGCTAGTACGAGCCAGTTAAAAATGTCTGAGACTATTGGGTGTGCATTATTAAAGTACTAAAGAGCTAACAAAGCTGCTCTGGAGTCAGAAAAAATAACAAAACCCCCAACATCCAAGGTAAAAAGAGATTTTATCGCTACTAAAATGGCCCACAGCTCTGCGGTAAAAATTGATGTAAAGGGGAGTAGACTGCCGCACCGGGTAAAATCAGGGAAGACAGCTCCAAATCCGACGCCTGCATTGGATTTGGAGCCGTCAGTAAAAATGGGCGTGCAACCCTCATGTACGGAAGTATGATCGATGAACAAAGTCCTCGCAGCATGCTCCGACATAGCACTCTTGTTAGCCGGTATGTAACGGCAATACGATACTGCCAGCAGCTTCCACGGCGGGACATGTAATAATCGTGGGACAGCTATGGCAGGGCGAGGAAGGGACAACTCTTCATGGACGCCACGAGCCCAAAAGCCAAAAGGCTGTGGAAAGGCTGGGTGAAAGTGGCGTCCCGTGAAATGTCCGTCACAGAACTGTAAGTGGGATCACCATAGAGACTTTGGCATCTGAACCACAAACGTGCAATCTGAGTCTGACGGTGAAGGTCGAGGGGTAACACTCCTGCATCTATGAGCAGACTGGGGATTGGGCAAGACCGAAAGGCCCCCGTCGCCAGTCTGATTCCACCGTGATGTACAGAGTCGAGAGTACGAAGTCGAGGGGATGTTGCTGAAGCGTAGACTTGGGAACCGTAATCTAATTTCGACAGAACGAAAGAGTGATATAAACTGAGGAGAATGGTACGGTCAGCTCCCCAAGACACATGGGAAAGAAAACGGAGCAGGGACATCCTCTGCTGGCAAGCAGTTTTCAGGTCCCGCAGGTGTGGCAACCAGGTAAGGCGTCTGTCAAATATTAAGCCCAAGAATCGAGTCGTTTCAACGACTGGCAGTCTCCTGCCATAGAGGTATAAGTCTGGATCCCTAAACTCACCTCTTCTTCGAGAAAAAAGCATAGCAACTTTCTTTTGTGGGGGAAAATTTAAAACCATGATTATTGGGCCAACGGGTGACCCGGCCAAGGGCCAACTGGGTGTGTCGCTCGGCCACATTGAGAAGAAGCGGAATAAACACATGAATGTTATGAAGAAAAATAACATATTTTTCCTACATCATCTAGCACAACGAACAAGAACGGCCCAATAGACAAAACGTGGTAAGTTATTTACTTGTTGTATTATTCCATATTATATAGTGGGCATTTAAGTGTTTACTTTGCCATATTTAGTATTTAAGGGCCGTACTATTAAAACCTTGGCGGAAGTATGGCGAAGTTGGGGCGCACTTGGAACCGAGTGACGGATTCCTTACTTTTAAAACAGATCCGAACGTTCGCCTGGCAAGCGCGAGCGTTGTGGTCCGCCACCGGTAAACATGATGATATTCCCGCTTGACTAGCGGAAAGTAGCAGGAAAAGCGCGGGAAATATGTTTGTTTACATCTGCAGAATGACAACAAGCACCAACGCTGTCTCCTTTAGGGCGAATCCTTTATCCACTGTGGATAAGGATATGTTCATTGATCTCGTCAGAGAACATAACTAGGTTATAAATGACAAAACGGTAAATCTGCATAATTATACTGCTCGGACGATATCAATATAAATATGAAATCGTACATAGTGTATTCAACACATTTGTGAAGGCTTCAGGCGGTGTTAACCATTATTTACCTCGCAAAGCGTCTTTGATTTATGTTAAGTTATGTTGGGTTATGATTAGGTCACGTTAGGTTAAGGTTAAATTATGTTGTTAGATTTGGTTAGGTATGGTTATATAAGCTTTTTATATTTTATTACCCAAAAGTTAAGCATTTCACCCAAATTTTTTTTCGTATATGGCCTGTATTTACTTATAATGACGAGCACAGCCTGAAACCTTCACAGATGTGTGGAGTGCACTCTGTATAGTATGTATAACTTCAGTTATATCAATATCGTCTAAGCAGTAGTAAAGTGTCAGTATAGTGTGGTTTACTTACACACACAAACAAGTTTGCTTGCTTGTATATCGTAGGTCAGTTGTACTTTTGCTATCATCTCACTATCTTAATAAGGCAGTTACAAGCATTATAACAATAAATAGCATCAGAGACTGTTTTATACTCCAATATTTTTTTTCTCTGAAGCTATTATTTCCTTACTGTTGGCATTAATACATGATCATATATCAAAAGAAAATGGCACAATTTAATAGAAATTAAGGACTACAATACATAGGATTGTTATATTAAAGTTTTCAAATAATTTCGGTAAGTTTTATTAACAAACAATACAAAAATGGGATACCATCAAATAGAGACACAGGGGAAAAAAATAACACTGCTCAATTATGTCATGTTTCATTTCCTTCAGTAGTGTGAACATTTATGACAAAGAAATGAAGTGTCAATCACTTATTGAAGAAACTTAAATGAGTTCTTATCTCCAAAAAGAATCCAACTATCTGTACCTTAGACAGCACTAACTAACTGTAATTATCAGGTTTCAAGATGGGTTGTAGTGGTTTGGAAAGACTAGATTTAATATTCAACGGACTATGCTTTGATAGCCTGAACCTAAATGTAAATTATGCTTCGCCCCGCTCGCCAGGCTTGCCTACCCTGGCGAAAGATTTTAATAGTACGGCCCTGAGTCTGATTTGTTTTAGTTTCCCTTCAGAATCAGAATAAGTTTTCTTTCATAGCTTTTAATTTTTGGTGGCTTGTAAAAACGTTTACCTGTACATAATCTGTAACTATATTTCATCATACAAGAAATATAATATCATGTAGATGTCCTTTGTCCTTTGTACTCAACTGAAAAAAATAATACAGATCATGCTATAAATGTATAGCTTATGAAAATATAAAACATTTGTTGGCGCGAAAATATTGGAACACCCCGTCGGCCGCAGCCACTGATCTCATCATCTCAGTGGCCGCAGCCAGTCCGATCAAGACTGATGTCACAACCACTTCAATCACCGAATACACAGACGAAACTTGACTTATTATGGGTAACGTATGTTCATATAACATTTAAGGTAGCCCACAGGCATATTGTTGATGTTATAATGTTATTACTATGCACAACATATAGGGGATTTAAAATTTATGAGGTAAATAACGGCAGCACAGTGATAATGTATATGCTCTA
Organism: Metacarcinus magister; assembly: GCA_029783475.1. Taxonomy (NCBI): domain Eukaryota; kingdom Metazoa; phylum Arthropoda; class Malacostraca; order Decapoda; family Cancridae; genus Metacarcinus; species Metacarcinus magister. The sequence goes on from JAPQNM010000049.1 coordinate 12,853,399, forward strand.
TTCCATATCAACGTCTCTGATCCATACATAATATGTATACGAATATGTGTTTTTCTTATTAATTGTTTTTTTCACATTTGAGTACTGTCTGGAATCTTTTTTCAACATGTACTTAGTGTAAATATTTATGTAATTATTATGTATGTGTATTATTAAGTAAGCGTATGCAATTATTATATAAGTATCAGTATATGTATATGTAATTGTTATGTAATTAAATATTTATAATAATATGGGTATGTAATTTCTTCCTTGTTCATCCTCGTGGGGTATGGGAGTGGGTGGGTGGTGGTGTGGGGTATAGGGGGAACCGTTGGAGGGTGCGGTAGGTATAGGGCAGAGGTCGGCAACCCGCGGCTCCGGAGCCGCATGCGGCTCTTTCATCCCTCTGCTGTGGCTCTCGTGGCTTTGACAGGACGAGCTCATTTTGAAAAAAAAAATAATGTGAATAAATAATGGCCATATAATTTAAATTGATTTTTATTTTATTTCTTTAGTGTTTTTCGTTGTAATAGTTATATCTTTGGAGATTGAAGTGTTCTTGTGCCATTAAAATAAAACTTGTTTTAATATTTTGTCGATCAAAATATGCGTCACGTCCTGTATGCGACACCTGTTGCCGCCAGACAAGTTGTTACGAAATGCCGTTTGAATCGACCGCGTGGTTGCGTAAGACCTGCGTGCGCCGCCCGAGTGTGGTGTGAGGAGAGAGCGGCAGGGTGGTCATCCCGCGCTCCCTCAGTCTGCCACCTACTCCTCAGCTGTACAGACGTGCGTGTCTTGCTGTGGACCCACGCTGTATTCTCCATACGTCGTTTCTTCGCTTTCGGGTTGTATTGAGGTTGGACCTAGGTTTCCAGTGATTTCTCGGCCTGTTAGTGTTTACGCCTACGAGTAGTATTTTACGGCGGAAGAGCCGGTTTTGTTAGTACGAGGCGAGATCACTGAATTCCTTGGTCTCGGGGAGGACGAAAGGGTGGCGACACCCCTTTGTCTCGGTTTGCCAGTCTGTTTGCACGTCCACACTATATACTCAGCTTCGAGGCGGGGTGAGCCAGACACCCTGGGGTGACGTGTCATAACAAAGTGACTAATTTTGACCCCGGTAAGCTAGCAATGGATAAATCTAAGAAGAGAAAAGTGTCTGACGAAAATAGAACGTTTAATGCGTCATGGAAAGATTAATTTGCTTTCACTGCTGACAAAATTGGTTTACCGGTATGCCTGATATGCGCTGAGAAATTAGCAAATAACAAAAAATCAAACGTTGAAAGACATTTCCAGAATAAACACACTGCCTTTGCTGAAAAATATCCAGTTGGAGATGAGCGAAGAAAAACAATTTCGGAACTGCTGCGGAAAGCTGATCAGAGCAGAACTATTTTCAAGTCGTGGATGAACTCTGCGAATTCAAGTACTTATGCTAGTTTTGTGGCAGCTCAAGAGATAGCTCGGCACGGCAAGCCGTTCACAGATGGAGACTATATAAAAAAAATCGTTCATAAAGATATCAAAACATCTATTCTTAGACTTCAAAAACAAGAGTGAAATTATTCAGAAAATTAAAGATATGCCTCTCTCTGCAAAGACAAAGACAAAGACAGGACCATTAAAATGGCAGCAAATATCACCAATCAACAAGTCACGGACATTAATTCACCTCCAGAGTACTCAATCGTCTGTGATGAGTAAAAAGATGTCAGATATTGAGCAAATAGTGTTGTTATGCAGATATGTGAACTCTGCTGGGCTACAGGAAGAAATCATTGAGGTAATACCGCTTAAAGGCCAGACACGGGGGGAGGACATATGTGAAGCTGTGTTGGATTGTTTAAAAAAAACCTGTGTTGGATTGTTTAAAAAAACAAAGAAATAAACACAACTCACCTGGTGTCAGTGAGTACTGATGGGGCACCACGTATGACAGGAGCACAGCGGGGGTTTGTGAGTTTACTTCAGAAGTCGCTGGATAGAAAGCTGCTGACATTTCACTGCATCCTACATCAAGAGGCATTGTGCGCTCAAACATTTCCTCCGGAGTGCACAGAAGTTATGAATCAATAATGGCACAAGGATTAAACCACCGACAGTTCCGTTCATTATTAGATGAAGTTGAGAGCACATATGCTGATCTCCGGCTGCACAACAAAGTCCGGTGGCTGTCCCGAGGGGAGGTACTGAAACGGTTTGCTGTGTGTCTGGGGCACATAAAAAAACTTTTCTGAAAAGCAAAGGGTTCACCTTTCCTGAGCTGGATTGGCCAGATTGGTTGGAAAAGATGCACTTCATGGTGGATATGACAGCGCACCTTAACACGCTGAACAAAAGTCTGCAGGGGAAAGGAAACACAGCCCTGCAGATGCTAGAAGAGGTTTTGGCGTTTGAGCGCAAGATGACGGTGTTTGTCAGAGATGTACAGAGAGGTACGCTGCTTCACTTACCTTCTTTGAGAGAGTTCAAAGAAGCACAGAATACTCATAATTTATCTGATTGTATTTGTGCCATCATCGCAATGCAACCTGGGTTTCAGAAAAGATTCCGTGATTTTAGGGAGAAAAAAAAACACATTATCTTTCCCCATCACTCCTCTGAATGTCGATACATTGCTGTTGAACATGACAGCGTTTACAGCAGTAAGTCAGCCCGATCTTGAGCTCGAACTGGCCGACATAGCTGACAAAGACGTGTGGGTGTCTAAGTTCAGAAGCTTGGCAGCTGATGTTGCTCGTCAGAAGGCCATTCTTGCTCAGAATCACAAATGGAGTGACATTGAAAACCTTCCCAAACCGGACACACTTGTGTTCGATACATGGAATACCATTCCCGACACTTATATGAACATGAAAAAGTATGCATTTGGAGTCCTGTCGATCTTTGGATCCACATACTTGTGCGAGCAGGTTTTTTCCATCATGAACTACATCAAAAGTAAACATCGCTCACGCCTCACAGATGAGAGCTTGCAATCCTGCATGAAAATCAAAGTGACGTCTTACAACCCTGATATGGATACGCTGTGCAGTGAAGTTCAGGCGCAGAAATCACATTAACCAGATGAAAGAAAAAATTTTATGTGCTAATCAGACCTTGAACTGATGTAGTTGTGTTTAATTTTCAAGTTGACAGTTGACTTGTGTACGCCACGTGAGGAAATTAAGGAACTGAAATAAATATTAATCAAAATAACAAAGTGGCATTTCTTGTTTGCCCTTCATGCTGCAGCTGTATGATTTTACCATGTCGGTGCATGAAAATTTCTTTTAATTTAAAAAAAATATCCTCAAACAGGCCTGCATTTAATATTTTAGTTAAAAAAAACTATAAATGCAAATGTCATTTTTTCTTCTTTCACAGAGTTCAAAAGAATTTGGTGTTTTGCGTTGTTAAAAATGGAAAATAAAAAAGTCGGTTGTTTTCTGTTTATAGTTATATACTAATTCCATAAAAGCAACACACTATAGTTCTCATATATGAAGCATAAGTTTATGGAAACTATATATGTAGTGTTACCTTCAATTTAGTGGTCAAATAGTTTTTGTGGCTCAGAGTGGCTTTTACTTTGGTGGGAAACGGGCCCAAATGGCTCTTTTAATGCTAAAGGTTGCCGACCCCTGGCGTAGCCTATTTATACTGGCTACATCGCCTCCCGCCATTGTGAGGTCTCACAGTGTTCACACAGCCTCCGCAGAGAGCAGACCTCCTCCCCGCTCTCTCGCTGGACCACACTCACCAAGAATACCTACCTACCTGGCACAGGAGCCACAGTTCAACGGTATTTTCGTGGAACAAAAACAGGGGACACGTGCTTTATAGCACGGGTCTCCCCCGTGTCTCTGACGGCACACTGGGTCTGGTTAACCTTTGGACGGGTGACCCGACCTTGAACATTCTTTTGTCTATAATATATATAAAAATAGATATATATACAAGACCACAATAAAACCTTTTAGCTGGCAACCGCTTGGTGCCAGGCTATTTTTCCTCCTTCTACCTGACTTTATTTTTTTTTCGCCCTTAGCGACCTCCAGAGTATGTGAAGGTGAACCCCGCGGGCAATGCCACAAGAGGGATCCTTAGAGGTACTGCCTTAAGCTACTTTGGAGTGGGGCAAACACTCAAATAGGAATAGGGGTGACAAAGGGTGCCTCCGAAGTTTTTTTTAGAGGACTGGGCACCAAACTGCGTCACCTAGGTAGGCTTCTTCCTTTTCTATCACCAAAACCCTCCAGAAATATCATAACGAAAGGAAAAGCGACATGAGCAATCATGACGCGCATCAATATAAAACACAACAACCCTAACCATACCAACAGAGTAAAACTTCTTGAAGTACTCTCGGTTGCAAATGTGTTTGCCACCAAGATCATTCACACAAATGATGGGTTTGTGGTACTTACTGAAAATGAAGAGGAGGCTGACACCCTCTTCCAACAGCCATGCCTGAGAAACTTAGAAGCCTCTGACTTTTACCCGATACTTTCACCAGACCTAAAAGCTAAAAGAACTGTACTTCTCTTCCAAGTAGATGACTATGCATCCGCACAGGAGGAAGAAGAAATTGTAACAGAAGTGCAAGCCCACAACCCCTACACAGAAGGCAAAATACATAGTGTCATCAAATTCCCTAGGAGCAAAACCATAAAAATTACATTCAATGAAACACCCCCTGCTAATAAAGCAACTGAGGAAGGAATAAAACTCTTCAGGACAAAAGTACCTCACTTCAATGTCAAGAAGGAACTCTATATCAACATCATCACCTGCCTCAGATGCTATAAACTCGATGACCATCCAACAAAAGAATGTAATGAACCAACAACATACAAGGTTTGCTCAGAATGCGGAGCCAGTGGACACATTTGGACCGATTGCAAAGAAAGCACCAAAAAGTGTCTCAACTGTGAGGGAGAGCACCGCACTTTAGCCTTCAAACCAAGAAGAAAGAAATATTCAAGAAAAAGAAAGCAGAACTAGAAGAGCGAAGAAACATGAAGTACAGCATTGTATCTACACTAATGGCACCAGTCACTACCCAAAATAACGCATCTCCATCTACACAACTAGATAGAGATACAATGTGCAAACTGACCTTAGGGGTCCAGATTGCAAACCAATATGACCTCACTGCCCCCGGGACGTTCCAGACAACACTAAACCAATTCCTGCAACTAAATAACCTCCCGACCGTCATATTACCACCTCGACCAACTCCCTCCCAACAGAAAACAAAGGAAACTCCCGCCCAAGAAGGAGCAAACAAATACGCAGACCAAACAGATGACGAAAGCAGTGGAGACGAGGAGTCTGACGTTGATATAGAGGAAGCAGAAGAGAATGAAGAAGTAGAAGAAACAAGAGAAAGTGAAGAAAAGAGGACGAGAGATGTACACCGCCAACAAAACCTCAAATCAGCAGGAACAAGCAAGACTCTCAGGACGACAGCAAAAGCTACACATGGCAAACACAACACAGACAACAGACACGCTAACACCATTCTACAAGAATATGACTCAGAACCTCAACCCAGGCCTCCCACCCCACCTAAACCAAAACCAAAACAAAACAAAACAAAACAACACGCACAACACGGAACACCTAAAAATTCTACAACACAATGTGCTAAACTGGAGAGGAAGAAAATTCGAACTAACAAACACATACACTAACATAGACCCAGACATCATTCTGATCAACAGCCATGGCATGAAAGACTCCGTCTCACTGAAAATACATGGATACGCAGTTCATAAAAAGAACCAAACAAATTCACAATCAGACGAAACTGCTTTAGCAGTAAAACACGGACTGAGACACAGACTCATTGACGACTTCATATCAGACATGATTGCCATAGAAATCGAAACAAACACTGGAAAAATAACAATAGCAACCCTATATCAACCACCCATTCGAAAATACCTTCCATTACCAGACTTCAACACACTCTTCCGACGTCAAACACCAGTATACATGATCACAGACCTGAACGCCAATCACCCGTAACTAGGCTACAGAACCACAAACACGAAAGGCAGACAATTACACTCACTCATCACAAATAGAAGACTCCAACATATAGGCCCACACTTCACAACATTCTTCTCACATAACAGGCAATCAACTCCGGACATGATACTCACTAACAACAGAACCTTTCATAACATACACATAGAACAAGGACCACTCACAACCAGTGACCACATACCCATTTTAATGAAATTAGCGACCCAACCCATACAAATACCAACGACACCTAGATTAGACTTCAAACGAGCAAACTGGGAGGATTTCAAACTAGATCTAGACACAAAATTCAACCAACTTCCAGACATAAACAACATGGACACACATAACATAGACAACATGATAGAACATTGGTACGAAAATATCAGAACAGCAATACACTCACACATCCCCACAAGAACCTATAAACTAGTTAGTTTAAACAACTAAGACTAAGTCACGAGACAAAGACAATTATTTGTCAACTTACAGCACTACAACGACATGCAGAACGAACAGGATGGAATCACCTATCATACAGACGCTACAGAACACTAACACAATTTTTACATGAAAGACTAATAGCAGATTCAAACCATTGCTGGTCGAACCTAGTTGCGCAGACAGCTTCTGAATACGGTGACCCTAAGACTTTCTGGAGAAAGATTAAGAACCTAATGGGCACGGAGGACAAGACACCAAAACCCCTAATAGACAACAACAACCAAAAAGCTTACACAGACAGAGAAAAAGAAGTTATACACAGACGACATCTAAGAACTATACTCACAGAAGACAACGAAGCAGACTCAGACGAAGATACGGAAGAGAACACCAGACACTTCATAGAAAACAACCTACATAGGATATACCCATACAACAAGATAGACCTAGGGAGACTAAACTTAGAACAAAACCCAATTGTAAGTATAATAACTACAGACGAAGTGACAACCATAATAAAACGAATAAAAAATACATGGCCAGGAGAAAGCAGATTAAACAAAATCATACTAAAAAAACCTACCCAACAATGCTACAGAATTTTTGACAAATATTTTCACTGCTTCCCTTTCATCTGGTTACTTCCCAAACAAATTCAAAGAAGCTACAATAAAATTAATTCCCAAACAAGGAAAAGACCCAAAACTTCCAGTAAATCATCGCCCTATCTCTCTACTCGAAGTTTCTGAAAAAATACTAGAGAAAATCATTAATAAGAGACTAAGAATTCACCTGGAAATCAATAATCTAATAAACCCCTTACAATTCGGATTCCGCCCATTCATAGGCACCACTCATGCACTGGCAATCATGACTGAAGACATAGCCCAATAAAAAGCACACAAAGGACAATGCCATATTGTCATGAGGGACATCACGAAAGCTTTTGACAAGGTGTGGCACCTTGGACTGAAATATAAAATACTACAACTGGACCTCCCAATCATCATGGAGAAACTTCTATGTGGCTTTCTAGACGACAGAAAGGCAAGAGTTCAATATGGAAAAGTCCTGGGGCCATCTTTTGACTTGCGGTGTGGTGTACCTCAGGGCAGTGTGCTACTCTCTTCACACTATACACCTCTGACACTCCCCCTCCAGTCCATGGCACTAACGTCTCCTATGCTGACGACGTTACCTAAATAATTGGTTATCATGGAAAATCTAAAAACATAGCTCAAAGAAGAGCTATCAAATCAATTAACCAATTAAACAAACATGAAAAACAATGGCGCATCAAAACAAATGAAAATAAATTCACTATCCTAAGACTTGGAGCTAAAAGAATAGAAGACATTCACACAAACACCAAAATATACACAACAGAAAACAAAGGAAAAACACTGGGACTACATGTGACAAAAACAGGATACACAGCACACATAAAACAAAGAAAGCAGTACGCAAACACTATACTATCAAAACTATACAGATTCTACAATATGCCAACAAATATTAAATTAAAACACTTATTCTACCCATTCTCGATTACCCACCCATCCCCACACACACTCTCAGCAAAACACAGATAAGTAAACTTCAGACAACACAAAACAAAGCCTTAAGATATGCAACAAATCAGAGACCCCCCTATACATTAAACACAGAAGAAATACATAACTTAACTATCTGGATGGCTAACTAGCCAGTTTACATTGTCCCACCACTTCGTCTTCCCCACCCCCCAAGCTGTTGGCTCATTTGGCTACCAGACATATGCCTAACTTTATTACAATTATATTTATTTATCCTTATTTTCTTTTTTACTGTTCATTTATATATTATTAAGTTTGAGTTTATATTATTTGTTATTAGTAAGAGTAATAAGTGAAGACACTGTATATACAGAGATCTTCACTCACCCAAGGCATCAACAGTCAATCCCGTGTTCTTTAAACGCAGTCCCCAACCGGCTTCTGTGAAGACGACATGAGTCCTACCTGTTCAGTGTGGTGCCTTTGTCTGACTCTCTCTCTTTAGTGATAAGTATATATTATATTAAGTTTATATTATTGGTTGTGTATGTTATCTTGTGTGAGTGTAGTGGAGTATATGTATAAAGTGTAACTTATGTAAATACTATACATAGTTTTACATTCTCTTTCATTTAACTTCAAATTAAATTGAACCTTGAACTTAAATTGAACCGTGAACTTTGAACTTAACTTTTAAGTAAATAAGACTGAATCAATTGACTTGTTTATAGTTATCTAGTAACTCTTGATAAGGAATGTTGATTACTGACAAAGTGAACTATATCATAACAATGACATGATTCTCTGAGTAGCTGTTGCATACAAATATTATTATTATAGGGTTTTGCTGAAGGATAATATTAACCTTCCAGTCTTTATTTGGGTTATACCTTCCATTCTCTTAGTAAATGGTAATTATAATTTTGTTGCCTTTTGATGGAAGTTATTTCTTTATCTCTAATGCTGCGGGTTCGAACCCTGCCCGTAACATTAAGTGGGGGCCTGTCCGGGATATTTTGTATGGCAGTTATCCACTTTTGTCAGTGACCAAACATAGGAATTTAATATTGCAGTGTTTTCATTTTTTATCAGGTGTGAATATTCTTTGATTTGGTACTGTCTCGACCATTTAATTTGTGAAGACTGTGCTCTGAGTAGATATCAAAATGGAGTTTAATCATAGTGAATTTAGGAGTAACCCTTGTTTAAGTACTTTGGCTGTTTCACATATTAAGAAAACGGACTGGATGGCTCTAGCAGCCGAATATGGAATTGCTCACAAATCCAGTATGACTAAAGCAGAAATAAGGAGGTGTGTTATTGATAACTTGGTCCACAATGAGGTACTACCCCTTGAAGCATATAGTCTGTGTTCTAGCGATGGAGGTAGTGCATCAATACTTTTGATTAAGAAATTAGAATTGGAAGATAAAGCAAAGGGAGTGTGAGGAACTGCACCTGCCTCGTCTTCCCCTAATTAGTGGTTGAACTACCACTCTCGTCTGCCGGCGCTTGTTCACCGGCTTCCCCGCCACTACCCCACCCCCTTGTCCAGGGGTAGGGGGGTAGTCTAACCGAGCCAAGCTCCACGCCACCGGCTTGGAGAAGGACAGAACGCCTCGGCTCTCACACCTCCTGACAACACCTCACCACCTGCTGCTGGTTCTCAACATTCCGAAGGCATTTCTGGAGACTTGGGCTCCCTTCCATTGTGCCCTTCAACTGTACCTACACCATTCGACCCTTCCTGCTGTCTGAGGAGCAATCTACGTTGCCGAGTGTTGCTGTCACGCATCTCACCCTCCAAACAGCTGTACAGGGAGTTATTTGGGTGTCAGCTCTGGTAATTGTTTACGAGCAGTTCGTCGTTGGTGATTTATTTTGGCTTCTAGCCTATTGTTTGCTATTTGTGTGTGTGTAAATATATTCGGGGTATCATACTCCATGATTTTTCTTCCCCACAACTCTATAAAAAGATAATAATAATTGGTAGTCACCTCGGCCCTGACAGGGAGCATGAACTTGAAATGTTGAGACTAGACTAGAGAAGTGACTGTAGTGAAATCTATCTCTGATCTAGGAAGTACTTAAAAATTTTTGCCTAATTTGGATGAAGCTGAAGTAGAGAATTTCTTCAATCTCTTCGAGCGTGTAGCAAACCAGTTTAAATGGCCTAATGATCTATGGAGTTTCTTGGCTCAAACTGCCATGATTACAGCATTGGCCCGTCTACGGACGGGCCATACCCGCCTCACCCACGATTTCCTCATGTCCCGGGGAGTTGAGCCCTATTGTGATGATTGCTTAGTTCCCCTGACTGTGCGGCACTTGCTGGTCGAGTGCCCCAGTCTGAGGGAATTGCGAGAGCGGTACCTCGCCCAGTGTCGGGGCAGAGACGGGAGTTTCTCTCTCTTTCTGGTGCTGGGGGAGGAGGCACTCTCCCCGGGACATGAAGTGTTCAAATTCCTACAGGAAAGTGGCTTTCTCCACCTCCTGTAGATTTCTTTTTCTTTTTATGTAGTATTTATGTAGCTTTTTAATTTTAAGTGTTTTTAGTACGGTGCCACATGACCTCGATGTTGCGGCACCATGATCTATTGTCACCAATCAATCAATCAATCTTGAAATTACACTCACTAGGGGTGATTGAAGTATTTAAGTGTTAGAAGGGTTTTAATAAGGAGGATGTAGGAAAAGGTCTAAGATCAGTAGTCAGGATAGAACAAAAAATAACGGATTCAAACTAGAAAAATGTAGATCTAGTAAAGAGATAGGCAGAAATTGGTTTACAAAGAGGTTCGTGGATGATTGGAACAGACTCAGTTAGCAGGTAGTTAATGCACAGACGATAGGGAGTTTTAAAAGAAGACTAGACGGCTTTATGGATGGTGATGAGAGGTGGATGTAGGTAATAGGAGAGCATTGGAGTAACAGGACTAGATGGCTTTATGGATGGGGATGAGAGGTGGATGTAGA
>JAPQNM010000049.1:12871856-12888943 GCA_029783475.1 Metacarcinus magister
AATCACCCCTAGTGAGTGTAATTTCAAGATTGATTGATTGATTGGTGACAATAGATCATGGTGCCGCAACATCGAGGTCATGTGGCACCGTACTAAAAACACTTAAAATTAAAAAGCTACATAAATACTACATAAAAAGAAAAAGAAATCTACAGGAGGTGGAGAAAGCCACTTTCCTGTAGGAATTTGAACACTTCATGTCCCGGGGAGAGTGCCTCCTCCCCCAGCACCAGAAAGAGAGAGAAACTCCCGTCTCTGCCCCGACACTGGGCGAGGTACCGCTCTCGCAATTCCCTCAGACTGGGGCACTCGACCAGCAAGTGCCGCACAGTCAGGGGAACTAAGCAATCATCACAATAGGGCTCAACTCCCCGGGACATGAGGAAATCGTGGGTGAGGCGGGTATGGCCCGTCCGTAGACGGGCCAATGCTGTAATCATGGCAGTTTGAGCCAAGAAACTCCATAGATCATTAGGCCATTTAAACTGGTTTGCTACACGCTCGAAGAGATTGAAGAAATTCTCTACTTCAGCTTCATCCAAATTAGGCAAAAATTTTTAAGTACTTCCTAGATCAGAGATAGATTTCACTACAGTCACTTCTCTAGTCTAGTCTCAACATTTCAAGTTCATGCTCCCTGTCAGGGCCGAGGTGACTACCAATTATTATTATCTTTTTATAGAGTTGTGGGGAAGAAAAATCATGGAGTATGATACCCCGAATATATTTACACACACACAAATAGCAAACAATAGGCTAGAAGCCAAAATAAATCACCAACGACGAACTGCTCGTAAACAATTACCAGAGCTGACACCCAAATAACTCCCTGTACAGCTGTTTGGAGGGTGAGATGCGTGACAGCAACACTCGGCAACGTAGATTGCTCCTCAGACAGCAGGAAGGGTCGAATGGTGTAGGTACAGTTGAAGGGCACAATGGAAGGGAGCCCAAGTCTCCAGAAATGCCTTCGGAATGTTGAGAACCAGCAGCAGGTGGTGAGGTGTTGTCAGGAGGTGTGAGAGCCGAGGCGTTCTGTCCTTCTCCAAGCCGGTGGCGTGGAGCTTGGCTCGGTTAGACTACCCCCCTACCCCTGGACAAGGGGGTGGGGTAGTGGCGGGGAAGCCGGTGAACAAGCGCCGGCAGACGAGAGTGGTAGTTCAACCACTAATTAGGGGAAGACGAGGCAGGTGCAGTTCCTCACACTCCCTTTGCTTTATCTTCCAATTCTAATTTCTTAATCAAAAGTATTGATGCACTACCTCCATCGCTAGAACACAGACTATATGCTTCAAGGGGTAGTACCTCATTGTGGACCAAGTTATCAATAACACACCTCCTTATTTCTGCTTTAGTCATACTGGATTTGTGAGCAATTCCATATTCGGCTGCTAGAGCCATCCAGTCCGTTTTCTTAATATGTGAAACAGCCAAAGTACTTAAACAAGGGTTACTCCTAAATTCACTATGATTAAACTCCATTTTGATATCTACTCAGAGCACAGTCTTCACAAATTAAATGGTCGAGACAGTACCAAATCAAAGAATATTCACACCTGATAAAAAATGAAAACACTGCAATATTAAATTCCTATGTTTGGTCACTGACAAAAGTGGATAACTGCCATACAAAATATCCCGGACAGGCCCCCACTTAATGTTACGGGCAGGGTTCGAACCCGCAGCATTAAAGATAAAGAAATAACTTCCATCAAAAGGCAACAAAATTATAATTACCATTTACTAAGAGAATGGAAGGTATAACCCAAATAAAGACTGGAAGGTTAATATTATCCTTCAGCAAAACCCTATAATAATAATATTTGTATGCAACAGCTACTCAGAGAATCATGTCATTGTTATGATATAGTTCACTTTGTCAGTAATCAACATTCCTTATCAAGAGTTACTAGATAACTGTAAACAAGTCAATTGATTCAGTCTTATTTACTTAAAAGTTAAGTTCAAAGTTCACGGTTCAATTTAAGTTCAAGGTTCAATTTAATTTGAAGTTAAATGAAAGAGAATGTAAAACTATGTATAGTATTTACATAAGTTACACTTTATACATATACTCCACTACACTCACACAAGATAACATACACAACCAATAATATAAACTTAATATAATATATACTTATCACTAAAGAGAGAGAGTCAGACAAAGGCACCACACTGAACAGGTAGGACTCATGTCGTCTTCACAGAAGCCGGTTGGGGACTGCGTTTAAAGAACACGGGATTGACTGTTGATGCCTTGGGTGAGTGAAGATCTCTGTATATACAGTGTCTTCACTTATTACTCTTACTAATAACAAATAATATAAACTCAAACTTAATAATATATAAATGAACAGTAAAAAAGAAAATAAGGATAAATAAATATAATTGTAATAAAGTTAGGCATATGTCTGGTAGCCAAATGAGCCAACAGCTTGGGGGGTGGGGAAGACGAAGTGGTGGGACAATGTAAACTGGCTAGTTAGCCATCCAGATAGTTAAGTTATGTATTTCTTCTGTGTTTAATGTATAGGGGGGTCTCTGATTTGTTGCATATCTTAAGGCTTTGTTTTGTGTTGTCTGAAGTTTACTTATCTGTGTTTTGCTGAGAGTGTGTGTGGGGATGGGTGGGTAATCGAGAATGGGTAGAATAAGTGTTTTAATTTAATATTTGTTGGCATATTGTAGAATCTGTATAGTTTTGATAGTATAGTGTTTGCGTACTGCTTTCTTTGTTTTATGTGTGCTGTGTATCCTGTTTTTGTCACATGTAGTCCCAGTGTTTTTCCTTTGTTTTCTGTTGTGTATATTTTGGTGTTTGTGTGAATGTCTTCTATTCTTTTAGCTCCAAGTCTTAGGATAGTGAATTTATTTTCATTTGTTTTGATGCGCCATTGTTTTTCATGTTTGTTTAATTGGTTAATTGATTTGATAGCTCTTCTTTGAGCTATGTTTTTAGATTTTCCATGATAACCAATTATTTAGGTAACGTCGTCAGCATAGGAGACGTTAGTGCCATGGACTGGAGGGGGAGTGTCAGAGGTGTATAGTGTGAAGAGAGTAGCACACTGCCCTGAGGTACACCACACCGCAAGTCAAAAGATGGCCCCAGGACTTTTCCATATTGAACTCTTGCCTTTCTGTCGTCTAGAAAGCCACATAGAAGTTTCTCCATGATGATTGGGAGGTCCAGTTGTAGTATTTTATATTTCAGTCCAAGGTGCCACACCTTGTCAAAAGCTTTCGTGATGTCCCTCATGACAATATGGCATTGTCCTTTGTGTGCTTTTTATTGGGCTATGTCTTCAGTCATGATTGCCAGTGCATGAGTGGTGCCTATGAATGGGCGGAATCCGAATTGTAAGGGGTTTATTAGATTATTGATTTCCAGGTGAATTCTTAGTCTCTTATTAATGATTTTCTCTAGTATTTTTTCAGAAACTTCGAGTAGAGAGATAGGGCGATGATTTACTGGAAGTTTTGGGTCTTTTCCTTGTTTGGGAATTAATTTTATTGTAGCTTCTTTGAATTTGTTTGGGAAGTAACCAGATGAAAGGGAAGCAGTGAAAATATTTGTCAAAAATTCTGTAGCATTGTTGGGTAGGTTTTTTTAGTATGATTTTGTTTAATCTGCTTTCTCCTGGCCATGTATTTTTTATTCGTTTTATTATGGTTGTCACTTCGTCTGTAGTTATTATACTTACAATTGGGTTTTGTTCTAAGTTTAGTCTCCCTAGGTCTATCTTGTTGTATGGGTATATCCTATGTAGGTTGTTTTCTATGAAGTGTCTGGTGTTCTCTTCCGTATCTTCGTCTGAGTCTGCTTCGTTGTCTTCTGTGAGTATAGTTCTTAGATGTCGTCTGTGTATAACTTCTTTTTCTCTGTCTGTGTAAGCTTTTTGGTTGTTGTTGTCTATTAGGGGTTTTGGTGTCTTGTCCTCCGTGCCCATTAGGTTCTTAATCTTTCTCCAGAAAGTCTTAGGGTCACCGTATTCAGAAGCTGTCTGCGCAACTAGGTTCGACCAGCAATGGTTTGAATCTGCTATTAGTCTTTCATGTAAAAATTGTGTTAGTGTTCTGTAGCGTCTGTATGATAGGTGATTCCATCCTGTTCGTTCTGCATGTCGTTGTAGTGCTGTAAGTTGACAAATAATTGTCTTTGTCTCGTGACTTAGTCTTAGTTGTTTAAACTAACTAGTTTATAGGTTCTTGTGGGGATGTGTGAGTGTATTGCTGTTCTGATATTTTCGTACCAATGTTCTATCATGTTGTCTATGTTATGTGTGTCCATGTTGTTTATGTCTGGAAGTTGGTTGAATTTTGTGTCTAGATCTAGTTTGAAATCCTCCCAGTTTGCTCGTTTGAAGTCTAATCTAGGTGTCGTTGGTATTTGTATGGGTTGGGTCGCTAATTTCATTAAAATGGGTATGTGGTCACTGGTTGTGAGTGGTCCTTGTTCTATGTGTATGTTATGAAAGGTTCTGTTGTTAGTGAGTATCATGTCCGGAGTTGATTGCCTGTTATGTGAGAAGAATGTTGTGAAGTGTGGGCCTATATGTTGGAGTCTTCTATTTGTGATGAGTGAGTGTAATTGTCTGCCTTTCGTGTTTGTGGTTCTGTAGCCTAGTTACGGGTGATTGGCGTTCAGGTCTGTGATCATGTATACTGGTGTTTGACGTCGGAAGAGTGTGTTGAAGTCTGGTAATGGAAGGTATTTTCGAATGGGTGGTTGATATAGGGTTGCTATTGTTATTTTTCCAGTGTTTGTTTCGATTTCTATGGCAATCATGTCTGATATGAAGTCGTCAATGAGTCTGTGTCTCAGTCCGTGTTTTACTGCTAAAGCAGTTTCGTCTGATTGTGAATTTGTTTGGTTCTTTTTATGAACTGCGTATCCATGTATTTTCAGTGAGACGGAGTCTTTCATGCCATGGCTGTTGATCAGAATGATGTCTGGGTCTATGTTAGTGTATGTGTTTGTTAGTTCGAATTTTCTTCCTCTCCAGTTTAGCACATTGTGTTGTAGAATTTTTAGGTGTTCCGTGTTGTGCGTGTTGTTTTGTTTTGTTTTGTTTTGGTTTTGGTTTAGGTGGGGTGGGAGGCCTGGGTTGAGGTTCTGAGTCATATTCTTGTAGAATGGTGTTAGCGTGTCTGTTGTCTGTGTTGTGTTTGCCATGTGTAGCTTTTGCTGTCGTCCTGAGAGTCTTGCTTGTTCCTGCTGATTTGAGGTTTTTGTTGGCGGTGTACATCTCTCGTCCTCTTTTCTTCACTTTCTCTTGTTTCTTCTACTTCTTCATTCTCTTCTGCTTCCTCTATATCAACGTCAGACTCCTCGTCTCCACTGCTTTCGTCATCTGTTTGGTCTGCGTATTTGTTTGCTCCTTCTTGGGCGGGAGTTTCCTTTGTTTTCTGTTGGGAGGGAGTTGGTCGAGGTGGTAATATGACAGTTGGTTATTTAGTTGCAGGTATTGGTTTAGTGTTGTCTGGAACGTCCCGGGGGCAGTGAGGTCATATTGTTTTGCAATCTGGACCCCTAAGGTCAGTTTGCACATTGTATCTCTATCTAGTTGTGTAAATGGAGATGCGTTATTTTGGGTAGTGACTGGTGCCATTAGTGTAGATACAGTGCTGTACTTCATGTTTCTTCGCTCTTCTAGTTCTGCTTTCTTTTTCTTGAATATTTCTTTCTTCTTGGTACTTTGAAGGCTAATGTGCGGTGCTCTCCCCTCACAGTTGAGACACTTTTTGGTGCTTTCTTTGCAGTCGGTCCAGATGTGTCCACTGGCTCCGCATTCTGAGCAAACCTTGTATGTTGTTGGTTCATTACATTCTTTTGTTGGATGGTCATCGAGTTTATAGCATCTGAGGCAGGTGATGATGTTGATATAGAGTTCCTTCTTGACATTGAAGTGAGGTACTTTTGTCCTGAAGAGTTTTATTCCTTCCTCAGTTGCTTTATTAGCAGGGGGTGTTTCATTGAATGTAATTTTTATGGTTTTGCTCCTAGAGAAGGGGTTGTGGGCTTGCACTTCTGTTACAATTTCTTCTTCCTCCTGTGCGTATGCATAGTCATCTACTTGGAAGAGAAGTACAGTTCTTTTAGCTTTTAGGTCTGGTGGAAGTATCGGGTGAAAGTCAGAGGATTCTAAGTTTCTCAGGCATGGCTGTTGGAAGAGGGTGTCAGCCTCCTCTTCATTTTCAGTAAGTACCACAAACCCATCATTTGTGTGAATGATCTTGGTGGCAAACACATTTGCAACCGAGAGTACTTCAAGTAGTTTTACTCTGTTGTTATGGTTAGGGTTGTTGTGTTTTATTTTGATGCGCGTCATGATTGCTCATGTCGCTTTTCCTTTCATTATGATATTTCTGGAGGGTTTTGGTGATAGAAAAGGAAGAAGCCTACCTAGGTGACGCAGTTTGGTGCCCAGTCCTCTAAAAAACTTCGAAGGCACCCTTTGTCACTCCTATTCCTATTTGAGTGTTTGCCTCACTCCAGAGTAGCTTAAGGCAGTACCTCTACCTTGTGGCATTGCCCGCGGGGTTCACCTTCACATACTCTGGAGGTCGTTAAGGGCGAAAAAAAAAATAAAGTCAGGTAGGAGGAGGAAAAATAGCCTGGCACCAAGCGGTTGTCAGCTAAAAGGTTTTATTGTGGTCTTGTATATATATCTATTTTTATATATATTATAGACAAAAGAATGTTCAAGGTCGGGTCACCCGTCCAAAGGTTAACCAGACCCAGTGTGCCGTCAGAGACACGGGGGAGACCCGTGCTATAAAGCACGTGTCCCCTGTTTTTGTTCCACGAAAATACCGTTGAACTGTGGCTCCTGTGCCAGGTAGGTAGGTATTCTTGGTGAGTGTGGTCCAGCGAGAGAGCGGGGAGGAGGTCTGCTCTCTGCGGAGGCTGTGTGAACACTGAGACCTCACCATGGCGGGAGGCGATGTAGCCAGTATAATAGGCTACGCCAGGGGTCGGCACCTTAGCATTAAAGAGCCATTTGGGCCCGTTTCCCACCAAAGTAAGCCACCGAGCCACAAAACTATTTGACCCTATGAAGGTAACACTACATATATAGTTTTCCATAAACTTATGCTTCATATATGAGAACTATAGTGTGTTGCTTTTATGGAATTAGTATATAACTATAAACAGAAAACAACCGACTTTTTTATTTTCCATTTTTAACAACGCAAAACACCAAATTCTTTTGAACTCTGTGAAAGAAGAAAAAATGACATTTGCATTTATAGTTTTTTTAACTAAAATATTAAATGCAGGCCTGTTTGAGGATATTTTTTTTAAATTAAAGAAATTTTCATGCACCGACATGGTAAAATCATACAGCTGCAGCATGAAGGGCAAACAAGAAATGCCACTTTGTTATTTTGATTAATATTTATTTCAGTTCCTTAATTTCCTCACGTGGCGTACACAAGTCAACTGTCAACTTGAAAATTAAACACAACTACATCAGTTCAAGGTCTGATTAGCACATAAATTTTTTCTTTCATCTGGTTAATGTGATTTCTGCGCCTGAACTTCACTGCACAGCGTATCCATATCAGGGTTGTAAGACGTCACTTTGATTTTCATGCAGGATTGCAAGCTCTCATCTGTGAGGCGTGAGCGATGTTTACTTTTGATGTAGTTCATGATGGAAAAAACCTGCTCGCACAAGTATGTGGATCCAAAGATCGACAGGACTCCAAATGCATACTTTTTCATGTTCATATAAGTGTCGGGAATGGTATTCCATGTATCGAACACAAGTGTGTCCGGTTTGGGAAGGTTTTCAATGTCACTCCATTTGTGATTCTGAGCAAGAATGGCCTTCTGACGAGCAACATCAGCTGCCAAGCTTCTGAACTTAGACACCCACACGTCTTTGTCAGCTATGTCGGCCAGTTCGAGCTCAAGATCGGGCTGACTTACTGCTGTAAACGCTGTCATGTTCAACAGCAATGTATCGACATTCAGAGGAGTGATGGGGAAAGATAATGTGTTTTTTTTTCTCCCTAAAATCACGGAATCTTTTCTGAAACCCAGGTTGCATTGCGATGATGGCACAAATACAATCAGATAAATTATGAGTATTCTGTGCTTCTTTGAACTCTCTCAAAGAAGGTAAGTGAAGCAGCGTACCTCTCTGTACATCTCTGACAAACACCGTCATCTTGCGCTCAAACGCCAAAACCTCTTCTAGCATCTGCAGGGCTGTGTTTCCTTTCCCCTGCAGACTTTTGTTCAGCGTGTTAAGGTGCGCTGTCATATCCACCATGAAGTGCATCTTTTCCAACCAATCTGGCCAATCCAGCTCAGGAAAGGTGAACCCTTTGCTTTTCAGAAAAGTTTTTTTATGTGCCCCAGACACACAGCAAACCGTTTCAGTACCTCCCCTCGGGACAGCCACCGGACTTTGTTGTGCAGCCGGAGATCAGCATATGTGCTCTCAACTTCATCTAATAATGAACGGAACTGTCGGTGGTTTAATCCTTGTGCCATTATTGATTCATAACTTCTGTGCACTCCGGAGGAAATGTTTGAGCGCACAATGCCTCTTGATGTAGGATGCAGTGAAATGTCAGCAGCTTTCTATCCAGCGACTTCTGAAGTAAACTCACAAACCCCCGCTGTGCTCCTGTCATACGTGGTGCCCCATCAGTACTCACTGACACCAGGTGAGTTGTGTTTATTTCTTTGTTTTTTTAAACAATCCAACACAGGTTTTTTTTAAACAATCCAACACAGCTTCACATATGTCCTCCCCCCGTGTCTGGCCTTTAAGCGGTATTACCTCAATGATTTCTTCCTGTAGCCCAGCAGAGTTCACATATCTGCATAACAACACTATTTGCTCAATATCTGACATCTTTTTACTCATCACAGACGATTGAGTACTCTGGAGGTGAATTAATGTCCGTGATTTGTTGATTGGTGATATTTACTGCCATTTTAATGGTCCTGTCTTTGTCTTTGTCTTTGCAGAGAGAGGCATATCTTTAATTTTCTGAATAATTTCACTCTTGTTTTTGAAGTCTAAGAATAGATGTTTTGATATCTTTATGAACGATTTTTTTTATATAGTCTCCATCTGTGAACGGCTTGCCGTGCCGAGCTATCTCTTGAGCTGCCACAAAACTAGCATAAGTACTTGAATTCGCAGAGTTCATCCACGACTTGAAAATAGTTCTGCTCTGATCAGCTTTCCGCAGCAGTTCCGAAATTGTTTTTCTTCGCTCATCTCCAACTGGATATTTTTCAGCAAAGGCAGTGTGTTTATTCTGGAAATGTCTTTCAACGTTTGATTTTTTGTTATTTGCTAATTTCTCAGCGCATATCAGGCATACCGGTAAACCAATTTTGTCAGCAGTGAAAGCAAATTAATCTTTCCATGACGCATTAAACGTTCTATTTTCGTCAGACACTTTTCTCTTCTTAGATTTATCCATTGCTAGCTTACCGGGGTCAAAATTAGTCACTTTGTTATGACACGTCACCCCAGGGTGTCTGGCTCACCCCGCCTCGAAGCTGAGTATATAGTGTGGACGTGCAAACAGACTGGCAAACCGAGACAAAGGGGTGTCGCCACCCTTTCGTCCTCCCCGAGACCAAGGAATTCAGTGATCTCGCCTCGTACTAACAAAACCGGCTCTTCCGCCGTAAAATACTACTCGTAGGCGTAAACACTAACAGGCCGAGAAATCACTGGAAACCTAGGTCAACCTCAATACAACCCGAAAGCGAAGAAACGACGTATGGAGAATACAGCGTGGGTCCACAGCGAGACACGCACGTCTCTACAGCTGAGGGGTAGGTGACAGACTAAGAGAGCCCGGGGTGACCACCGCGCCGCTCCCTCCTCACACCACACTCGGGCGGCGCGCGCAGGTCTTACGCAACCACGCGGCCGATTCAAACGGCATTTCGTAACAACTTGTCTGGCGGCAACAGGTGTCGCATACAGGACGTGACGCATATTTTGATCGACAAAATATTAAAACAAGTTTTATTTTAATGGCACAAGAACACTTCAATCTCCAAAGATATAACTATTACAACGAAAAACACTAAAGAAATAAAATAAAAATCAATTTAAATTATATGGCCATTATTTATTCACATTATTTTTTTTTTCAAAATGAGCTCGTCCTGTCAAAGCCACGAGAGCCACAGCAGAGGGATGAAAGAGCCGCATGCGGCTCCGGAGCCGCGGGTTGCCGACCTCTGCCCTATACCTACCGCACCCTCCAACGGTTCCCCCTATACCCCACACCACCACCCACCCACTCCCATACCCCACGAGGATGAACAAGGAAGAAATTACATACCCATATTATTATAAATATTTAATTACATAACAATTACATATACATATACTGATACTTATATAATAATTGCATACGCTTACATAATAATACACATACATAATAATTACATAAATATTTACACTAAGTACATGTTGAAAAAAGATTCCAGACAGTACTCAAATGTGAAAAAAACAATTAATAAGAAAAACACATATTCGTATACATATTATGTATGGATCAGAGACGTTGATATGGAATAGAGCATATACATTATCACTGTGCTGCCGTTATTTACCTCATAAATTTTAAATCCCCTATATGTTGTGCATAGTAATAACATAGTAATAACATTATAACATCAACAATATGCCTGTGGGCTACCTTAAATGTTATATGAACATACGTTACCCATAATAAGTCAAGTTTCGTCTGTGTATTCGGTGATTGAAGTGGTTGTGACATCAGTCTTGATCGGACTGGCTGCGGCCACTGAGATGATGAGATCAGTGGCTGCGGCCGACGGGGTGTTCCAATATTTTCGCGCCAACAAATGTTTTATATTTTCATAAGCTATACATTTATAGCATGATCTGTATTATTTTTTTCAGTTGAGTACAAAGGACAAAGGACATCTACATGATATTATATTTCTTGTATGATGAAATATAGTTACAGATTATGTACAGGTAAACGTTTTTACAAGCCACCAAAAATTAAAAGCTATGAAAGAAAACTTATTCTGATTCTGAAGGGAAACTAAAACAAATCAGACTCAGGGCCGTACTATTAAAATCTTTCGCCAGGGTAGGCAAGCCTGGCGAGCGGGGCGAAGCATAATTTACATTTAGGTTCAGGCTATCAAAGCATAGTCCGTTGAATATTAAATCTAGTCTTTCCAAACCACTACAACCCATCTTGAAACCTGATAATTACAGTTAGTTAGTGCTGTCTAAGGTACAGATAGTTGGATTCTTTTTGGAGATAAGAACTCATTTAAGTTTCTTCAATAAGTGATTGACACTTCATTTCTTTGTCATAAATGTTCACACTACTGAAGGAAATGAAACATGACATAATTGAGCAGTGTTATTTTTTTCCCCTGTGTCTCTATTTGATGGTATCCCATTTTTGTATTGTTTGTTAATAAAACTTACCGAAATTATTTGAAAACTTTAATATAACAATCCTATGTATTGTAGTCCTTAATTTCTATTAAATTGTGCCATTTTCTTTTGATATATGATCATGTATTAATGCCAACAGTAAGGAAATAATAGCTTCAGAGAAAAAAAATATTGGAGTATAAAAGTCTCTGATGCTATTTATTGTTATAATGCTTGTAACTGTCTTATTAAGATAGTGAGATGATAGCAAAAGTACAACTGACCTACGATATACAAGCAAGCAAACTTGTTTGTGTGTGTAAGTAAACCACACTATACTGACACTTTACTACTGCTTAGACGATATTGATATAACTGAAGTTATACATACTATACAGAGTGCACTCCACACATCTGTGAAGGTTTCAGGCTGTGCTCGTCATTATAAGTAAATACAGGCCATATACGAAAAAAAATTTGGGTGAAATGCTTAACTTTTGGGTAATAAAATATAAAAAGCTTATATAACCATACCTAACCAAATCTAACAACATAATTTAACCTTAACCTAACGTGACCTAATCATAACCCAACATAACTTAACATAAATCAAAGACGCTTTGCGAGGTAAATAATGGTTAACACCGCCTGAAGCCTTCACAAATGTGTTGAATACACTATGTACGATTTCATATTTATATTGATATCGTCCGAGCAGTATAATTATGCAGATTTACCGTTTTGTCATTTATAACCTAGTTATGTTCTCTGACGAGATCAATGAACATATCCTTATCCACAGTGGATAAAGGAGACAGCGTTGGTGCTTGTTGTCATTCTGCAGATGTAAACAAACATATTTCCCGCGCTTTTCCTGCTACTTTCCGCTAGTCAAGCGGGAATATCATCATGTTTACCGGTGGCGGACCACAACGCTCGCGCTTGCCAGGCGAACGTTCGGATCTGTTTTAAAAGTAAGGAATCCGTCACTCGGTTCCAAGTGCGCCCCAACTTCGCCATACTTCCGCCAAGGTTTTAATAGTACGGCCCTTAAATACTAAATATGGCAAAGTAAACACTTAAATGCCCACTATATAATATGGAGTAATACAACAAGTAAATAACTTACCACGTTTTGGCTATTGGGCCGTTCTTGTTCGTTGTGGTAGATGATGTAGGAAAAATGTTATTTGTCTTCATAACATTCATGTGTTTATTCCGCTTCTTCTCAATGTGGCCGAGCGACACACCCAGTTGGCCCTTGGCCGGGTCACCCGTTGGCCCGATAATCATGGTTTTAAATTTTCCCCCACAAAAGAAAGTTGCTATGCTTTTTTCTCGAAGAGGAGGTGAGTTTAGGGATCCAGACTTATACCTCTATGGCAGGAGACTGCCAGTCGTTGAAACGACTCGATTCTTGGGCTTAATATTTGACAGACGCCTTACCTGGTTGCCACACCTGCGGGACCTGAAAACTGCTTGCCAGCAGAGGATGTCCCTGCTCCGTTTTCTTTCCCATGTGTCTTGGGGAGCTGACCGTACCATTCTCCTCAGTTTATATCACTCTTTCGTTCTGTCGAAATTAGATTACGGTTCCCAAGTCTACGCTTCAGCCACATCCCCTCGACTTCGTACTCTCGACTCTGTACATCACGGTGGAATCAGACTGGCGACGGGGGCCTTTCGGTCTTGCCCAATCCCCAGTCTGCTCATAGATGCAGGAGTGTTACCCCTCGACCTTCACCGTCAGACTCAGATTGCACGTTTGTGGTTCAGATGCCAAAGTCTCTATGGTGATCCCACTTACAGTTCTGTGACGGACATTTCACGGGACGCCACTTTCACCCAGCCTTTCCACAGCCTTTTGGCTTTTGGGCTCGTGGCGTCCATGAAGAGTTGTCCCTTCCTCGCCCTGCCATAGCTGTCCCACGATTATTACATGTCCCGCCGTGGAAGCTGCTGGCAGTATCGTATTGCCGTTACATACCGGCTAACAAGAGTGCTATGTCGGAGCATGCTGCGAGGACTTTGTTCACCGATCATACTTCCGTACATGAGGGTTGCACGCCCATTTTTACTGACGGCTCCAAATCCAATGCAGGCGTCGGATTTGGAGCTGTCTTCCCTGATTTTACCCGGTGCGGCAGTCTACTCCCCTTTACATCAATTTTTACCGCAGAGCTGTGGGCCATTTTAGTAGCGATAAAATCTCTTTTTACCTTGGATGTTGGGGGTTTTGTTATTTTTTCTGACTCCAGAGCAGCTTTGTTAGCTCTTTAGTACTTTAATAATGCACACCCAATAGTCTCAGACATTTTTAACTGGCTCGTACTAGCAGCCCGCCGTGGGCACAGAACTTCTTTTTGTTGGGTACCAGCCCATGTGTCTGTGAAAGGGAGCGAGGAGGCAGATGAGCTAGCTAAGTCCGGCGCCTCTCGTCAAGTCACTGCCTGCCCCGTCCCACACAGAGACCTGTTTCCCACAATTCGAGCTGCTATTAATGTAGTTTGGCTAGAGAGATGGAATGTCAATAGAGCCACCTCCAAGATGGGTGCAATTACCGCAAGGGCTGTGAGCCCCTGGTCTTATGCGCATGTCCGAGGCCACTGCCGTGAGACAGCATTGGCCCGTCTACCCACCTCACCCACGGTTTCCTCATGTCCTGGGGAGTTGAACACTATTGTGATGACTGCTTAGTTCCTCTGACTGTGCGGCACTTGCTGGTCGAGTGCCCCAGCCTGAGGGAATTGCAAGAGCAGTACCTCGCCTCGTGTCGGGGCAGATATGGGAGTTTCTCTCTCTCTCTCTCTCTCTGGCGCTGGGGGAGGAGGCGCTCTCCCCGGGGCATGAAGTGTTAAAATTCCTACAGGAAAGTGGCTTTCTCCACCTCCTGTATATTTTTTTTTATTTTTATGTAGTTTTTATATAGCTTTTATTTTTTAGTGCTTTTATTACGGTGGCAAATGACCTCGATGTTGCGCACCATGATCTATTGTCTTCAATCAATCAATCAATCAATCCTTCCTTCCATCTTCCCTTCCTTCTTTCCTTCCTTCCATGCCTCCCTTCCTTCCTTCCTTCCTTCTTTCCTTCCATCCTTCCTTCCTTCCTTCCTTCCTATTCTCTTCGTAATTTTTCTTCCCTTTTCTTCTTTTTTAGTTATTAATTATTTTTTAGTGCAGTGTCAAGCTCCATTAATAATATCATTATAATTGATCTATTGTCACCAATCAATCAATCTAGTAGTAGTAGTAGTAGTAGTAGTAGTAGTAGTAGTAGTAGTAGTAGTAGTAGTAGTAGTAGCAGCAGCAGCAGCAGCAGCAGCAGCAGCAGCAGTAGTAGTAGTAGTAGTAGTAGTAGTAGTACTAGCAGTGGCGTAGCTAAGGGGGAGGGCGGGTGGGGGCTGTTTGAAACCGCTCCCCTGGCCGGCGAAAGAGTGTTTAATTTCATCTGCATCTTTTGAGTACAATAATAGGCTTCTTAATTCGGTTTAAAAAACATTTATAGGTAATGAAAGAAGTCCCAGAAAGTGTAAAAATGCACCAAAATATGTTCATTCTCCAAAAAAATTTATCGGGGGAGGAGCTTACAGCTCTACGCCCCTGAGTACTCGTAGTAGTAATAGTAGAAGTAGTAGTAGTAGTAGTAGTAGTTGTTGTTGTAGTAGTAGTAGTAATAATAGTAGTAGTAGTAGTAGTAGTAGTAGTAGTAATAGTAGTAGTAGTAGTAGTAGTAATAGTAGTAGTAGTAGTATTAGTATTAGTAGTACTGTAGTAGTAGTACTAGTAGTAGTTTTTTATCTTTTACCCATGGTGCCGGTAGGCTTCAGGGAGACCTTAGATGGTTGGCCTCCGCCCGTTAGTAGCGCGGGTTAGATTTTTTAAGTGACGCCTTGTTTCTTCTTATTGATAGGCTCATGCTGCCAGCGGAAGCTCCTCGCGCATATAACGTTGCAGTCCCGGCGAGGATGGTGTTATGGCAGCATGTGGGTGATCTTAGGCCACTCGGCGGTAGTAACGAAGAAAAGTGGCCAGCCCGTGCCGAGGCTCGAACGCGGGACCCTGAGCTGGTATGCTCGACCGCTAGCCACTAGTAGTAGAAATACTAGTAGTAGTCAGTCAATCAATCAGTCAATCAATCAATTATATCTATTTCATAATATAAATTACATAGATTATTTTAGGAACAAGTGATTAGTAAACAATAATAATCTAGATTAGCATTATAACATTTTTTTGTAGAAAATCAATTTGAAGCATACAATAGAAAGCTATACTAGAGATTAAAAAGATTCACAATAATAAGTCAAGAAATAATACTGACAATATTAAAATTGCAATAAGAATTAGGTACAAACTATGAAACAAAAAGATAAAACATGTTATACATCTACATCTACATACCCATATACACACATACACATGTATACATACATACACACATACATATACGCACATACACATATGGGGAGGCAGTGGTACAGTGGTCAACGTTCGGGCATGCGAACCTAGGGTCTGGGGTTCGATCCCTCGATATCTGCTGGCCACTTTTCATTCTTTGGTATTACCGCCGAGTGGCCAAAGACTACCCAAATTGCTGCCATACTGTCCTCAGACGGGAGCTACAATGTTTATATGCATTTGAGGCTGTAGCAGTAATAGCCTCTATCGTTCTCAACATATTCAAGAGAGAACATAAACATTCGAGGCGTCACTATAAAAAAATTTAAAAACCTACGCCAAATAACAGGCAAGAGGCAAGTCCATCTGTGCCTCCATAAAGCCTACTGGCGCCAACGGTTTTTTATATAGAAACATATACACACATACCCACATATATTTATACAAACATACATACACATACATACGGTACCGTAGCCATCCATCTACTGAAACTCATGCCCTATATATTTCTGCCCGTAATCATGCCAAATCTATTCTCCAACTTACTAAAAACTCAAATGTCAAAGTCTTTCCAACTCTAACTCTTCTCGTGATTTCTGACATCTAGCCAATAATATCTCTAACAATTTTACTTCTTCATCTTCCCCTTCTTTACTTCAACCAGATGGCCCCACAGCTATCTCTTCTTTCTCTAAAGTTGAACTCTTCGCTCAAACCTTTGCTACCAACTCTACTTTGGATGATACTGGGCATATTTCTCCTACTCCTCCACCCTCTGACTACTTCATCCCTAAAATTAGAATTCTTTATTATGACGTTTTCCAGGCCCTCTCTGGCCTTGATTCTCGGAAGGCTTACGGTCCGGATGGAGTCCCTCCTGTGCTTCCGAACTCGCTCACTGCCTGGTCAAACTCTTTCGTCTGTGTCTCTCTACTTCTACCTATCCTTCTTGCTGGAAGCTTGCTCACATTCAACCTGTCCCTAAGAAGGGTGACCGCTCCAATCCTTCTAACTACCGCCCTATAACTTTGATTTCCTGCCTTTCTAAAGCCATGGAATCTATCATTAACAAGAAGATAATGAGGCATCTATCAGCTCACAACCTTCTCTCTGATTGCCAGTATGGTTTCCGTAGAGGCCGATCTACTGGTGATCTTCTTGCTTTCCTAACTGAATCTTGGTCATCCTCTTTTAGGGACTTCGGTGAAACCTTGTTACGGGTTCTTTTCTAATTATTGTGGAACTCGCGACGATATAATTCTGGTAG
>JAPQNM010000049.1:12905879-12908379 GCA_029783475.1 Metacarcinus magister
TTAGACTACCCCCCTACCCCTGGACAAGGGGGTGGGGTAGTGGCGGGGAAACCGGTGAACAAGCAGTTGGAGAGGTGAACCAGCGCCGGCAGACTAGAGTGGTAGTTCAACCACTAAGGAGGGGGGGGACGAGGCAGGTGCAGTTCCTCACACATGCCCCCACTAAAACATCTGCTGCACAGCTGATGTCGAAGAACTGCAGCTGACCAGGAGACATAAACAAACTTATAATAGGCTTGAGTGCAGGAAACAAAACTTGTAAAAGACTGGAGTGCAGGAAACAAATAAAGAAGAACTATTGCCGGCTGAGAAGGTCGGCTCCAATGTTGTCTGTCCCGGCAACATGAACAACCCTAAATTTATAGGGTTGAAGACCTAAAGCCCATCGTAGTACTCTATCATTTTTACCTTTGAAATTTCTGAAGGTATATTAGAGGCTTGTGGTCTACTTCAAGGATAAATTCCTTACCTCGAAGATAGAAGTCAAACCTATGAATGCCGAACACGATGGCCAGGCATTCCCTCTCGATGGTAGAGTATCGTCGTTCCCGATCAAGTAGTTTCCGGCTGGCGTAAGAGATGGGATGTGGACGATCATCATGGTACTGAAGGAGTACAGCACCTAATCCATAGTTTGAAGCATCGGTACGTAGGACGAAGGTCTGGCTGGGGTCCGGAAGACGAAGAATAGGTCCCGAAGTCAAGGCTTGCTTCAGCAGCTTGAACCGTTCATGCAGATCTTCAGTCCACTGGAGGGGATCCCGTACCGGCTTCTTCAACAAAGTCAGAGAGGGGGCCGGTAAGCTCAGAGGCCTGAGGAATGAAAGCTTTGTAAAATGATATCAAACCTAGGAAACTCCGGAGTAACTTCTTGGTGGTAGGAGGAGTCATGGAGGTGATGGCAGTCAACTTGCCAACTTGTGGTTGAAGATGGTCGCGTGACAAAACAAATCCCAGATAGTTGATGGACTCGAAAACCTCCAAACCGGCACTTTTTAAGTTTGACAGTCAGACCGTTTTGTTGTAGTCTATCTAAAACAGACTTGAGGGCAGAGATGTGAGTGGGCCAATCAGATGAATACACAAAAATATTATCAAAATAAAATGAAACATTGGCCAAGCCAGCAAGCACAATCCTCATTAAGCGAATATAAGTGGCACAGGCCGTAACAAGACCAAAAGGCATCCGAGTAAATTCCATCAGGCCCTTGTGAGTGGAAACGCAGTGAAGCGTCGAGCTTTGGCAGAAAGTGGAACCTGGTAATATGCCTTACTCAAATCTAGCTCTGAGAAGAACTCAGCACCAACGAACTTATGCAGCTCTGTCTCAATACTGCAGGATGGTTCAGCATGGAAAACAGTAACGGAGTTGAGTAACCTGTAATCAATGGCCATCCGATACGTACCGTCGGACTTCCTGACCATGATAACCGGAGAGCAGTGTGGAGAGGTTGAAGGTTGGATGATTCCTTGACTCAACAGTTGCTCAACCTCTTCCTGGTAGTAGTGCTGGAGATGGATGTGGTGGTAGTGGCAGTAGTAGTAGTAGTAGTAGTAGTAAAAATAGTAATAGTAGTAGTAGTAGTAGTAATAATAATAATAGTAATAGTAGTAGTAGTAGTGGTAATAATAATAGTAGTAGTAATATTAGTAGCAGTAGTAGTAGTAGTTGAGAGGAAAACCAGTGGAGAAATCAATAAGAGTTACAAGGTGACGATGCTCTTCAGAAGACGGTGGAGACAAGGGACCTACCAAGCCAATGGCAACTCTGGAGAAGGGTTCAGTTACGACAGGTAACGGTTGAAGAGGTACTGGACGTACCCGTCCCTTAGCTGACATACGTTGACACTTGTCGCAGGAACGGCAGTAATCCCGGGTGTCTGCACACATCCCTGGCTAGTAAAAGTCTTGCAATACCTTCATCTGGGTCTTCCGGTAGGAGAAATGTCCAGCCAAAGGACCTTCGTGAGCAACACGTAGGATGACGGGACGGCAATCGCTGGGAACAACCAAGGATAAACCATTTACCTTTTGAGGGTGATCCGAGGAGACATTTTCGGTACAGGAGGCCGTCTTCATGTATGAACTGGTATGTGGCACCATCCCGTGCCTTCTCAACTTCTTGAGTGGTAGCCTTTGTTTGTAAACACGTCAAGGAAGGACAGGATTCCTGAAGTTGACGAAACTCATCAGGGGTTACAGTCAAAGGATGGAGCTTAGGCGGAACTAGAGGGTGGACCCGTTTAGATCGACCGGCTTTGGTCTCCACAGCACACACTTGAGTAATGGAGGACTCAACTGGTGGTAGATGCTGACATCCAGAAGGGAGGTTGTCCTTGTATTGAGAGGAGAGGGAGGTTCCGGGCGAAGACGAGTCATCAAGAGGCGACAGTGGATCTTGTAGGGAAGAAACGTCGGTGGTGGCTTGGTCATGGTGACTATGGAGAGAATGGATGACATTACTGAGTTGAGAATGAGGACTATCAGGATCTTGTACCCC
>JAPQNM010000049.1:12915879-12918379 GCA_029783475.1 Metacarcinus magister
TCTCTCTCTCCCTCCCTCCCTTCCTCCCACACTCCTCCCCGCCATGTAAACTTTTAATGTGTTGTTTATTTACTAAAACACTCACTTTGCTGACATGTTACGCTTAATTACGTAAATCATTAACGACTGAATATATACCATTGAGTTTGTTACGAGTTCCTTGCATTTATTCTCTTCTTAATTTATACAATAAACCGACATACATGAAAGTTTCGATTAGGATTTACATTTTTGCTCGAGCTTATCTGTGAGATTGTAGTTATTTAATGTTTAATTGAGGGGCAGCAGGGCTCTTGTGTTGGTGTGAGCGAGCAAGAGTCAGTCACCTGGTGGACACGACAGAGTGAGGGTGTGTGTGTGTGTTAGTGTGTGTAGTGCATCTCTGAGGTGACTTGAGCGCAGCCTTAACTAGTAATCTTACACACGGTGACGCCTTTCTGTCTGGCGGGTTACAGTGCGTGTGTGTACGTCTGTGTGCCTGTATATATGTGTGTACGCCAGTGTATGTGTAGAAACGTGTACGTGTAGTGTGTGTAGAGGTGTGTTGTGTGCGTATGGATGGTGTGTACGTTTAGGGTTGTGTGCGTGTGTGTGCGTCGACAACATTATCACCGCCAAAATGAAAACACGTACACACAGGTAAGTCACGTGTTTGTTTGTTTGTTTGTTTGCTTATTTGTGTCTTGATAAAAGTGAGGTCAAGGGCGTGACCCAGTGACCTAATTTTTTTTTTATAATGTGTTTATATAATGTTATGTAGTTGTTTGTTTGTTTATCCGCCATGACTTTTCTACGTGGTCTGACCTTGTGTTTGTTTATTTGTGTGTGTGTGTTTGTTTGTGTGTGCAGGATGAGTGACGTGGTGTCGTGGGTGTGTGTTCCTGTCACACTCCTACTCTACCTGCATCTCGTCCTCACACCGGCAGGTAAGAACGGTAACTCAACCTCTACTAATACACACTCAAACTCATTGCATTTCAGGCCCTCACTATCATCACTATTATTATTATTGTTATCATTATTATTAGCACCATTATCATTATCATTACCAATCGCCTGTGTATACGAGAACAAATATTAAGTTTATCATTCTACAAAGTTTCTTCCTTCCTTACTTAATAAGTCACTAATATATCTAATAAATCTGCAGCTTTTGGAGAAGTACTCAGTATATGGAGACAGGGGAACGTAATTCCAATTTTTAAGAAGGGCGATGATAGCACGATGAACAATTACAAACCAATTAGTCTGACATCAGTTATAGCCAAATGCTTCAATCAGTTATATATATATATATATATATATATATATATATATATATATATATATATATATATATATATATTTATATATATATATATATATATATATATATATATATATATATATATATATATGTATATATATATATATATATATATATATATATATATATATATAAAGAGAATTTAGAATTACTTAAATCAATTACTGACTCTCAACAGGGGTTCACTAAAGGTAAATCGTGTCTCACTAATCTTTTATCTTTTTATAGGACAGTTTATGAGGCAGCTGATAAGGAAATCAATAATGATGTAATATATCTACATTTCAGTAAGGCGTTTGACAGGGTCCCCACCAGGGATTGCTGATAAAAATTAAAGCCCACGAGATAGATGGTAGGGTCTAGAATTGGATTAAGTGTGACTTAATGGCAGGGAGCAAAGGATTCAAATATATGGTAGGAAATCAAATTAGGGTAATAGAGTAATAAGTGGAGTCCCCCAATGATCTGTATTAGGCACATTAGTTTTTATTATCTATATAAACTATTTGGATTCTTGGATAAGTAGTAATATTAGTAAATTTGCAGACGAGACTAAAATAGGGAGGAAAATAATTTGAGCAGGAAGCTATGGTATTACAGGGAGAATTCAACATAATGTATGAGTGGGTTGTTAAATGACAGATGCACTTATATATCAAGTGCAGTACGATTCACGTAGGTAGACATAATACAAGAAATAAATGTACCTTGAACAGAGTAGACATAAGTAAATTGAATTCGGAAAAAAAGACTTAGTTGCCTTGGTAAGTCAAGACCTGAGACCTAGAGAACATTGTATTAGTGCCAGGAACAGAGATAACAAGGTACTGGGTTTCATCACCAGAAACGTAAGTAATAGATCAGCAGATGTAATACTAAGACTTTACTTAACATTAGTTAGGCCTCATTCATATTATGCTGTACAGCTTTGGTCTCGTACTGTAGAATGGATATAGTTAAGCCGGAAGAAAGGATGACTAAAATCATTCATAGGATAAGGAACCTAAAATACGAAGATAGACTAAAACACCTCAATCTGCACTCTTTAGAAAGACGTAGGGTAAGGAGTAATTTGATGGAGGTGTTTCAACAAAGGATATATAACCAAGGTTCTCATGGTCAAGCAGCAAGTTGGAACATGAACAAATGGTTCTAAAATATGTGTTCAAATTCAGGAAAAAATTAGGAAAAAAT
>JAPQNM010000049.1:12925879-12933379 GCA_029783475.1 Metacarcinus magister
TCTAATTTCAACACGCTTTTTCTTGTGCGGGAAATATATTACTTATGTATATTCCAGTTTTGGTCTGATCATTGTAGTTATAATTTTTCTCTATTCTACAGTGTTTGAAGCCTCATTCCTTCCGGGAATGTCCTCCAAGGGGATGGCCACGAAAGAGTGCCTCCACCTCTCCCTATCCAAGCACTCCTTCATTGTTAGTCCAATTCCTACCTCCTTATCAGCAACTCTTTCATGCTGGTACTCCTTTACCCTATCCTTCAATCCTACAACTTCTCCTAGTCCTAACACCCATCATTTCACTCACATATACTTTTTTTCACAAACTCATCACTAATCTTCCTCTCAATACGACCAAACCATCTCAATATTATTCTTTTCACCCATTTCACTGCACCACTCCAAGGTATATTCCTTAACATCCTGAAAGTGTCACCAAATATTCTACCAATATGTTTCTCTGGTGATAAGTTGTCCTGTATTACCACTCCTAAATCTTCTTTTTCTATTGACACAATATTTTGTCCTAACTTAATTATCCATATGGGTTTCATTAATTTCTTCCCCATTTCCATAACTTAGCATTTTTGGCATTAAATTCCATTTCCCATGTCTTGCTCCATTCATATATCTTGTTTAAATAATTTTATTGCTCCTCACAATCATTGTGGTTTCTTATCTTTCTTAGTAATTTTGCATCATCTGCAAACAGACCTATAAAACTGCTTACTCCTTCTGTCATATCATTTACATATATTAAAAACATTACCGGTGCCAAAACTGATCCCTGTGGTACTCCACTTTTTACTGCCCTCGTGTGTATGTGTGTGACAGGGATGTGTGTTTATATGTAGTTATTTGTGTCTACTTAAGCATACATACATGGAGTAAACTTTGATGTCAGCCGTGTGTGTGTCATTCACCAAGGTCTTGCGGATCACACGCTGGACTCGGGATCGCTAGCTTTTACCCTACTGGAAAGAGCTCACAGCTCATTATAGCCCGATCTATGGGTAAGGTTGTGACCTTTCACACACCACACACACACACACTCACACACACACACACACACACACACACACACACACACACACACACACACACACACACACACACACACACACTACACTCTTGCTGAAGGAGGACAGTAACTGTTTGATCATCAGTGAAACTTTGCACCTTGAGTGAAGCGCGAACTCAAGCCTGCCGAGTAACAGACTGAGATGTTAACACTGAGCTACCAAGCAGTGTGTGTGTGTGTGTGTGTGTGTGTGTGTGTGTGTGTGTGTGTGTGTGTGTGTGTGTGTGTATAAAGTGCAGGATTATAGACTAGTGTGTATAGTATGGACGAATGGTTGTGTGTATATCACCTTGTATGGGCTGAACTGATCACTAATGACATTGTAATATTCCATTTTTGGCAAATCACACAAGTTATTTGGTATGTGGTTTTGTGTTATATAACTTGCAATAAAAATATATGAGTAAAGTGGATCCACATACATTTTTTTTTCAACTATTATTTTTGAGTTTGAATCTGCATTGCTACCAATTTTCAAGTGTTTGCAACCCGTGCCAAGACACTCAACACATATACCAATCCTTGCTGTCAGTCTTGGGTGGCTGTGGTGACAGATCTGCCTTTCTGTAAGTCTGTCAATTTCACAGAATACTACTTCCTACATTTTCCTCTACAGTTCTCGGATTTCCCCATTAATTTCAAACATCCTGATTTCCTTTTCCTGTTGTTATTTCCTTAACAGCTGTTCTTGTTAAGTCATACTTGATTCTAAACTCTTAATCTTAAAGACATATTTGTTTTTCATGACATGTACATTTTCTTTCGTCAGTGTTAGAAGGTGATTCAATAATATAATCCCCTAAACTAGGTAACTATGAACCCTATAGTCCTGCTAGGGTTAACAAGAGTGCTATTCTCTCACCAAGAAGCTGCCGTCACCCAGGAGTGAACTCACAACTTTTAGGTCACGAGTCGAGCACTGTACCACAGAGCCAGTCGGGCCAGTCTTATCATCTCAGTATTCTTCCAATTCTGGACTATTGACACGATTCCCAGTCACACTCACTATATACTGTAGGTGTAACAGCTTAGTTCAAGTTAGTTCCCTTCAAGCTACCTCAAGCTGCTTCACCCAAAAAATCCCACAACTTTGCCACCAATGTAAATGTCCGAACTCAAAACTCTATCACCTTTATGGGCATCCGAGGACAGTAGTTGTTCAGGATTTTAGTCTCAATACCAAGTTCAACTCAAGATCAATCTGATTTCTCTTTTTTAATTTTAACGTATGTGAGAGGACGGATAAAAAGACGAAGATGTAAGTCGCTCATTAAATCATTGAAAAAAATACTTAAAGGAACCTCAAATTACGGACCCCTAAAGGAAAGTAATTGTTTTCCTTCTCGCTAAATATTCATTGAGGTTAACTACTGGAGAGAGAGAGAGAGAGAGAGAGAGAGAGAGAGAGAGAGAGAGAGAGAGAGAGAGAGAGAGAGAGAGAGAGAGAGAGAGAGAGAGAGAGAGAGAGAGCGAGAGCGAGAGCGAGAGCGAGAGCGAGAGCGAGAGCGAGAGCGAGAGCGAGAGCGAGAGCGAGAGCGAGAGCGAGAGAGAGAGAGAGAGAGAGAGAGAGAGAGAGAGAGAGAGAGGAGAGAGAGAGAGAGAGAGAGAGAGAGAGAGAGAGAGAGAGAGAGAGAGAGAGAGAGAGCGAGAAAGAGAGAGAGAGAGAGAGAGAGAGAGAGAGAGAGAGAGAGAGAGAGAGAGAGAGAGAGAGAGAGAGAGAGAGAGAGAGAGGAGAGAGAGAGAGAGAGAGAGAGAGAGAGAGAGAGAGAGAGAGAGAGAGAGAGAGAGAGAGAGAGAGAGAGAGAGAGAGAGAGAGAGAGAGAGAGAGAGAGAGAGAGAGAGAGAGAGAGAGAGAGAGAGAGAGAGAGAGAGAGAGAGAGAGAGAGAGAGAGAGAGAGAGAGAGAGAGAGAGAGAGAGAGAGAGAGAGAGAGAGAGAGAGGAGAGAGAGAGAGAGAGAGAGAGAGAGAGAGAGAGAGAGAGAGAGAGAGAGAGAGAGAGAGGAGAGAGAGAGAGAGAGAGAGAGAGAGCGAGAGAGAGAGAGAGAGAGAGAGGAGAGAGAGAGAGAGAGAGAGAGAGAGAGAGAGAGAGAGAGAGAGAGAGAGAGAGAGAGAGAGAGAGAGAGAGAGAGAGAGAGAGAGAGAGAGAGAGAGAGAGAGAAAGAAAGAGCCAGTGAGCGAGAGAGAGAGAGAGAGAGAGAGAGAGAGAGAGAGAGAGAGAGAGAGAGAGAGAGAGAGAGAGAGAGAGAGAGAGAGAGAGAGAGAGAGAGAGAGAGAGAGAGAGAGAGAGAGAGTGTGTGTGTGTGTGTGTGTGATCCAACACACAACATAACAAATCCGAGACAACAGGAGCTTCCTCAACACATCTCTCGCACTCCAACAACGACAAAAACACAAGCCAATCACATTAATTGAACTGAAACATCGTCTCCTTTCATCTATATTTATGATTCAAGAATAGAAGGAAGGAGGAAGAGAAAAGTTTTGTGGAAATGTAAGATAGTAAGGTTGTAAGGTGTGTGTTTATGTATAAAGTATTGGTATTAAAAGTAATGGAGGTGGAAGATATAAGTGTATAACAATAGTTAGAACTGGGTGGAAGGAACGCAGTGAAGAAGTAATCAGCATTCTAGCATCTGTTTTTCTTTCCTTCTACATGAAAGGTGAACTTAACTAGTTAGCTGTGAGAGATGGTGGTGTGTGGTGCAAAGAGTGTGGTGAGGTAAGTGTACAGTGGTGGTGTATGGTGCAAAGAGTGTGGTAAGGTGAGTGTACAGTGGTGGTGTGTGGTGCAAAGAGTGTGGTGAGGTGATTGTACAGTGGTGGTGTGTAGTGCAAATAGTGTGGTGAGGTGAGTGTACAGTGGTGTTGTGTGGTGCAAAGAGTGTGGTGAGGTGAGTGTACAGTGGTGGTGTGTGGAGCAAAGAGTATGGTGAAGTGAGTGTACAGTGGTGGTGTGTGGTGCAAAGAGTGGTGAAGTGAGTGTACAGTGGTGGTGTGTGGAGGCTGGAGTGTGCAAACTCAGTTACTGACAACCAATGAAAAAGATGACAGGTGTTGCCTGCCACGTGATATAGGTTAAAAAGCGTTAGCATTTTCCACACCAAGAAAAATTAAAAGGCCTTCCACTGGCACCTGTCCACTAAAAAAGTCAGGAACAGAGTTATCAGGGAAATTACGGCCGCCAACACTACCCAGACAAACGACATCCTTTAAAACAGTCCAACAACAGACAGTAGTACCTGAAACTCTAAGCTCTTTGTGCTCTCAATAGGCAGTCATCACCCCTCCCCTGCACCTCATACTCATCCCCTGAACTAAAGGTGAGGAGATTAATGGTCACTTTGCCACAGTGTGTCAAAGCCTTCCCTTTCCTAACCCAGCTCTTCACCAACCCTATCTCCCTTTACCCTCCCTTGTCCACGAGGCTGATGTCATAAAGATACTGAAATTTAGACATAAAGACAAAACAGATCCACCACAACAACTGACTTCCCCATCAAAACTTACACGGAAATTGCCCCAGAACTTACCACTCCACTCTGTTTCATCATCACTGCCTCTCTAACCTAAGCTACATGGTGCGCAGACTCAGGTTCGTTGGCACACTCCTGTATGCCTCCCCAGTTTGGTCCTCTTCGCTGAACCTCACTCAACAACAACAGCTCAACACCGTTCAGAAACAGGCATACAAGGTCATGCTGGGCCATGCTTATGTAAACTACAGCAATGCTTGGGCCGCCCTCAGTTTGCCGAAGCTGTCTGTGAGGCATCCGAAGGCCCTGAAAAAGTTTGGGTAACGCTTACTCCACCCACGCTATCACCACCTGGTCCCCTGTGGTGCCACAACCCAGGTTTGCACTACCATACAGCTAAATAAACTAACTTATATCGATAAGCACGTTGTGGGCCGACCAATATCACCACAATTCCAACCATTAACTCAGTGTAAATAATCTTATATTTGTAAATTAGCATTTCGTTATCCTTACGAATAAACATTTAAATTTAAATTGAGTGATTTAGTATTCATAGCATTTGTGTATTCATTCCCTCCACTTGTATATTTTCCGTCCCTGACTGTCCTTCTAATAAAAAAAAATTCATTGTTAATTGTTATTATGAGATGGAGGGAGGGTTCTGTATTCTCTCTTTTGAAAACATATATACAGCTTGGGATAAGAGAGTACTATCTCCCCGAACACTAATTGCTTTGTCTTGACTACTACCCTTTAAGGAGAATATAAATTAGGTATAGAGACAGATTGGTCATCATCATTAAACACACAAAGTTACACCTGCACTGCCAAGAAAACTATTGCTGTGGCCATAGCACGGCTGCCACCACAGATGTAACACACTGCTCACCACCACCACCACCCATTCACACAGAGGACACACTCCCACAGGGACGGCTGCCACCGCAGATGTAACACACTTCCCACCACCACCACCACTCATTCCCACAGACGATACACTTCCACAGGCACGGCTTCCACCACAGATGTAACACACTGCCCACCACCACCACCACCAATTCCCACAGAGAACACCCTCCCACAGGCACGGCTGCCACCACAGATGTAACACACTGCCCACCACCACCCATTCCCACAGAGGACACACTTCCACATGCACGGCTACCACCACAGATGTAACTAAGTTCTGTAAAAAAATTATTTTCTGGATAAAATACAAAACGCTATGACTAAAGATTTAACACCCCAATAAATATATATCTGGCATATTATTGAAAAGTAATGTAAAACTAATAGCTGCAATTTACTTTACACAATTTTCATAATTTCGTTAACATGGAGTCATTATTTTTGTAGTTAGTTCATAACCTACATTTTGTATTATTTACAAATAAAAGTATTTTCAGTTTAATTATATGAATGTTATTATTCAATTGGTGCATTTAGGCTACATGATACACATTTGTGGGATGTTAATGTTTTTCTACTGTACTGGTGTTCCTATGACTAATGAAATAAAACCTTAAGGACATATTGCGATTTCTTTTTACCAGATTTGATAATTGGTTTAAAATTACTGATTATTATGATTAAAATAAAGCTGAATCAACAGCTATGGAAGTCACATGGTACAGAATGCCAACAATGAATATGTGCATCTAAAATACCTTTGTAGGAAATGTTTCCTAAATGATAATCATAACATATTGGTATTAAAATAACAAACAATCACAATTTAACATGATTACAATCATAATCTAATCATAATCAAAAATAATAAAAATATGATAGTCATAGTCAAATCATAATCAGGAAATATAAAAAAAACAATAATCTTAATCTAATCATAATCACACAAAAAACATCATGACAGTAATCAAAATCAAATCATAATCATATTAGCTAATCATGCCCATGTCTGGCAACAGCCAGCTTTGGAGTGAAAATGAGGATAGAGACAGTAGGAGGGAACAGAGAAGATGTTGCTGTCAGTAGTCACAGACAACTGTGTTTCAGTTAGGAAGAGAAGACGAGGTTTAGTGGAGGAGAGATGGTGTTCCACAGATTGGAAATTAGATCTAAGGCCACGAATGTTGCAGAAATCAATAGAAAAAGTATTAGAAGAAGTGTCAAGACACCCAAGGTCGTCATCAGAGGGGCAGTCCGACCTGGGGACATTTGTGGTCCCCTCCCCAGATGGGGACTCCGTGGCTGGGTGTTGTGAAGCCATAGTTGAAGAGCGTAAAAGTGTAAGGTGTATTAATGTTATGTAGGTAGTAGAAGAAGTTGTCTTTAGAGGGTAGGCTGCAGCTGGTCTCTTGTGTAAATGAGACACTAAGGGAACCGGGAAGAGAAGACACGGGAAATCACTCAGTCTGCAGCACCGCCTACATCCTCGTAACTCTCCTGGAGTATTCCACCGGGCGGTAGGTATCTACTGCCTACTCCTATAAAGTTTTGGGAACACCAACGTGGAGTAGATGGTCAACAGCTCGTGCGGCGGTGTGTCCAGCTTCTTGAGTCTCGGTAGGAGAAAGAGATGGCATGTGGGGGTGTTGATGAGAGAACTCACGTGGAACAAACACGTCGTCTGCCACATACCATCTTTGTACGTAAAGGAGATGAGGTGTTTGAGGAGTGCATGTAGAGTGAGTGAGTAAGTGAGTGTAGAGTTAGTGAGTGTTTGAGGAGTGCATGTAGAGTTCATTAGTGAGTGAGTGAGTGTTTGAGTGCATGTAGAATGTGTGAGTGAGTTCTGGTGTTGATCGGTTGAGTTATATTGTAAAAAAACTGTAAAAATAATTTTTTAAAAATTTTCCTTCAATAAATGTGAATAGTTTTCTGTAATGAATGTCTTTTGTTTTTCATCTATACTGCCACCCATACATTAAGCCTAAGGGAACGACCAGCTTGCTGTATGAGGACTCTTGCATCCTTAGGCACTGT
>JAPQNM010000049.1:12938379-12943379 GCA_029783475.1 Metacarcinus magister
AATTGATCTCATTTTTTTCTTTCCTTTTATCTATTATATTTATTTTATCTTTTAATTATCCCATTTATCTGTTCTTCTTCTGTTTATCATTACTTCTCTTCTTCTTTTTCTTTCATTTCCTTATATTTATTCTTTGTTTTGTTGGTTGTCTGTTTTTTTTTCTAATTTCTTTCTTTCTTTCTTTCTTCTTTTTTAATGTTGTTTGTATTAGTTCCTTCTTTCTTTTTCTTCTTCTTGTTCTTTTTTCTTCTTCCTCTTCCTCTTCTTCCTTATTCGGATTGTCTAAAAGAAGAAGGATCATAAGAAAATGAGTTTGTTTGTTTGTATTTGTTTAGCTAGATCATGCAGGTGCTCTCTCTTTCTCTCTCTCTCTCTCTCTCTCTCTCTCTCTCTCTCTCTCTCTCTCTCTCTCTCTCTCTCTCTCTCTCTCTCTCTCTCTCTCTCTCACACACACACACACACACACACACACACACACACACACACACACACACACACACACACACACACACACACACACACACACACTGCACAAACAAACAAACACATTTCAGTAAATAAAAGACCTACACGAAATTTGCGTAAAAAGCTGAAATATGTACATGTGTGCGTGCGTGCGTGCGTGTGTGTACGTAAAAAAATGCACATGTAGGAGGAAGATACACATACATGCCTAATACATAAACAAATAAATAAAATAAATATAAAAACATGTGTGTAAACCAATACGTACACAACATTCATGTACGTACACAAATATCCCACGTGTGTGTTTCACGTATGTATGTGTATGTATATATATATATATATATATATATATATATATATATATATATATATATATATATATATATATACATATATATATATATATATATATATATATATATATATATATATATATATATGTATGTATGTATAAATTACTTTACATGTGTGTGTACGTATGCGTGGACGTGTGTGTGTGTGTGTGTGTGTGTGTGTGTGTGTGTGTGTGTGTGTGTATGTGTGTGTGTGTGTGTTTACTGTATGTGTGTGAATAAGGCTGAGAGAGAGAGAGATAGAGAGAGAGATAGAGAGAGAGATAGAGAGAGAGAGAGAGAGAGAGAGAGAGAGAGAGAGAGAGAGAGAGAGAGAGAGAGAGAGAGAGAGAGAGAGAGAGAGAGAGAGAGAGAGAGAGAGAGAGTGAAAACCCCTAAAAAACAACACATAACCGAAAGAAAAAAAAAGACAAACAAAAAGATTTAAAACAAAAAACTAAATCACACACACACACACACACACACAGGAGTGGACCACCAGGGGTGCACCAAGTACGTGCCCTGCCGACCAAACGGGCTGGACCACAACTGAAAACCTGGGGATGAATTCTTGGGTTGATCCGAGCTGGGGTTAGGGTTACCGAAGCTTCCCGGGGTGTTAAAAGGTATGCCTGGTGGTCTGAAAGGTGGTCCGGGGATGTTGAAATTAGATCTAGGGTTAAAATTAGATTCTGTGGTAGGGGAATTTCCTTGCGAGTTAGGAAAATTTCATTGTGAGTTAGGAAAATTTCTTTGTGAGTTAAGGGAATATCCTTGTGAGTTTGAAATTTCCTTATGAATTAGAAATTTCCTTGTGTGTTAAAAAATTCCTTGTGAGTTCGGGAAATTTCCCTATGAGTTAGGGACATTTCCTTGTGAATTAGAGAAATTTTGTGAGAATGTTTCTGTAGAGCTATGGAAGGTGTGGTGGTGGTGTGTGTGTGGGTGATGAGGCGAGGGCTGGGGAGCCATACCTCTGAGATGATTGATGCGGAGGTACTGTAGAATTATGGGATTATTCAACATTACTGAGAAACTAATTACATAGAGCTCCTACAGTGACGTCACGACCTTGAGCCAGGATGTCAACAACCGCCATGTTTGTAGACAAGGCACTGTCATAGTGAATATTTATTTGCATTACAGTCGTGTATATAGACACTGTCATAGTGAATAGTTATTTGCATTATGGTCGTATATATATATATATATATATATATATATATATATATATATATATATATATATATATATATTGTCATATAGATTAGTTATTTGCATTACAGTCGTGTATATAGACAGTGTACAGACTCCATACATACTGTTGGGATCGTGGGTATAGCCTTTGTATCGGTATCCTTGCACACCTCGCCGAGGCAGGTGCCAGGTCACCACCCCAGAAGGCAGGTCACAACCCCTGGCTAATATCCGGAACCCATTCACTGCTGGGTGGACAGGGGCATGGGTGTAAGGAGACCGCCCAACGTTTTCCACTCCGCCCGGGGAATAGTTATTTGCATTACAGTCGTGTATATAGACACTGTCATAGTGAGTAGTTATTTGCATTACAGTCGTGAATATAAACAATCATAGTGAATAGTTATTTGCATTACAGTCGTGTACAATGGATCCCCCGACATCGCATGGTCGTTTTAACATAAAAGTGCCTTAAGACATTGACATTTTAAAAAAGATCTAATCAGAATAACGAACGAAAACTGGCATATCGCACGCGCCACGCGCGGAGGCCTCTGCTCACCTGTTCACCACCAGTGCCACTATCCATGAACTAACGACCTAAACATTCAGTTTGGCGGGTAGCGGCGCAACTGGTAGCCTGCAGTTACATATTTTCTTGTATTTCTGCCCCTCACCAACCCCTCTACTAACCATGGATCGTGAGAAGACTGAGAAGAAGAAAAAGCATGGGCAGGCCATCACAGTGGCAATGGAAAAGGATATTATTGAGAAACACAAACAAGGTTCTACACTTACGTATTTGTGTAGCATGTATGGTAAACCAAAAAAGAACAATATTTTCCATACTGAAAGACAAGGAAAAGTTCATGGAAGCAAAGGTTTCAACGAGCATCACCAAGCTATAGTGGCCCAAATCTTAACATAGATTTCTGGTGGGGCAGAATCCAGCATTCCCATGGGTCAAACTTTGCCATGTCTACGTGAACTAGCCAGTTAAAACTTGATGTACATAAGTAAATGGCATATAAAATGCTTTAACGAAAATCCATGCATCATCAAATAAAAAAAAATCATGTATAAAAGAAAAGTTACCGTTCTACGCTTACGATATTCATATGAAAATAACGAAGCGCGGCATACATTTTTTACAGTGTTGCTTGGAAAACGTTATCACTTTTATCAACTTTTATCATAGTTCTTAGTAAGGTAAATGCTGCAATAACTGTGTTCTAAATACAATATGAAGGAATATAGCAATAAAATTAGGTATTTCGTTAAAGCATTTTGTATGCCTTTTACTTATGTACATCAGGTTCTAACTGGCTAGTTCACGTAGACATGGCAGCGTTGAACCCATGGGAATACTGGATTCTTCCCCACCAGCAATCTATGTTAAGATTTGGGCCACTAGAGTTAAAACAAGTTACAGTAATACAGAGAAGATGGAGGAAGTGTTAATGGTGTGGATAAAAGAGTGGTTGTGAACCCAGCGAATCAGCTGACTGGCTGCCTCCCAGACCCCGTCTGGTCGCTGCCCAGATACCTTGCAGTGATGTTCTTATATTTTTGCCCCTCACCAACCACTCCACTAGCCATGGATCTATATATTTGTTGTGTTATCTCCCATGTACTGCAAATGTGCTGATTTTGATGTATTTTTTTCAACAATTGTGGAACTTTTATATTATTTTCTGGTTCTCTGGAACCAATT
Source organism: Metacarcinus magister (assembly GCA_029783475.1). Classification (NCBI taxonomy): domain Eukaryota; kingdom Metazoa; phylum Arthropoda; class Malacostraca; order Decapoda; family Cancridae; genus Metacarcinus; species Metacarcinus magister. Next base: position 12,942,091 of record JAPQNM010000049.1, read on the forward strand.
AATATTTTTTCATACGGTTTTCAGTCGCCATAACGCACATTTACTATAACGAACGCTACATTGGAACGAATTATTTCCATTAACGTGGACTCCACTGTATATAGACACTGTCATAGTGTATAGTTATTTGCATTTGGTCGTGTATATAGACATTTCCGATTTGCGACGTGAACAACTTTCAAATTCATTTATATCACATTAAAATCCTCGCAAAACATCTTTGAAGTTATGTTATGTAATGTCGATTAGGTTAGGTTAAGTTATGGTTAGGTTAAGGTAGTTAGGTTAGGTTACGGTTATGTTATGGTTAAGTTAAGTTAGGGTAAAGATTAGGAAGACGACCCAGTCTGTTTTTTGGACAAAGTAATTTTTTTCTGATAAATTTGGATGTGTTTTGAATTGATCTGATGTTTGCTTGTTATGCCATACAATTTTTTTTTCCCAAGGTAAAAAATAACACAAAAAAGTCAGATTAATTCCAAACCAAAATCAGAAGCAGCCTTAAGGGCTTTAGTAGCTGGCAAAATGTGATGGGCTTGTGTTGCCAAGTTGCACAAGGGAGCAAGGAACCCAACTTTAGGGTTGCCACTAAATTGGCGCAAAAACTGTAATTTGAAATCTTCAAATTTGGTGAAGCCTGAAAAAAAATCTGATTAAATAATGTCTCCTGCCACACAGTCACCAAGGTCGACTCTGCTTTTGAAAAGAGCAATTTTTTCTGTGTCAGATGTTAGTTTTCTGCGCAATATTTCATCCACAGTGTCTTGCACGAATGTGTGTGTGGAGGGATGTTGTGTCCATTAAACTTGGGTAGTGAAGGAGTGTCGTGTGCCATGATTGTATGTGTCATGGTGGAGATAGAAAGACAAAATAATAAAATACTACTCACAACCACAGTGTAACATAAGTTCCGGTACGGATCGTAAATAACAACACAAAATCTTCAGCGTTCAAAGGGTCTTGGGAGAGTCATCAGTGCTGTAATGTTTGAGTATAATTAGTTCAAGGTACAACAAATAAATACTATCCTTGGGGAGATAAAAAAAAATATAAAGATAAAAAGTTTTCTACTGTAAATAAAAATAAAACCACACAAGCATTGACGTAAAAGTGTATGTAACAAGTCTTTTTCAGTAGACAATGTTTAGGGCCCAAGTAATTTTCAAAAGTTTTCCAAAATGGCCGCTAAGTAAGCAAACAAGATGGCTGCTTAAAAACAAGATCAAAATCATTTTCAAAATCAAGACCAAAATTTAAAATGGCCGCTTTGAAAACACAACGGATGGTGG
>JAPQNM010000049.1:12948379-12968379 GCA_029783475.1 Metacarcinus magister
GGAAGAACATTCCGAGCTGAGGATGGAGGTGAGGCCCAACCTCAAGGCGGAGTACGTCCTCACACCCAAGGACGAGGCCTCCGCGACCCTCCTACGACGACTCGCCAAGGAAGGGAACAGGGTGCTCCTCCTCGACCCAAGCCTGAGGAGATACAAAGTGGTGCTCCAGCGGTACCCCCTCGACCTCCCCCTCGACGCGGTGGAGAACCACCCCAACGTGATGTCCGCCACGCGGCTCCGTGCCACGCGGGACAAGATCCCCACCAGGCAAGTACTGGTCGAGCACCAGGGGCCGCCGCCCGCCAAGCTGGACCTAGGTTGCTGGGGCTCCTACTTCCTGCGAGCCTATCAGGGCGAGCCTGTCAGGTGCTACAAGTGCCAGAGGTTCAACCACCTGCAGGTAAGGTGCGTACACTCCGTCAGGTGCGGGGTGTGCAGCGGGCCCCATCCGACGGAGGAGTGCATTGGCCGGCACAAGGCCAGTGAACCCACCACGGCAAAGTGCCCAAACTGCGGGAAAAAGCATCACGCTTGGAATCCGCAGTGCCCTGAGAGGCGCCGCAGGATGCGGTGGCCGCTCCAGAAACAACGGCACCAACAACAGCAACCACGTGGCGGCCCCCAGCACCAAGAGCGGCGGGATCCGCCACGTGGCCAGCAACAGGGCGAGCAGCAGCGGCAACACCGCTTTGTTCCCGCACCGCCACCTGAACGGCCAGCCTGGGTTAAACAGCCTCTCCCCAGGGACTCCACCCCCTCCCAGGCCAGCACAGGTGCGACCAGAAGGGAAGCCGCCGCTTCCATCAATCCTCCCGCCCAGCCACTCCCTCAGAGGCAAAATGGAGCCGGGTCCCGCCGCCGACGTTGCCGCCCACGCAACCACAGGATGAAGCCCACCAACGACCCTGCAGCACCCACCGAGATGCCACCCATGGAGGTTGGCACAGTGCCACCCGCGGCCATGCCTACATCACCGTCCGCGGAGTCACACGAGACTAGCGGGCACCCCACGGGTGCCTTAAATGAGGAGTTGCGTGGCCTGGTGCGCACGATCATCGCGAGGCTGGTGGATGAGGTGAGACAGCTCGTCCTCTGCCGCCCGGAGCTCACAGCTCAGCAGGGCACGCTTCTCCTTCAGGAAGCTGCAGCAGCCATCACAGGAGGTGACTGTCAGCCCCCGCTAGCAGAAATAGAGCCCCTGCAGCGGCCCATAACTTCAGCGGATCAAAATGACCAAGATGGAGGGACACAATGAACCCAACATCACCTGCGCGGCGCCGCCGGCGGCCGCCCCCAGGCTCAAAATCCTCCAGTGGAATGTGCAGGGCCTCCGCCCCAAGAGACACCAGGTGCTGCAGGCTGTGGTCGAGGATGACCTTGACGTGGTCCTCCTCCAGGAGACACTGACGCCAGCCGACTTCCAATGGAGGGTGGCGGGATACACTCTCCACTCGCTGGCCGCCACGGCTGAGGGTGTCCGTAGCTGCGTGGCGCTAGTGAGGAGCGCAATCCCGCACCGAAGGGTCCATCACCCAGTGCACTGCGGGGACGGCGTGGAGGTCCTTGCGCTGGAGCTGCACGTGGGAAGTGTCTCGCTCACGGTGTACAACCTTTACCGGAGCCAGAGAGCCAGGAGAGCGATCTGAAGGCGGCCATCCACAAAGCAGCCGACGCCGCCATCCCCAGAAGCTCCCCAGGCCGCCGCTGCCGCCCGGACTGGTGGTTCTATTGTGAGGAGGTGAGAGAACACAACCACCGGGTCAACATCCACCGCAAGCTGTATAGAAAGCGGCCAAACCCCACCACCCTGAGGCTGCTGCAGGAAGTAGTGAGCCGAGCGCGGGCGGTATCTCAGCGAGCCAAGGAGGCAAAATGGCTGCAGTGGTGCGCCACCTTCAGCCAGCACACCTCCCTGGGCCAGCTGTGGAGGAGCGTGCGCACCGCCACGGGTGCCGCCCCTCCCCGCCCGCAAGCCCACCCACACCCTGAGCAGGAGGCTGAGAGGATCATCAACACCTTCACCGCGCGAGGCTCCAGCGCCCAACTACCTCCTAGGACACGTCACCTCCAGCAGCAGCTGCGACCACACCGCGATGAGGTGGTGAGGGACGCCTGCGAGGAGCCCAACGCCGCCGACGTGCCCTTCGCCCCCCAGGAACTAGTTATGGCCAGGACTCGGAGGAAAGGACGTGACACAGCCCCAGGGGCAGACGGAGTGACGTACTCGATGCTGGCTCATGCTGGGTCAGCCGGGAGCGCCGCACTGCTGTCCTTGATTAATGCGTCCTGGCTGGCGGGCCGCCTGCCGCCCGCGTGGAAGGAGGCGGACATCCAGCCAATCCCCAAGCCTCGGGAACCCGCCAAGCTGAGGCCCATTTCCCTCACCAGCTGTGCCGCCAAAACTGCCGAGAGGATGGTGTTGTCCCGCCTGCAGTGGCGCGTGGGTGCCCTCCATCCCCCCGTGTTTGGCTTCACGCGCGGCTTAAGCACGGCGGACAGCATCATCACCCTCCTCACGCGCGTCAACCACCGCCCCTCAGTCGCAGTCTTCCTCGACTTGGAGAAAGCGTTCGAGCTGGCCAGCCCCCACGCCATCCTCGACTCCCTCGCGAGGAAGGGGGTACGAGGAAGACTGCTCGCCTAGCTCCGGGACTATCTCCAGCACCGCCGCGCCCGGGTCAAATTTCAGGGCCACAAGTCCAGCTTCCGCGAGCTAGAGAACGGGACGCCCCAGGGCGGCATCCTCAGCCCGTTCCTTTTCAACCTGCTGATGGAGCAGCTGGTTGCCCTCCCCTTCCAGGAGGGCACCGTGCTGCTCAGTTACGCGGACGACCTCGCCCTTGTAGTCACTGGGCGAGGCAACCACCTCAGCGGGGCTCAGCGGGCGCTGGATCTCATCACTGACAAGTGTGAAGAGCTGGGCCTTAAAATCTCAGCTGAGAAGTCCCGCGCCATGGCCATCAGAGCAGCCAACCCGGCCGGCCAGCTGAGGGTCCAGGGCATCGGACTGGCTTGGACTGGCTGCTACCAGTACCTCGGAGTGTGGCTGGACTCGCGGTTGTCCTTCGCGGCGCAGCTGACATACCTAAGAGAGAGAACGCAGACCAGGCTGAACGTGATGAGGGCCATGACGCGGCCTGGTGCTGGGGCCACCTATGACGTCCTGCGCCTGTACTACGTGCAGGCGGTGCGCTCCCTGGTGGACTACAGCGCGCCCGTTCTCACCTCGCTCTCCCCCAACCAGCGGACGCGTCTGGAGGTGGTGCAGAACAGCGCCATGAGGACCATGCTGGGAGCTCCGAGGTGGTGCAGCGCCTGCGTGATGCAGAGCGAGACCAGCCTGGTGCCCCTCGCCACCAGGGTGAACTACATCGTGACCTGCCATGTTGCGCGGACCCTTCACCGTGACGCCGAGGGCCTCGTGCAACGGAGGCTCCGGATGGCCATGGCACAGGGCAGCGAGTGCCTCCGCGGCAACCCATGGCTCGCCAACACCACCCGGGCTGCCAGCATCCTCGGCTACGTGGAGAGTTGGCCATGGCAGTGGCGGGAGGCCGATGTCCCCGCCCCCACCTTCCACGCCCCGCCCCCATGGGAACCACCCGTCGCCGAGATCACCGTCACACCCCTGCCAGCCAGCAAGGCCCACTGCATCCCCCAGGAGATGCAGCAGCGAGCTCTCATGGCCATGGAGGAGGTCACGGAGCCGGGCAGTGCGGTGTATTTTACCGACGGCTCCGTGGATCCTGAGAGCGGCACGACGGGCGCTGCGGCCATCACCGTGGGCACACAGCTGTCGTGGAGGACGTCGGACCACTGCTCCTCCCTCCAGACGGAGCTGGTGGCCATCCTTCACGCCCTCGAGCACGCTCAGCGTTGCCCGGAGGCGAAGGTGGTCGTGCACACGGTCTCCAGAGCGGCGCTACAGGTCCTGCAACAGCCACACCCCAGCGACAACGTGCGGCTCATCACCTCCATCCTGGGCAGCCTGCAGAGTCTGGTCACGCAGGGGAGGCGGGCCAAGCTGCACTGGATCCCTAGCCACGTGGGGATACGTGGTAATGAGGCGGCTGACCAAGCCGCCAAACGAGCTGCCGCAGGACCCACCATCACCAAGCATGTGCCGCCCAGCCGACGACAGGTGAAGGAGCGTGCGAGGCGAGCCGGGGCCCAACACACCCACCAGCGACACCGGGAGTTGGAGGCCAGTAAGAGGCAGGCGGCCTGGTACGCCGTCGCCACCGACTACCAACCCCTCGGCGCCGCCCTGCAGCAGCCCAGGGAGGACGGCGTGCTGTTGCAGCGCGTTAGGCTGGCGTACTCCACCCGGGAGCAGCTGAGTGAGGACTTTGAGGGACAGGAGTGTGCCCACTGTGGGAGGCACAGCCGTCTTCCCTTGGTGCACTACCTCCTGTCCTGCCCCGCCACCGCCCGCCTCAGACCGGTGCCAGCTGCAGCCGCCCAGCCTGCCGGCGTGGGCCTCTTGAGCAGTCGCGAGGTGAAAGCTGCCCACCTGGTCAGACACACCCCCCGTGACCGGCTCCTGGGGGTGCTCAGAGCAGCACCTCCCCCCCGCTGACCACACTTGCCGCAACCGCGACACACCACCACTTGAACCTTAGAGCGGGAAAGGACACTCCTCACTGGCGGACAGATGCCCGCATTGTACTGTATATATATTTATAACATATTAACTGTATATATGTACAATAAACCTTAAAAAACAAAAAAAAACAAAAAAAAAGTATAATAAATAACCTTAACTGGATCTGAGTACTCTCATTATCCAGTGGACCAAATAGCTACAAACACTCACAAGCTCACAATGCTACAATTGGTGACCCAAGAGTGAGCTAAGGTCAAACAGTGACATACTGCCTGTGCTAAACAAAGAGCACATGTTCCTAGTGTGAAGGCCTGGGTCTTACAGATTCATTCGCTTTTACACTCCCAAGGCAAAAAGTCTCACCTCCATTTTGGGGTTCGTGAGAATGAGCCGACGGACGGGAATATTCTACACACTTGTGTAGCTGTCACTTGTAAGGTTCCCCCTCCCACCCACCCTGGCACCCTCTGTGCCCCCTCAGACGCCTCACTGCGTCTTCAGCGGCCTAATGCGCATGCATGCGCGGCCTCTATCCCCCTCAGACGCCCTCACTGCGTCATCGGCACGGTCTTATGCCCTGCTCCCTAAGACGCCCTATTGCGTCTTCAGCGGCCTAATGCGCACGCATGCGCGGCCTCTACACCCCCTGACGCCTTCTTGCGTCATCATGTGTCCTCAACACACCCCTCTGCGCCCTCAGTGCAATCCCTGCCCTACCACCTCGCGGCGTTAAAGTGATCTTCACCATCGCCACTCATCACCCTGTGGATTCAACTCTCCCATGGATTACTTACCTACAGTGCATAGTGATCCCACCTGTGTTCAGTGCTTACCACCCTATGGATTACTATACTTTGCCGTGGATTAATTACCTACAGTGCCTTCCCGGACACTCAGTGCCTTAGTGTCCACCAAGGTGCCCTGCATGGGGCGTGTTTATACACCAATGTCACTAGTGTGAACTGTGGTTCGTTCCCCGAGCTACCGTGGCCCCTGGCCCGTTCACGCCAGCACCTTTGCCACTCAGTTCAACACCACTTGACCTCACCATGCCCGACAACGACGACCTCCACACTGCAGCAGCAGTGGCACTCAGATCGCCACCCTTCTGCCCACAGAACCCGTCTATGTGGTTCGCTATTTTGGAGTGCGGATTTAAGACATCCAAAATCTCCAACAGCCTCACCCAGTTCACCCATGCTGCTAGCCTCCTGCCTCCTGACGTCCTTCCACAACTCTCTGACGTCATCTCAAAAGCTTCCACCTCCACCACGCCCTATGAAGACCTGAAGACTGCTATACTCTCAAAACTTCAGTCTTCTATTGCCACCCGCCTCAAAGAGCTGTTCTCCAAGGAAGAGTTGGGTGATGAGAAGCCTACAGACCTATTGCTTCGCATGAAGCAGCTACTCGGAGACAAATACAGCGCTTTTGACCCCGAGTTGTTCAAACAGCTGTTTTATCAACGTCTGCCTCCTGCTACACAGCTCGCTCTTTTCAGCATCAAGGACAGCCTAGACCCTGATGCCATCGCTAAGTTAGCAGACGACCTTATGGCAACCATCCCTACACCACAGGCTTCTTCATTGTCCTCAGTCACAAACCAGGACAACACTCAGCTCGCTCAGCTCACCAAGCTGGTATCCCAGCTCACGACTGAGGTCACCTCCCTCAAAAGGCAATTCCACGACCGCCAACGGTCCCGCTCCCCCACTCCTCAACACCGCCAGCGCCGCCCCCGCTCCCCCACTCCTCAACAACGCCAGTACCATCCCCGCTCGAGAAGCCCAGGACTCTGCTGGTACCACAACAACTTCGGCGACAGAGCTTCGAAGTGTGCCGCCCCATGTTCATATAGGGCGTCAAACTAAAAGGGCGAGTATCAGTGCAGCGCGCTGCTCGCCAACCCTCAGCGCTGCTCCACCTTCACGACAGTTGCTCCAACATAAAGTTCCTGATTGATACCGGCGCCGATGTCAGTATAATCCCCGCGACCGCCAATCTACGAACCCTACCTCCAATCTTGCATCTCTTCGCCGCTAACGGGACCAAGATACCTGTCTACACACGGCGCACCTTGCAACTGAACCTCTACCTCCGACGTTCCTTCGAATGGACCTTCTACGTCGGGAACGTTTCGCAAGAAATTCTCGGAGCGGACTTTCTGAGGCACTTCAACCTCTTGGTGGATGTTAAAGGTCAAAAATTGGTTGACCCACTCACCTCCATCTCCTCCACAGCACGATCAGCGCCAGGTCACAGCATGCACCTCGCTGTCATCCAAAAGGACCACCAGTTCGCTGGCCTGCTTAAGTCTTTCCCTTCGCTGACTCAGCCTTACTCAGCCAGCATGCCCGCCAAACACCACGTCACGCATCACATCGAGACAACAGGACCACCAGTACATGCCAAGGCCCGTCGCTTAGCTCCAGAACGCTACCGTCAAGCCAAGGCCGAGTTCGAGTCTCTAATGCGCAAAGGTATTGTGCGGCCCAGCAGCAGCAACTGGTCATCAGCCCTCCACGTCGTCCCCAAGAAGAACGGCGACATACGGCCCTGTGGAGACTACCGTGCCCTCAACTCTCACACCCAGATGGACAGATACCCTGTGCCAAACATCCAGGAGTTCTCGTCCCAACTCGCTGGCCCCACCATCTTCTCACGCAAAGACCTCGTCAAGGCCTTTCATCAGATTCCAGTACACCCTGACGACATCCCGAAGACCGCCATCATCACGCCCTTCGGTCTGTTTGAGTACGTCAGGATGCCCTTTGGACTCATGAATTCGGCCCAGTCCTTCCAACGTTTCATCGACGAGGTTCTTCGAGGCCTGCCCTTCTGCTTCGCGTACATCGACGACACCTTCACCAAGTCCTCACCCGCTTACAAGACTATGGCGTACAGATCAATGTGGACAAGTCTGAGTTCGGTGTCACCTCTCTCACCTTCCTCGGCCACACTGTAACTCCAGCAGGCATCGCTCCACTCTACACGAAGTGTGAAGCCATTCAGCAGTTCCCGAAGCCATCCACCCAGCGGAAACTCAAAGAATTCCTGGGTATGATTAATTACTACAACCGCTTCATCCCACACTGCTCTCTCCTGCTTCAGCCACTCTACGCCATGGTCAAGCCCTGTAAGCGTGGCCAGTCTGTCACTCTCATCTGGACTTCGGACGCTGACGCTGCCTTCCTCGCAGCTAAGAAGGCCCTCAGCGACACAGTCACGCTGTCTTTCCCATCCCCTGACGCGGAGATTTCCATAGTGACAGACGCCTCCGACACTGGCACTGGTGCCATCCTCCAACAACTTGTCGACAGTGCCTGGAAGCCGATTGCCTTCTTCTCACAGAAGCTCAACACGGCCGAAACCAAGTACAGCGCATACGATCGAGAACTTCTCGCCATCTACAAGGCTGTCAAGCGCTTCCGCTACTTCGTTGAAGGCCGTCGCTTCCATGTGTACACTGATCACAAGCCTCTTACTACTGCTTTCCTGAGAAACAAGGACTCCTACACTCCACGGCAGTTTCGCCACATGGACTACCTTTCTCAATTCACCACCGACATCAGGTACATCAAAGGCGCGGACAACGCTCCAGCAGACGCCCTCTCCCGCAACATTACTGCTGTGACGTCTTCTTCTCTTGATTACGCCGCCATAGCTGCCGACCAGTCTGGCGACGCCGAACTGGACAAGCTATTGTACAACCCGGCGCTCAAGATAAAGAAACTCACGCTCCCAGGCACCAAGATCGCTCTCTACGCTGACGTCTCCACAGACGCTGTCCGTCCCTACCTGCCACAGCGACATCGCTACCAGGCCTTCCGTCAGTTTCACGGACCTCGACACCTGCACCCACGTCTTCATACGCGTGGATGCCGTCCGCCGGCCTCTGACACAACCCTACCAGGGACCCTACCTCGTCCTGAGAAGGACCAGGAAGACTGTCACCATTGACAGGAACGGTGCTCAAGACGCAGTGGCCATCGACCGAGTCAAACCGGCATATCTGTTGGCCCCAGATCAGGCTTCTGTTATGTCTACCATCGAATTGGAAACAAGACAGCAGCACCGCACCACCAAGATTTCTTTCCTCATCCCTCGTCACTAGGGGGGGAGTATTGTAGCAGTCTCCCCCTACATACCATAGAGAACGTGATATACCCGTTCCCTGGTACGTGGGTCGCGATGCCCAAACTATTACAACTTTATTTTTATCGTATTTTTCAATATTCATTATACTTATTATATGTTCTTTATTTATGTTTTTCGTTTTATCATATTATTGTATGATTATATATTTTATTGCGCTGCAGACCAACGCACACCCATCAACTTAACGGGCACTGTCCACAAACAGTAGCAATTTCAAAAACCATGTTCAGCAGTTCCTCAGCACGTGTTATGTACAGTTTATATTTTTTGTATAATAAATAACCTTAACTGGATCTGAGTACTCTCATTATCCAGTGGACCAAATAGCTACAAACACTCACAAGCTCACAATGCTACATGTGTACGTGCCATGTATAGTCTGGCTAGCCTTAGAGTGCGGCTGGGGTGTTCCGGTCGTGGGGAATAATCGTCCTACAGCGGTGCCACGTGTAGAGATTTGCCGCGCAAATTCAAATCAATTTCGTATATAAAAAATTTATGAGGCCCGAATCGTGTATCTGGCAACATCATATGTCATATGTGAAGTTTTCTTGAGTGATAAGATGCATTATCCAGAACGAAAGGGAAATTCATTAATAGGTACTGCTTTTTATTAGCAACACTGTAAAATATGTATGCCACGTTTCTTTATATGTTTATATGTATCTTATCCATTATAAGTTTACTGTTTCTTCATACATTATAATACTATGAATAAACGTGTATGCATATTTCCTGATCATGTCTGCCATGGTTTTACTTACATTAAAACATTTCTACAATGCGGATTAAAAGACACGTGGCACCGCTGTAGAACGGTTATTCCCCACGACCGGAACACCCCAGCCGCACTCTAAGGCTAGCCAGACTATAGTCTCCGCGGAGGGCGGAGGTATACAGTTGTGTGAGGGCAAGCCAGGTCACAAAGGGGCGGGTCATATATAAGGAAGAGAGCGGGGTCACGCTCTCTCTCTCTCTCTCTCTCTCGGTCACAGGGGTGGGGTTTGGCTGGTTGGCGAGGACTGAGGTCCTGTAACGTGGTGGAGGTCCACGTGGTGAAAACAAAGGTATGTGTTTTGGTTGGTGGTAGGAAGTGAGGTAGACTGGTTGGAGTAGTGTTGGTTGGAGTTGAGATTGGTTGGAGTAGTGTTGGTTGGAGATGTGACTTGGAGTTTAGATTGGTTGGAGTTGTGACTTGGAGTTGAGATTGGTTGGAGTAGTGTTGGTTGGAGTTGTGACTTGGAGTTGAGGTTGGTTGGAGTTGAGATTGGTTGGAGTTGAGATTGGTTGGAGTTGTGACTTGGAGTTAGTGTTTGGTTGGAGTTGTGACTGGTTGGAGTTTGGTAACAGAGGACAGGAGGAGTCCACGTGTTATAAGTATTGTGTATACTTTGGGTTTCTGTGATTGGCACTGCATTTCAGCCATATACATATTACTGTGACGGACACATTGTTATTAAGTGCTCGGGAGATTTGGATTATAATAAATAAATATAAGTTTGTCACTGGCTCTTAGATACCCCTAGACATAAATTAAATATAAAGAGAGGTACGTGACAGTGTGTGTGTGTATCGATACATAAAACATATATTAGTGACTTTACTTATGATGCTAACAGTTTTCCTCTTACTTCTTTCATTTTTTCTATCACTTTTTTTTCTCTCTCGCTCTCGCTCAATGTCTCTCTCTCTCTCTCTCTCTCTCTCTCTCTCTCTCTCTCTCTCTCTCTCTCTCTCTCTCTCTCTCTCTCTCTCTCTCTCTTAATCCCATGGCGAGGCACCCTTGGGAATTAAGGTGTGTGTGTGTGTGTGTGTGTGTGTGTGTGTGTGTGTGTGTGTGTGTGTGTGTGTGTGTGTCTGTGTGTCTGTCTGTGTGTATTTGTCGATACATGAAACATATATTACTGAATTTACTTATGATGCTAACAGTTTTCCTCTTACTTCTCTTTCATTATTTCTATCACTCTCTCCCTTTTTCTTTTTTTTTCTCTCACGCTCAATGTCTCTCTCTCTTAATCTCTCTCTCTCTCTCTCTCTCTCTCTCTCTCTCTCTCTCTCTCTCTCTCTCTCTCTCTCTCTGAATAATTATAACATTTATTTGTATTTAAAAGGCGGATAAAAATAGACTTATAAGACATAATCTAAATATACAAATAGGTGTGTGTGTGTGTGTGTGTGTGTGTGAGAGAGAGAGAGAGAGAGAGAGAGAGAGAGAGAGAGAGAGAGAGAGAGAGAGAGAGAGAGAGAGAGAGAGAGAGAGAGAAGAGAGAGAAAGAGAGAGAGAGAGAGAGAGAGAGAGAGAGAGAGAGAGAGAGAGAGAGAGAGAGAGAGAGGGGGGGGGTTATTTGAGGATTAAGATTAAGGACGGGTCACTGGAGGTCAGCCAATGACAGATCCCATAAAAAAGGAGGTGACATATGTCGCCTGATTTGGTATTTTGGTTAGGAAGAGCCTGGTATACTTTCTCTGCGATCAGTGTTAAGGTTGGGGAGAGCCATGTAGGGATTCCAGGGGACTGTACGTGAGGCTAACGTGAGGTTACGGAGACGCGTTGTCTCGGCACTACGTGCTACAGCCTACAAACCATATACACGTGAGCTTGGAGACGAATCTGGCCAGCGGCTGCCTCGACCCTCTGTAGGACTGCGATGCTGCGTGGGATGTCCGCTGTCCTTCGGCTCCTCTCCTGTGGCCACTTCCTTCTGCAGGAGGAAGTTTCGCCTGCCACACGTGGTCCCTCGCCGGAGGAGAACACACGCGTCCTGTCTGGAGTAGCGGGAAGGAGAGAGAGGGAACCCCGGGCGGGCAAGCCTCTGTCTCCCGCCCGACCTCCGTAGCTCCGCCCCGTCTTCGTGACGTCACGGGCCAGCCCGGGTCACTGGCGGCGTCGCTCTGGCTTACCATAGCAACCGCTCTGTGGTCTCGCACAAAGGGTGTGGGCGCCACTCGCTCGCCCGCCGAGATGCACGCCCATGGCTTGCACCTACATGTGATTCTGAGATCCCGTTACACACTTCCAAATCTTTCTCTTCTTTTGCTATTGATATAATATTTTCCCCTAACTTATACGTCCATGAGGGTCTCATTGCACTTTTTTCCATTTCCGATACATGGCATTTTTTTGCATTAAATTCCATTTTCCATGTGTTGCTCCATTCATATATCTTGTTTATATCATTCTGTAGCTCCTCACAATCCTTGTGGTTTCCTATCTTTCTTAGTAATTTTGCATCATCTGCAAACAGACTTTTGTAACTGCTTACTCCTTCTATCATGTCATTTACATATATTAAAAACATTATTGGTGCCAAAACTGATCCCTGTAGTACTCCACTTTTCACTTCTCTCCATTCAGATTTTTCATAATTTACTACTGTTCTCATTCCTTCCTTTCAGGTAGTCTTCCATCTAGTTTTTTTAATGTTCCTATCAATCCTCCAATGTGTTCCAACTTCCATAGTAATCTCCTGTGTGGAACCTTATCAAATGCTTTTTTTTAAGTCTAAATATATGCAATCCGCCTATCCATCTCTTTCTTGTGTTAGATCTACTACTCTTGAATAAAAGCTTAATAAGTTTGTAACACATGATCTTCCTATTCTGAATCCAAATGGCCTATCTGTTATTATTCCTTTTCTTTCTAAGTATTCAGCCCATTGTTTCTTGATGACCTTCTCACATATCTTGCATACTATGCTGGTCAATGACACTGGTCTATAATGAAGTTTTTTTGTTTTTTTTAACATTAAAAGGGTACTGGCTAAGGGAAAACAAAATTAGTAAAAAAAAACCCCGCTTGTTGCCAGACCTTGCAAAGAATACAATAGGAGAAATAAAAGCAAGGGGTGAAGTTTCAGTAAACATTAGAAGTGTCTTGCCACTCCTCTTTTGAAAGAGTTTAAGTCATAGGTAGGTGGAAAAACAGACAAAGGAAGAAAGTTCCAGAGTTTACCAGTTTAAGGGATGCAAGAGTGAAGATACTGGTTAACTCTTGCATTAGGAAGATGGACAGAATAGGGATGAGGAGAAGTAGAAATTGTTGTGCAGCGAGGCTGCGGGAGGGGGGGGGGAGGCATGCAGTTAGCAAGTTCAGAAGAGCAGTCAGCATGAAAATAGCCGGTGACTTAAAGAATCAAGACAGTCAGTTAAAGGAGAGCTGATTAGACGAAAAGTTTTAGACTCCACCCTGTTTAAAAGAACTGTATGAGTTGAGCCCCCCAAGACAAGAGAGCCATACTCCATACATGGGCGGATAAGTGCCCTGTACAGAGCAAGCAGCTGAGAGGAAGAGAAAAATGGACGCAGACGCCATAGGACACCTAACTTCTTGGAAGCTGATTTAGCAAGAGTAGAGATATGAAATTGCCAGTTTAGATTTTTAGTAAAGGATAGACCGAGTGTTATTAATGTGGAGGAGAGGGGAAGTTGAGTGTAATTGAAGAAGAGGGGATAGTTATCTGGAAGGTTATGTCGAGTAGATAGTTGTAGAAATTGAGTTCTTGAGGCATTGAACAAAATCATGTTTGCTTTGCCCCAATCAGAAACTAGTGAAAGATTAGAAGTTAAGCGTCCTATAGCATCTCGCCTTGAGTCATTTAATTCTTGTTGTGTTGGACGTCTGTTGTACGACGTTGAAAAATGCAAGGTGGTGTCATCAGTATAGGAGTGGATAGGGCATTAAGTCAGATTTAGGAGATCATTGATAAATCATAGAAACAGAGTGGGCGATAGGACAGAACCCTGAGGAACACCACTGTTGATAGTTTTAGGAGAAGAACAGTGACCGTCCACTACAGAAGCAATACAACGGTCGAAAAGGAAACTGGAGATGAAGGTACAGAGAGAAGGATAGAATCCGTAGGAGAGTAGTATAGGAATTAAAAATTTATGCCAGACTCTATCGAAGGCTTTCGATATGTCAAGGCCGGCAGCAAAGGTTTCACCGAAGTCCCTAAAAGAGGATGACCAAGATTCAGTTAGAAAAGCAAGAAGATCACCAGTAGATCGGCCTTTACGGAAACCATACTGGCAATCAGAGAGAAGTTTGTGAGCTGATAGATGCCTCATTATATTCTTGTTAAGGACAGACTCAAAGGCTTTAGAAAGGAAGGACATCAAAGCTATAGGGCGGTAGTTAGAAGGATTGGAGCGGTCACCTTTTTTAGGGACAGGTTGAATGTGAGCAAACTTCCAGGAAGAAGGATAGATAGAAGTAGAGAGACATAGACGAAAGAGTTGGACCAGATAGTGAGCGAGTTCGTAAGTACATTTTTTGAGAACAACAGGAGGGACTCCATCCAGACCATAAGCCTTCCGAGAATCAAGGCCAGAGAGAGCCTGGAAAACGTCATAATAAAGAATTTTAATTTTAGGGATGAAGTAGTCAGAGGGTGGAGGAGTAGGAGGAATATGCCCAGTATCATCCAAAGTAGAGTTGGTAGCAAAGGTTTGAGCGAGGAGTTTAGCTTTAGAGAAAGAAGAGACAGCTGTGGGGCCATCTGGTTGAAGTAAAGGAGGGAAAGATGAAGAAGTAAAATTGTTAGAGATATTGTTGGCTAGATGCCAGAAATCACGAGAAAAGTTAGAGTTGGAAAGACTTTGACATTTTCTATTGATGAAAGAGTTTTAGTAAGTTTTGGCATGATTACGGGCAGAAGTATATTGGACATGAGTTTCAGCAGATGGATGGCTACGGTACCGTTTGTGAGCCGCTACTCTATCATTGAAAGCACGAGAACAAGCAGAGTTAAACCAGGGCTTTTTAGCTTAAGTATTAGAGAAAGTATGAGGAATGTATAGATCCATGCCAGATATAATCACCTCTGTTATGCGCTCGGCACAAAGAGAAGGATCTCTGACATGGAAGCAATAATCATCCCAAGGAAAATCAGAATAGTACTGCCTTAGATCCTCCCACTTAACAGAGTTGAAATACCAGAAGCATTTCTGCTTAGGCGGGTCCTGAGGCTGCACTGGAATGATAAAACAGGTAACGGAAATAAGATTGTGATCGGAGGAGCCTAACGGAGAGGAAAGTTTAACAGAGTAAGCTGAAGGGTTGGAAGTTAGGAAAAGATCAAGAATGTTGGGCGTGTCTCCAAGGCGGTCAGGGATACGGGTAGGGAACTGCACTAGCTGCTCTAGGTCATGAAGGATAGGAAAGTTGAAGGTTTGTTCACCAGGTTGGTCAGTGAAAGAAGATGAAAGCCAAAGCTGGTGGTGAACATTGAAATCCCCTAAAATAGAGATCTCAGCATAAGGAAAGTGAAATAGGATGTACTCCACTTTGGAAGTCAAATAGGCAAAGAATTATACATAGTCAGAGGAATTAGGTGAGACATATACAGCACAGATAAATTTAGTTAGAGAGTGACATTGAAGTCTTAGCCAGATGGTAGAAAAGTGTGTAGATTCAAGATTGTGGGCACGAGAGCAAGTAATGTCGTTACGCACATATGCACAACAGCCAGCTTTGAATTAAAAATGAGGATAGAGAAAGTAGAAGGGAACAGAGAAAGGGCTGCTATCAATAGTCACAGGGAACTGTGTTTCAGTTAGGAAGAGGAGATGAGGTTTAGTAGAGGAGAGATGGTGTTCCACAGATTGGAAATTAGATCTAAGGCCTCGAATGTTGCAAAAATCGAGAGTAAAAGTATTAGAGGAAGTATCAAGACACCCGAGGTCGTCAGCAGAGGGGCAGTCCGACCTGGGGACATTTGTGGTCCCTTCCCCAGATGGTGGTTCTTCTTTGTTTCCATTCTTGTAAATATGTAAATATCAGCTCTTTTCCATTCTTTAGGGACTTTTCCTGTTTTAATAGAACACTAAATTATATCATGAATTGGTTCAGCCATTTCTTGTCAGCACTCCTTCAAGATGTATCCTGATCTGGTCCTATTGCTTTTCTTTCAACCAATTCCTTCATTATTTCTTCTATCTCTTTTTTACTTATCTTGATTTCCTACATCTCGTTTTTCCTCACTTGTGCTTGTGGCTTTTTAAAGTCAGATTCAGTTGTAAATACTTTCTGAAAATTCTTACTTAGCACTTCACTCATTTCTTTCAAGTTCCCATATACTTCATTTTTTTCCTTCAATCTAGTTATATTTTATTTATGTTTTATTTTTCCATTAATAAATCTATAAAACAGTTTTAGTTCTTCCTTGCATTTGTCAACTATATCTTTTTCATATCTCTTCTTACCTTTGTATATTAATTCCTTTCTACTTTATATTCTTTCCTTTCCTGGATCGGTTTTCCCTTCATTCTTTTCCATGCTTCATCTCTTCACTTTTTAGCTTTCACATTTTCCGTTAAACCACTCTTTTGTACCTTTTTCTTTTACTTTATAAAAATGGAACTTATTTCTTTACTCCTTGTTCGTGTATCATCAGGAAGAGATCATATTTCTCTTGTACGTCCTTTAATTCCTTAATTTTCGTCCATTCAGTTTCATTGAAAAACCTCTTCATTGCAGTTTAGTTTGCTTTTGCATAATTTCTTCTTTTCTTTTTGTATGATTCCTCCTGTTTGTCTTCTATATTTCCCTTAATCTCAATTTCCAGGACCACGTGGTCACCTAGATTCATTCCTTTGGTAAATAAAAGATCTAATCTTGATGGCTTATCTTTTCCTCTATATCTTGTATATTCAGTTACCAATTGAATCATTGTACTATTATTCATCGTTAGTCTCAATAATCTAAAATTGTGATTTCCCCGTGTGTTTTCACCTCCGCTTTCAAACGTCTCCCAATTTACTTCACTGCAGTTAAAATCTCCCACCAGTGTTACTCTTTGACTGCTTTTAATAATCTTTTCTTAGCTCGCTAGGGTATCTTTTATTATTTCTTCATGTTCTTCCTTTGTCCAAGTTTTTTTTTGGGGGGGTATATATGCAACTACTATTTTTTTGGTTTTCACCATATCTTGTCTTAATCTGTGGACATATCAATTCTGCTTTCCCTTTTCCATACTCTACATTATTTAATTTTATCTTATATTTTATCATTAGCATCACATCACCACCTTTTAAGTCTTTTCTATCCTTCCTCCATATATTATAATCATCATTCTCAATGTTAGTCTGGATTTCTTCACATAGTTTTGTTTCTGCTGGGCATATAATTTTGTGGTTTCTTCTCTTTTAGATAATCTGTTAACTCAAATTTTCTTGAAATTATTCTATGTCAATATACATTACTTTTATTTCATCACTCTCTTTTGTAAGTGCTCCATTCATTTAATTTTCTTTTATTTATAACATGTGTTGTTTATGTACCATTTCATTATCTTGTTCTTTACTCTCCAAAAAAAATTTGTTTTCTCCTCTGTTGTTCTTTCATCATTTTTCTGCTTTGCCTCTTCCTTCAATTCTTTAAATTTTTGTCTCTCTTCTTCATTCATACTCTTTTTAATGAACACATCTTTATATTCTGCAATGTCCCTCAGCTTGTAAGTCCTAACTAAGATCTCTTCTGTTGCAGTCTGAGTTTTAAGTCTCAGTTTGATTGGTCTAACACCTCCTTCAATGTATAGATCTAACCTCATTTCTTCCTCTACTTCTTCCTCAAATTTAGTATTCTCATCCTCATAATTTAATTGTCTTAGTATTTTCTTTATGCATTTAGTTTTTTTCTTTTTCTCTCTTTATTATCATATGTATAACCGCTCTCCCTGTCTCCCTTCTTCCATCTCTTTAAAAGAGAGAGAGAGAGAGAGAGAGAGAGAGAGAGAGAGAGAGAGAGAGAGAGAGAGAGAGAGAGAGAGAGAGAGAGAGAGAGAGAGAGAGAGAGAGAGAGAGAGAGAGAGAGAGAGAGAGAGAGGAGAGAGAGAGAGAGAGAGAGAGAGAGAGAGAGAGAGAGAGAGAGAGAGAGAGAGAGAGGAGAGAGAGAGAGAGAGAGAGAGAGAGAGAGAGAGAGAGAGAGAGAGAGAGAGAGAGAGAGAGAGAGAGAGAGAGAGAGAGGAGAGAGAGAGAGAGAGAGAGAGAGAGAGAGAGAGAGAGAGAGAGAGAGAGAGAGAGAGAGAGAGAGAGAGAGAGAGAGAGAGAGAGAGAGAGAGAGAGAGAGAGAGAGAGAGAGAGAGAGAGAGAGAGGAGAGAGAGAGAGAGAGAGAGAGAGAGAGAGAGAGAGAGAGAGAGAGAGAGAGAGAGAGAGAGAGAGAGAGAGAGAGAGAGAGAGAGAGAGGAGAGAGAGAGAGAGAGAGAGAGAGAGAGAGAGAGAGAGAGAGAGAGAGAGAGAGAGAGAGAGAGAGAGAGAGGAGAGAGAGAGAGAGAGAGAGAGAGAGAGAGAGAGAGAGAGAGAGAGAGAGAGAGAGAGAGAGAGAGAGAGAGAGAGAGAAGGGAGACGAAAGATAGGAGACAGGGAGAGCGGGAGAGAAGGAGACACAACGTGTCGGAGGAGGAGTGCGACTGTGTTGTGTATCCAATTTTTTTGCCTCTCTCAGAAGAATGAGTTGTACGCCTGGCAACAAACTTGCCTTCCGCGCACGCGCAGAATGGGCGGCACACTCTTGCATTGAGCTTCACTCTCGCATGCCACACGGGTGTGGGTGCACTCCAAGTCCACTCCAAGTCCCCCTCCCTCTGCGCATGCGCGGGAGGCGAGTTTGCTGCCAGCCGCACCACTCAGTCTTTTGAGCGGGACCAAAAAAATGTATACACAACACAGTCGCACTGCTGCTCCGATGCCCTGTGTCTCTCTCTTTCTCTCTCTCTCTCTCTCTCTCTCTCTCTCTCTCTCTCTCTCTCTCTCTCTCTCTCTCTCTCTCTCTCTCTCTCTCATGGTTGTAGGACCAAAGTACGTATGGAAATAGTTCGTATGCATAAAGTTCGTACGCAATTGTTCGTAAGCAAATGTTCGTAAGGGATAAAGTTCGTTTGAAATAAGTACGTACGAAAAAATTCGTACGTTAAAGTTCGTACGCAGATGTTCGTATGGTACATATCTACGTATATAAAATATTCGTAACGACCTAACCTAACCTAACCTAACCTAACGCGTACGAACATTTTTCTAACGAACATTGGCACGACGAACATTTAACATTACGATTTTTTTTCCATTACGATTTTTTTCCATTACGAACTTTTGACATGACGAACTTTATACCCTACATACTTTAATCCTGACGTACTTTAGGCAAACGAGCTTTATCCTACAAATTATTGCCATACGAAGTTTTTCTATACGAACTTTTGTCCGGAACCCCTCTCTCATGACGGACTGGTGTGGGAGAGAGAGAGAGAGAGAGAGAGAGAGAGAGAGAGAGAGAGAGAGAGAGAGAGAGAGAGAGAGAGAGAGAGAGAGAGAGAGAGAGAGATAATAAATACGAAGTCGTACATACTATACATAGTGTACTCAACTCATATGTCAAGGTTTCAAGCGGTGCTAGGTCAAGCGTGTTAGGTTTGTTATGTTATGGTTAGATTAAGGAGAGAGAGAGAGAGAGAGAGAGAGAGAGAGAGAGAGAGAGAGAGAGAGAGAGAGAGAGAGAGAGAGAGAGAGAGAGAGGGAGAGAGAGACGAGAGAGACGAGAGAGCGGGAGAG
Source organism: Metacarcinus magister (assembly GCA_029783475.1). NCBI lineage: Eukaryota > Metazoa > Arthropoda > Malacostraca > Decapoda > Cancridae > Metacarcinus > Metacarcinus magister. Next base: position 12,967,690 of record JAPQNM010000049.1, read on the forward strand.
CAAAGCGGGAAACACAGGGCATCTGAGCAGTAGTGCAACTGTGTTGTTTACAATTTTTTAGTCTCGCTTATAAGACTGAATCATCCGGCTGGCAGCAAACTCGCCTCCCACGCACGCGCAGAGGGAGGGGGATTCCGAGTGCAGAGGTGTACTTGGATTGAACCCACACCGGTCAACACCACCACAACACCCCGCTGCCACCTCACAAACCCAGGTCGGAGGGACCAATGTCTATATACGTTACTATATAGACATTGGGGGGACTAAGGGCTTACGTAACAATACAATGATGATGAAACAGCTCTTTACTGGCTGAACACTCTACAAATGAGCTACCCGGTCTCCTATAATATTTTATCTAAAAAACGTTAAAATATACGCTAAAAATCTTCCACATAAATCATGAATTTCAGTTTTAGTTCCCTGTAAACGCATTCTGGATTAGGAAATAAGAAATTTTTCCTAAACTAACGTCTCCAACTGCTGCGTCATAACTGTGGTGTTCACCGTGCCATCACCAAAAAAAAAGGTTATTACTAAGATTAAGATGGAAGACGAAAGATTAACGAACATTAACATAACAAGTCACCAGGTAATGCAAGAGATAGGTAAGCTTAGGATTAATAAATCACTGGGAGTAGATGAAGTATTTCCTCGCGTATTAAATTAGTGTAAGAACACAATTAGTGT
>JAPQNM010000049.1:12970879-12978786 GCA_029783475.1 Metacarcinus magister
ACCCATCTTGGAGGTAGCTCTATCGGCATTAAATCTCTCTTGCCAAACTACAACAATAGCAGCTCGAATTGTGGGAAACAGGTCTCTGTGAGGGACGGGGCAAGTAGTGACTTGACGTGAGGCGGCAATCTTAGCTAGCTCATCTGCCTTCTCGTTCCCTTTAACAGAGACATGGGCTGGTACCCAACAAAGAGAAATTCTGTGCCCACGACGGGCTGCTAGTACGAGCCAGTTGAAAATTTCTGAGACTATTGGATGTGCGTTATTAAAATCCTCAAGGGCTGACAAAGCTGCTCTGGAGTCTGAAAAAATAACAAAACCTCCAATATTCAAGGTAAAAAGAGATTTTATCGCTACTAAAATGGCCCACAGCTCTGCGGTAAATATTGATGTACAGGGGGGTAGACTGCCGCACCGGGTAAAATCAGGGAAGACAGCTCCAAATCCGACGCCTGCATCGGATTTGGAGCCGTCAGTAAAAATGGGCGTGCAACCCTCATGTACGGAGGCATGATCGGTGAACAAAGTCCTCGCAGCATGCTCCGACATAGCACTCTTGTTAGCCGGCATGTAACGGCAATACGATACTGTCAGCCGCTTCCACGGCGGGACATGCAATAATCGTGGGACAGCTATGGCAGGGTGAGGAAGGGACAACTCTTCAATCACGCCACGAGCCCGAAAGCCAAAAGGCTGTGGGAAGTGCGGGTGCTGGGTGAAAGTGGCGTCCCGTGAAGTGTCCGTCACAGCACTGTAAGTGGGATCACCATAGAGACTTTGGCATCTGAACCACAAACGTGCCATCTGAGTCTGACGGTGAAGGTCGAGGGGTAACACTCCTGCATCTACGAGTAGACTGGGGATTGGGTAAGACCGAAAGGCGCCCGTCGCCAGTCTGATTCCACCGTGATGTACAGAGTCGAGAGTACGAAGGCGAGGGGATGTGGCTGAAGCGTAGACTTGGGAACCGTAATCTAACTTCGACAGAACGAAACAGTGATGTAAACGGAGGAGAATGGTGCGGTCAGCTCCCCAAGACACATGGGAAAGAAAACGGAGCAGGGACATCCGCCGCTGGCAAGCAGCTTTCAGGTCCCGCAGGTGTGGCAACCATGTAAGGCGTCTGTCAAGTATTAAGCCCAAGAATCGAGTCGTTTCAACTACTGTCAGTCTCCTGCCATAGAGGTATAGGTCTGGATCCCTAAACTCACCTCTGCTTCGAGAAAAAAGCATAGCAACCGTCTTTGTGGGGGAAAAGTTAAAACCATGACTATCGGCCCAACGGGTGACCCGGCCAAGAGCCAACTGGATGTATCGCTCGGCCACATCGAGACGAGAGGAAGCGTAGGAGAGGGAAAAGTCATCAGCGTATAGCGTGCATCGAAAATCCCGGTGGACGCACTCGGTGATGCTATTGATGGCAACGCTGAATAGAGTGACACTGAGGACACTACCTTGTGGGACTCCTTCTTCTTGCTCAAAAGAGCTAGAAAGAGCAGTGCCCACCCTCACACTAAAAGTACGGTCCTGTAAAAAAGACCGGAGGAACAGAGGGAGGTGACCCTTGAGTCCAACCGTATGGAGAGCTCGTAGAATGCCATACCTCCAGGTGGTGTCGTATGCCTTTTCAAGGTCGAAAAAGACGCTCACAACCCGCTGCCTGCAAGCAAAAGCTTGGCAGACAGTGTTTTCTAATCGCAGAAGAGCGTCTAAAGTAGAGCGAGATCGACGAAAACCACACTGTACTGCCGAAAGATGGCCACCCTTCTCAAGGAACCAGACTAGACGAGTATTAACCATCTTCTCCAAAACTTTAATCATGCAAACGGTAAGGGCAATGGGTCGATAGTTAAGGGGGAGTGAGGCGTCCTTTCCAGGCTTGGGGATTGGGATGACTATAGCAGACTTCCAGGAGGGTGGTACGTATCCGTCACTCCACATCCTATTAAATAATCCTAGGAGGAAGGACAGTGATCCAGAATTTAGGTGACGGATTATTGAGTATGTAATGTTATCTGCCCCTGGGGAAGAGTCCTTACACGAGGATAAAGCTGAACGCAGTTCCGGTGGAGAGTAAGGGACATTGTAGTTTTCACCCCCACGAGATGGAAAGTCTAGTTGGCGAGCCTCGTCTGCCTCAAGCTGGCGACTCACTGCTGGAGATCTCGAGTCCCGGCTGGACACAAAAGAAAAAGTCTCAGCGAGTGTGTTGGCTACCGCCTGGCTGTTAGATACCTTATCCCCGTTGACATGGAGGACCGGAGGCGGGCCTGGAGAGAACTTTCCTGCTATCTTCCGCACGCGCTTGAATACCTGCGACATAGGTGTCTGCACGTTCAATGTGGAGACAAAAGATGCAAGGGACTTACGGCGAGCATCCTTGAGGACTCGACGAGCCTTAGCTCTAGCCAGTCTGTATTGTCCCCGGAAAAATTCGGTTTTGTGTCGACGGTACCTACCAAAAGCTCGACGACGCTCTGTCACTGCCTGTCTACACTCATCAGACCACCAGGGGACCGGTCGGCGCTTGGTAAACCCTGTGGTCTGAGGGATGGAAAGCTCACCAGCTTTCTGGAGTATAGATGTAAAATACTCGACAGCGCTGTCTATGTCTAAAAACTTATCAAGCTCGCAGTCAACTATGGCAAGTTGTTTAAAAAGTCCCCAGTCAGCGCGGTCTAGCCGCCAGCGGGGGACACGGGGTAAGGGGAGGACGTCGGGAGAAGACAGGAGTATAGGGTAGTGGTCACTCCCACAAAGATCTCCTGTGACGCTCCATGTGAAGTCAAGTAGGGTGTCGGGAGAACACAATGATAAATCTAGGGCCGAGGTGGTGTCTGTCTGGATGTGGTAGTGTGTATGGTCACCGGTGTTAAAAATACATAGATCTAAGGCTTCGACCACAGTGGCAATCATTGCTCCCCTGGGGTTGATAAGTGTATCTCCCCACAGGGTGTGCCGACCATTAAAATCTCCTAAAACAATAAACGGGGAAGGCAATTGCTGGACTAGGGAAACGAAGTCCTCTCTGTCTACTGGAGAATTGGGAGGGAGGTATAAAGAGCAGACAGTGTAAGTTCTCCTGAGGTGGAGCTGGACAGCCACCAGCTGCAGGGGGGAGACAATATTAAAAGATGTAAAAGCAAAACCTCGTGAGTTATCTAAAAAGATTGCTGTTCCACCATGATGGCCTTGCGCGCGATCATGAGGAGAGTAAAAGCCAGAGTAACCCCTGGGTGTAGGATGGGAGGACGAACCAATCATAGTCTCCTGCAGACAGACACAGACCGGCTGGTGTCTTCGCAGGAGTAGACTGAACTCCTCCCAATTCCCTCTCAACCCACGAAGGTTCCACTGTAAAATATTAAAAATATTAAAATTAACGGTGCGTGGGGAGGCCCCTAGAGGAGACCCTCCCAACACCAGTATCCTTCTTGCTCTTATCCTGCCTAATGGCAGTGGCTAGAGAAGTGGAGGCAGTGGAGAATCGCCTTGCAGTCTTTCCTAGGCCAGTGGCCAATCATAGACTCCTGCAGACAGACACAGACCGGCTGGTGTCTTCGCAGGAGTAGACTGAGCTCCTCCCAATTCCCTCTCAACCCACGAAGGTTCCACTGTAAGATATTAAAAATATTAAAATTAACGGTGCGTGGGGAGGCCCCTAGAGGAGACCCTCCCAACACCAGTATCCTTCTTGCTCTTACCCTGCCTAATGGCAGTGGTTAGAGCAGTGGAGGCAGTGGACAATCCCTTGCAGTCTTTCCTAGCCCAGTGGCCAGTGAGGTGGCCACAGCAGCAGGAGCAGTGATGATGGCGTGACCCGACACCGGGGTAGGAGTGACGGCCGGAGCCGACACCGGGGTGGGAGTGATGGCCGGAGCCGACACCGGGGTGGGAGTGACGGCCGGAGCCGACACCGGTGTAGAAGTGACGGCCGGAGCCGACACCGGGGTGGGAGTGACGGCCAGAGCCGACACCTGGGTGGGAGTGACGGTCAGAGCCGACACCGGGGAGGTAGTGACGGCCGAAGCCGACACTGGTGTAGAAGTGACGGCCGGAGCCGACACTGGTGGGGGCATTCGAGGCCCACCAGAGGGTATAGAGGATCGTGCCTCCTTAGGAAGGGGCACCTCCTCGAGGGAGTCCTCACTTCTGCTACGCTTATGGTGTGATGGCGTAGCAGTAGGGGCCTGAGTGAGTTCCTCTGACACCTCCATAGATGTAGAGGGCAGAGCAGCAGGAGCAACAACATTTTTGTGGGAATCATTTTGTGGCTCAGCCACTTGGTGCACTGTAGCAGTCGTTTTGCGTAGTTGACGTCTATTACTAAGAGAGGAAAGCATAGTTGCATAAGTCACTCCTGGACGTATATGCGTAGTAAGAACTCTACGCTTTGCCTCGGCAAAATCAATTTTCTCCGTGGTCCTGATGGAGAGTACTTCCCTCTCAAATCTGTAGCGGTCGCAGTCTTTTCAGTAAGCTGGGTGAGGTCCGTGGCAGTTAAAACAGGAGACAGGACCAGGGCAGGTCGTGCCATCGTGATCCGTCGTACCACAGGACGGGCACACCGCTGGTAGGCCATCTTGTAACCTACGGCAGGAACGACTGACATGTCCGAATGCCTGACAGTGATAGCATCGCCTAGGGCACGGTATGTATGCTTTTACTGGGAGGCGGAGCCACGCCAGTTTGACAACTTCAGGCAGTTTGAGTCGGTCGAAAGTGAGAAAGAGGGTAGGGGTAGGAACAAGAACTCCATCAACTTTCCTTTGTAGACGATCAACTCCTACAACACCCTGATCACTCAGTTCGTGTAGAAGCTTTTCGTTTGAGTAGCGCATGACGTCACGAGAAAAGATGACCCCCTTACACTGGTTGAGGGTAGCGTGTGGAGTACACGCCACCTGCGTTCCAGGGACAGAGGAGATCGCTCTGAGGCGAGCACTCTCTTCCGGGGACGACACCTCCACTAGGAGACTACCATCCCTTTGGGAGGAGACCTTAGGCTCGCGTCCACAAACTTTACTGAGTGCTCGATGTACGTCAAATATGTCTAGATCCATAACAGACACACCATCAAGAGACTTGATGACAAGGAACTGTTCGTAATATGCCGGCTCGAAAGTACCTGGTAGAGTCTGAATGATAGGGCCTGAAAAGCCCTTCTGTGCTTTAACGCGTCTTATTTTTCTAGGCTTATAATGAATTATTTCTCGGTTCGAATCTGTAGATTTCGAAGCGGAGGGGACAGTGGTCCCAGTTGCACCACCCGTGGCCCGGAAAGGCTCAAGCGTGGCGATAAGGGAAGATCGAGAAGAAGAAGCCGGGGACGAGCGGACGTCAGGGAGCGAGCTTGGTCGCGAAAGTGGTGGTGAAGATGCCATAAAATATTAAGAAAACATTTGCCTCCCCACCCCCCCACCCACCACGGAGCCCAACAAGGGAGGGATGTATGTTGAGGCACGACGGCTCCCAACAGCCCTAGGGGTAGTGGGGGAAGTATACGCAGCCACTGCCTGGAGTGAGGTGGCAGCCGCGGGACCGTTGCGGTGCCCACCAGACAGCAGCCGCTTGACCCTAGCCAACGCATGACCAGCCGATTGATCCAGCGGGGCCACACTGGACCACCTGTCTTACCCCAACTCCCCCACCAAAGAAGTGTGTTGTCCACCGCAGGCAACTACCTCCTGCCCTGCGGTCGACTCAACTCCCAGATGAGGGAGCGCGGGGAGTATACAGGACGCCAAGCACGGCAAACACGCTGGGAGGCTTAGTCCTGCCCTAGATGTAGACGGGTAAGGACGAGCAACATCACCGGTAGGCCTCCTCTACCAGTGATGAAGGGGAAGTGCTTGGTCCACGAGGCCGACGGACACCAACCCTACAGAGACGGACAGGGCCCCGCAGGAGGGGGCGCCGCCGACCACGCTTCAAGCCCCGCCACCACATCAAGGTGACTTCCCACGGCGGGGATGCTGCTCAATGACACTGGTCTATAATGAAGTGGTTCTTCTTTGTTTCCATTCTTGTAAATAGCCATTATATCAGCTCTTTTCCATTCTTTAGGGACTTTTCCTGTTTTAATAGAACACTCAATTATATCATGAATTGGTTCAGCCATTCCTTGTCTACACTCCTTCACTATGTATCCTGATACTCCATCTGGTCCTATAGCTTTTCTTTCATCCAATTCCTTCTATCTCTTTTGACTTATCTTGATGTCCCACATCTCGTTTTCCTCACTTGTCCTTGTGGCTTTTTAAAGTCAGATTCAGTTGTAAATACTTTCTGAAAATTCGTATTTAGCACTTCAATCATTTCTTTCGGGTCCTCATATACTTCATTTTTTTCCTTCAATCTAGTTATATTTTATTTATGTTTTATTTTTCAATTAATAAATATATAAAACAGCTTTGGTTTTTCCTTGCATTTGTCAACTATATTATGTTCTTCCTTAGTCCAAGTTTTTATTTTTGGGGTACATATGCAACTATTATTTTTTTAGCTTTCTCCACATCTTGTCTTTATAATTCAGTCAATCACAGAACTTCCAATATGGTTCGATATGATGTCAAACGTTAATTCTTATCCACACCTTTGATACATTACACACTTATAAGTGCAGGAACACATTCAATGCCGATTTCTAATTAAAAAGAAAAGTAGTCTTATTACAGAAGAATTTGATGAAGCTGATAAGAAAATAATCACAAATGTTCAACCTTAGGACTGGTCAAAATGGAAACTGTGTGGCTCAGTTAAATTTAGTCATATTCCAAGGTCAGTAGGAAAATGAATGGGAATAATGTTCATATTTTATTAGGCACCATAAGTCAACAATGTAAAAAGTAAGAAAAGGTTAATCGTTAACATTTTGGTAAATGAGAGATAGTTAGAAGAGGAAGGTTAAAGTGCACCTGATAATGGTAATATACTACAAAATGGAAAATGTGTAATTGGATTACAAAGAAAAACAAATGATGTAGCAAGGAAATAATATCAAGCAACTCATGTGAAATAAAAACAATATTAATCCTGTGAAATAAGAAATAAGTCAGTTACATATATAGAACTCCTGTGAAAACAATGTTAATCCTGTAGATTAATAAGAAAAGATGGTGTGTGTGTGCATATTCTCACCACTAGACCTGATCATGGGATCACCACCACTTACTACTACAGAAGTTAGCTCAGAGCTAATGGGTCCGATCTTCGGGTAGGTTTTAACCTCACACACCTGAAGGCAGACCACAAACCCAAAAATGACACCCGGCTACTGCTGGGTGGACAGGGGCACGGAAGAAAGAACACTGCACATGTCTTCACACCACCTGGGATTCTAACCCAGGACCTCTTGGTTGTAAGCCAAGCGCACTATCACTACACCACGGAGTGGTGTGTCTCTATCTGTATATGTGTGTGTGTGTGTGAGAGAGAGAGAGAGAGAGAGAGAGAGAGAGAGAGAGAGAGAGAGAGAGAGAGAGAGAGAGAGAGAGAGAGAGAGAGAGAGAAAAAAAAAGAATATATTGTTTTATATTATTCAAAGACAGGTATAACATGTATATTTGCAGCTCTTCTCAGCAAAAATATTTGTGGGAATATTTGTACAAGATTGGTGGAACCACTCTGCATATGCTGCACATAGCCATATTTTCCTGCGAGACTCGAGGAAAATATGGCTGGCGACATATGCAGTAGAGAGAGACTCGAGGAAAATATGGCTGGCGACATATGCAGTAGAGAGAGACTTTCTTTGTTGTATCCTTTCCTTCACCTCATCCTGTAAGGAAACTGAGACATTTTTCCTACAACAGAAAAATATCTTTCAAAATGACTTCTCATAGAAGCCTGGTTCCATTGGCACAACAAGGGATCTTGTCCACCGCAAATTGCAGTTGCTGCTGCAA